>OZ037788.1:14345413-14447913 GCA_964035525.1 Porites cylindrica | reverse complement strand
TGTTTATCTTTCTTTGTAGCGCGTGCAAGTTTTCAAATTTGTTCGTTATCATGTTATAATGGTGTGTGATGCTTGTAACGGCCATTCACCCTGATGAAGGCCGTTGAACACGGCCGAAATATAGGTGAGAGACGAAAAACACATTGTTTTACTCTTCACTTGTGGTACTGTATTTATTGAGTTGTGAAGGGAGTGTCTTCTAAAAGATGCTTGTGATAGGTTATATATATATATATCAATATATATATAAATATTATTTCTTTGGGCTCTTTGGCGAAACAAAAGAAAAAACAAAAGGTACATATATTTATACACATTTCTGAAATGTCAACCTTTTTGAAAACGAGTGTATATATGTTGTATGTTGTGTTAGAGTTTACCGAAACTATAAGAAACTATAACTATTGCCGAAACTATAAGATAAAAATAGAAGATAAAAATAGAAAAAATAATAAAATAATAAACAAATAAGTAGTTGAAAAAGAAATGAAAATAAATTAATGCTAATATTCTGTGTAGAAAACAACAACAACAACAAAACTACTGACCTACTGTTAGTACAAAGTCCCTATTTCTTTCATTTATGAAACCTGCAGTCGAGAACCTGTTGACTAGGAGCACCTCAGAGACTGGCACATTGTCTGAACCCAGGTCCACCCACCACCAACTGGGGTTGTCATCCTGTGTATGTGCACACTGAGCACCGTCATCAAAGTTTGTACCAAGATTTCCATCCACTGCCTTCCATGAATTGCCATCACAGCAGGTTCTTCTTTGCCTTGTCGGCTTTCGAAAAGCTAGGTTCTCTACACATGTTATATATGGAGAAGAAGCTCATATAAATATGTTTTTTTGAATGAAACATGAGCCTTCACTGCAGAGTTAATTTAATCTCGGTTAGTAATATCTGTGAAGCAGCGCCAAGATCATTGTTGTAGGCCACCAATGGACTCGAGGAATTAATTGCCAGAAGTGTGTTTCGAATTTCCTCTCAACCTGGTTGGCAAATCCACAAGAGACCAATCATGGCATGTACTCAAATCCTGGTACACAGGTGAGGGTTCAGACCAAGGATTTTGGCGTAAATTGTTTCCGAGACGAATTAACCAGAGTTTGCTTTTGTCTGCGGTGCGGGCTAATTAAACACGAGAAGCAAGCTTTTCTTTACAAAAGGGAGATCACTTGAGATACACGAACAAGTGTCTCTTATATAATCTTTAAGGTTTCAGATACCACAAACAGTAAAAAAAAGGCAGAGTCCAGAATATCAGGAAAGTGAAGGCTCATACTAATTGTTAGTAGATTCTAAGCGTTGTGTTTGGTAGATACCTGTGACTAACTGGCTGGGTTTAATGCTGTGGTAGACACCAGTGGGGTGTGTGAGAAATTAGATGAGGAGGAGTATTTTTCTCTCCATACCCCACCAGATGATTTCTTATATATTTTCTAAGCTGAATTAAGTAGGACTTAACAAGGTACAAATATCTTTAATGTGCTGTCATAGGGTAAGTCCCAAGTATGACATATAGGTCTTATACTTCATAGGAAGGCAGCTCAATTGTTTTCTTGCTGAAAAAATGATGAAAGACAGGATTTGGGGGAAAAAAAGAAGTGAATTAGAATTATCTTTAACAATGGGCTCTTGGGTTTAATAACCGTACCCCTAAAAAAATCCCCAGTTTTTGTTACTTACCCCCTAAAGAATTCCATCTGTCCTCAACCAGAGGCAGCAGGTATGGATATTAAAACATTAACAATGCCCAATGATTCCACTGTGATGATAAACAGCACTTTGGAAATAGATTTACCTCTAGACCACCAGACACAGGGCCACTTATCATCATATCATTAAATAACAAAAGCGTCTATTGCCTTATGAAACATTCTTCAAAGCCTCTCAACAAGGTGGACCTGAGTAGCCCTGGGCCAAGTCGTTCAAAAGCTGGGTTAAGATAACCGACGGTCAGTACGAGATTTGCATTTACATTTGAAAGCGTAAAAAGCATTTCATTTTTAATATTTTTGGTCAACAAGTTAATGATTGAAACCTCTAAAAATAACAGAGAAAATTATCCGAGAAAATTACTTTGAACACAAGAAAATGAAACCCGGGTTAAGCGCTAATCGGCCTTCGAACAACTGTGCCCTGTATTCTTTCGGTAGTACCAATTATTCCCCGGCCTCAATCAAACCACTCTACACGCCGACATCTAGCTCTCTTTTTATCATTCGACTTCCAAGCGGCCTCAATTTCGAAGGTCGCGTAGAAGCGAAAATAACACAGGGAATTCTGAAATTCGACTAAATCTGAACAACTGAATAAAGATAACTTACTTCATGTATTCTCTTTGGCGGCCATTTTAAAATTTGCGGTCAGCGTGAGGTCTGGAACCAAGATCTCTCCCTCAACCCCATGCCAGGGTCTTCTCGTTTTCCAATGAGAAGACTCTGGGGACAATGTTGAGATCTCTCGTCGGATTTTCCGGAAGTTTTGGAATTTCCAACCATTTACGATTGTATTTCATCACGACATTTCAGCATTTTTGAACGACGCACGTCAATGCAATCGGAAGTCGAACTTTTCCCCTTTCTGATCTGAATTAGAATCCGGGCCTACTGGAAAAACCGGGAGGCACAAATCACCAAGAACTCCGAGGGGTATCCCTTCCCCCGGGGTAATTATGAGCAAAAATTGTTTACCTGGCTTTAGTTTTACTCCGTATATTTCTGTTCTCAGACAGAACCTGGTTTGACTTGTTTGGCCAACGAATCTCAGCGTTTTCGCTAAAACACCCTCAGAGAGGATGTTTTTATTCTCTGTATTTCTGTCGTTGTTACCTGTGAAAGTCTAATCACAATACAACAGTTCAGCCATGTTAAACCGTCAAAATAGATACAGTCAATCTATTACATTTCAAAACAGGGAAAATAGCTAGTACGCACATACATTTACCCAGGGTTTTTGAAAGAATAACATGGCTATTTTCCATAGGGATTGCGTCAACAATCAGGGAAGTTTGAAATTGTCGGCTTTACAGATAGTGCTTTTATCATTGTCCTTTCCATTACTCATGTCATTGTCATTATTACTTCAATCAACATCATTTTTATTGTCATTAGGTTAAAGGGTTAGCCAGTTATTCTAATCGAGTTTTTTCATGAGCTAAGGCAATAGAACGTAACAGATAAACACTTTTCATTTACATTTCGAAAGAGTTCCTCGTTTTGTAAAAGTCAGAAGCTTTCAGTTTAAGTGTTTGTGACTCAAATTTTCTTTTTGTCCTTAAGTTCTACATTATGTGTAAAATATGTAACGGAAATTTACAGGTCAACGATCTAGCAAAATCTAAGCTTTCGTCCCTAAAGCACGCAATTTTGCCTTCAAAAATGTCCGCACCCTACCGCGCGACCAGTTGACAAGTGTGACAGGCGTTTCCTCGCCAGTTAATTAGTCGTAGGACAAAAGCCTAATGGAAAACTCTTGATACACGCCGCCTACGTCTTTGTTATTTTTGCTTTTTCTTGTTTTGGTTTGGTTTGGTTTCGCTAAGTTTTTGTTATTTGTTTTATCAGCCAATGGATGAAATGATCAAAACATGGACTCTTCTTTTTCCCACCAAAGAAAACCCTAATTGTTCGATTGGCCAATCGTGTTGCAGTATGACGTCAAAGCAAATTATCGATTACTTTCTAGAAAGTTCTCGGGCATGACCTTTTTTCAACCGAGCGTTCGCTTAACCAACCAAAAGCCACGTACGTTTATGTCCGTACTATAAACCAATCAAATGGCTCTATTTCCGTTTGTTTGTTGTTTCTGTTTTTTTCGCGCGTCTTCATTTCAAGGTCATACGAAAATCACTCTATTTGGTTTGGTTTGTGGTTGTTATTGTTTTTTATACAAGAGTCGGCATAGATCAAGCGGAAGGAATGCAGTAACGTACCTTATTTTGACCATGTTCCTTATAATCTGTCCAGGTTGTTCCATCCGTTGATATCTGGATTGTGTAGGTCTCTATCCACTGATCTGCGTTTGGATTTCCTTGTGTTGACACAGCACAGACAATATGGATGGTTTCCAGGTCTATTTGTAAATACGGTTTAGCATCTCCTGAAGACGCACACCATGCTTTCATTTCGTTCAAACGTCCATTCTTGGCTTCTGATACCCCAGAGGAGGCGGTTATATTGTTATCTGGGATTTTACCACTTCCAATTCCAAGATCCAAATCAATACAGTCTCCTTAATACCCAAAGAAAAAAAAAAAAAATAAATACATTTTTCTCGCTCATTCTCCTAAATATCAGGAGCCAGTTGCATAAAAAATGCCACTTCTGAAGCTAGCGTTAGATACATTATGCCGGCATAATTTTGGGCAAAATGCTATAGTCGGAGCATCGAGCATAACGCCGGCATAATGGCCATTTGTTTTGTTTCAGCATAAAGAGAATGATAATGAAAAAAGTAACAATAATTCCATAAGTATGATAACTGTACTGAGAAATTTTGATCAATTTAGGTTTTTGTGAAATTGTCCACCTACCCCTCCCCTAAGCCAATATTATCACTTACTTCTCATGTGGATCATGTTTTAATTTTGTCTCTAAAAAGCCTGAAATTTTAATAGTTATACTAAATTTGATAAATTCTGCTAAACAAAGAGTAACAACAAAATTCTATCGGTAAAACGAGGGTCTCAATGGGGTGGTGGCCTTTACGGTTATCGGCTAAAATTTTGGCTCTTTTACGGCTATCGATTAATTTTTTTCAGTTACGGTTAACGAAAAAGTTAAAAATTAACTTCTTTTGTTTCAAAAAATTAAATATTAATTAACCTGTATTTTTTTGAATAAAGGTCTTCGGATCTGTTCGGATCATCTCGGGATGAAATAAGCCGCTTCTTTTGAAAAATTTTAACATTTGATAGATCATACTTTTTATAAAGTATTCCAGTTCTAATATTATTTTACACTGAGAAATGTCAATAGTCAATTTAAAAATAATCTTTGTGAAAAAGCAAAAGCAGACACGCGAACGCCCAACTCAAGGCCAGACGTTTATTACAACAGAAATGGCCGTTTTCACACTAGAAAAGGAATATTCATGTGAGACAGGTTATCCGTTTGATGATTCGCGTCAGATAGGTAATACGTCTTAATTTGAAAATGGAACAGTTTTAATTTTGAATGAACAACCCGCCTGACTTTTGAAGACGGGATTATCCGTTCCAGATAGCCTGTGTACAGCCGCCCCCTCTACTCAGAAAATTTCGGAGAAGGGGTGTCTGTGGGGAGGACGCGACTGTACACAGGCTAGTCTCAGATGGATAATCCATTTCTAGCTCTTGTGTGAAAACGGCCAATAACAAAATTCCCGTGTCCAGTGTTTTTAATGATATATATAGAAAAGGAATGTACGGAACGACTGTCTGCAGTTGCCTTGTCCGTAGGCTAACGCGTTTCGGGTCACGTGGTCCGAGCGAGTTCGCCACCGAAATGCCTTGACCGAGATTGAGTGGGAAGACGCCGCACAGGGACTAGGCATGGCAATGTCTACCGCAGCGTCAGAGAAAAACAGGGAAATGTTGTTTATCGGCAACGTGTTTTACAAACAGTGACATCTCTGCGTGTTGTTTCATTAGTGTTTCGAGGGCACGACCGTCGGCAAATTGCAAATATTAATCCCCAGCAAGAAGCCACACTTTCGCTATGGAAAAAATTATTTCCCCGAGAGATCGCCGGAAATGGAGCTTAAGTCTTTGTTAAGGCGCTTGGCCTAACGTGCGTATAGAATCACACTAGCCGGGAAATAAAAAACGGAACCATAAGTGAGTTTAGTACGGAAACACTTTCTTTTACGGTTGACTCTTTTTTACCCTATTTACGGCTAACGGTTAAAATTTTTCAATTTTTACGGCTATCGGCTAAATTTTTGGCCGTTTTACGCCTATCGGTTAACCCCATTGAGACGCTCTAAAACAGGACTAAACTTTTTTTTATAGAAAAAAAATGCAAATCTCGAATGTCAGTAGAACGTCAACGGTGACGTACACGTCAAGAAGAATTTAAATACTCTCAGACAAATTTTAGGAAAAGTCGCTACGTTTGAAGGTTATAGCTAAAACGTGTATGAAGTTATTCAAGTTTTTATTTAGAGGGGAGATGGGCTCAAAAGCCTCCAGGCTGTGTCTCAACAGAGCTAAACCCTCGGCTAAAACTTGAAAATATTCGCACAACTCAATCCATATCCATCTTTGTGTCAACGGCCCTTGCAACAACGGAAAGAAAACACTTGCAACGCCTAAATACAGCCTTAAATTAAATAACAAAACTGGGTCATTGTTCGGTTGGAATTCAGTTGCATGATGCGAAAAAAGGTTTAGCTTTTTGAAAAGAAACCAGCTAGACATAGACCCTTTAAAGGCGGTAAATTTCGTCGATTCATTCAAGTACAACAAATTTATGATCTCAAAATGATCCCGCATGTAAATTCCAAAGTTGAAAATGTTTTATTAACCTACTTGATAAATAGTACCTTAATTAATAATGATATTTTTAATATCGTTACATTGGGGACAATTTACTTAATCTGCGCTGTTAGAAAAACATTAAAGGCCTTATAAGCAATGCTTCAAAGGAAATTATTTAAATTAAACCTACTGGTATTTGTTTGAAAATTTTGTGGTCTCGTCATTTATTCATAAAACAAAAAATCAGTGAAGTGTTACTCAATAGCGACGTCCTTAATATTTGCATACCTATTTTGGTTCGGATAAGGAAATTATCGCACTAAATTATTGTTACGGAAAGAAACAAAGTGTATCTAAGAATGTTTGCGCACTGAATACATACAGAAAACTACATTGTGTATTGCCATTGTATTTTTAAATTATCTCAGGAATTTACAAATGAACTGAGAAGGGATGCTCATTTATGTGAAAGTATTTTTAGAAAGTGCTTATAGGAAATCAAAAACTTTTCATGGAATTTAGAGTCGGCAGTTGATTGTATTTCGATGCAAGTGATGCATTGCGCTTGTGATCGATCATAACATTTCCAAATCAGCTCTCAGTGTTAAAATGCTAGAAATGGCACCTCAGTCTGTCAGTTCGAGGAGATTTCGATTCAATGAGCAACTCCGAAGTAACGAACAAAACAAAAACTGCTTAATCACGATACAACAGGAAGTAACTACGTAGATTCTTTTATTATAGAAGCTGAAATTGAAGTAAAGCAACATTTCGACAATTCCCCGACGTTCCCGACAGCAAACAAAGAATTACAGGTTTTATTCACCGACACGGTACAAATCTGACATGTTACTTTAAGAAGCGGGACTCTGTTGTTTTTTAGTACAGCAGGAAGCAATATCTAGCTAATATCTCGATGGGCCACTATTCTAAACGAATATTTGCATTTAGTCAAGCCAAAATGACCCTAAATGGCATGTGGATAGTAAGAGCTAAAACTGGCCTACCTGATACCAAAGAGACGAGAAATAAGAGAAGTATCACCCGAAAATACAGCGCTAGATAACCCGACGCCATGTTAGTGTGTTTTCTTTTCGCCCTCTGAAAGGAATATCAACTATTCATGCATGTTTCGCTTGGTTAACCTTTCCCTTTTGTTTCGATTCACTTTTTCCGATATCCGCTGCGTTAAAGCGTTTCGTTGAGGCCACGCACAGCGCAATATGCAGGCATGTGATTGATAATACTAATATTTAGATTTGGGATTATTTTGATCTAAAAAATGGACGTAAAGTTTAGCCGTGTCTTTATCAGATATAAAGACACTCATTAAACCTTATTTTTCTTTTATGAATTAGTAATGAGTTTTTGAAAGATTTCAGAAGACTATCCGAAGAATTCTGAAAGTTGCCGAAATATGTTACCCGAATATGTTGTTACGACCTTTGAGCACGTGCAAAGTTTTTTTTAAAAGGCGACAATTTCACGGTGTATCGCGTTGTGATACACGTTTCTTTGTATAAACTAGGGGTACCTTCCGGCAAGTGCCAACGAGGCGAATTCGATAACCTTTTGTGGGATGTGCCTAACGGTCCTTCGAGAATCGGTGGACAATTTTAGGGGTTTTAAATTGATTTGTCTATTATTAATAAAGCCAAAATAAGAATTGATACAGGAGATTGTAAAGGGACTGTAAAAGGGTGCCCTGATATTGCCTATACGGGAATGTGCCGCTGGACAGGGTATGGTTTTTGACCTCTCCGCCCCTATTGTGTTTTTACTCTACAGTAATTGCCAATAAATTCATAAATAACTTTAAACACGACGGCGCGTTTTTCGTTTATCCTAAACGGAGTATATAATTGGCGTTGTTGACCAAAGAGGGTATGTATTTAAGGATATTCTTGTCCTAAACAGGGTCAGGGTTTCAAACCTCGGCGGTTCACCTATACCTAAATATTGGTTGAGTAACCCCCTGAGGGGTTTGAAACAACAACTTTGGTACATTCTAGGTTAACCTGGTCACAGAAGCTTGAAACGTCTTTGGTAGCAAATCTTTACTGCAAATTTCATTTTATTTAAACGATAAACGTTAGGTAATCAATCCTCGAAAATTGAACTTGAACAAGTTAATAACAAGCTGTGTCTACTGTCTACACTTCAGCAGTGCTTAGTTTGAAATTATTGAAATCAATGTATTAACTGCCTATATGGTTGTTTTCTTTCATGGTACGAAACAACAAATACAACAATTGAATTTGTACAAACGAATTATTTTTTAAATTCGTAGCACTTCTCAGTAATAAATATCAAAGTTTTATAACGTTCTTATAGATAGCAAAAAATGTATGTAACAGAACTATGAACGCTTTGATTGTCTTGGTCTGTTCACGAACTTAAATAACAGTTTCTTTTCCACTTTGTTTCACTAGAGTTCACATGTCATTTTTTGAAATTCGTTAACTTTGTCTACAAAATGGTTGATTTGTTTAGTACCACAGTACTTCCTGTGGAAATAACAGGTTTAGTACTTCTTTGACAATGTTCCGTTGGGAGTTGTATTTCAATTTGACATCGTTTAGGCTCATAAGGGCATCTTCTATTTCATCTATGGTGCTGCTCATACTTGCTGTTGTATTCTTCAGGAGGTTTTCGATTTCATTTGTAAATGCAGTGAGCAACATTTCCGATTCATTGTGTTGAATACACAGCTTGACAGAGCCTTCCCGCCTGCAGTTGATGATCCTTTGTCGTACTTTGCAGTTTTGGCGTCTCACTGACTCGCCCGACTCATCCCCAATTCGTTTTTTGCAAAGTTGCAAATGCTTAAACTGGCAACATATTTTAGTTGACTTGCAATGATCTCTCTTTCTGTATTTGTCAATATTTCTGGGTCCACTATTTTTTTGAGATTTGTGGTTTCCTCACTGTAAGTTGTATTCCTGTTGGTGCTAAGGAATTTTGATCCTTGATAATACCGTAGTGTGAGGTTTTGAAAGTAATAGGCCTTGTTTCTTTTCAGTTGTGTAAATAACGGTTCCCATATGTGGAGTTCCATTGTGCCCGTTTCGTCTTCCAATATGCAGTCTTCTTTGTAGACTGTTCACAGTCCTCTATTTTTCCGTAAGATCATCGAGATCGAGAGCTTTGCGTTACGGGCTGCCATCTTACATGAGTGTCAAAACTACTTAGGGGGCGGGGACGGTTTGGGAGGAAGCGATAAAAATAGAGGGACTGTAATAACATCACTGCAGCTCGCGTTCAGGAGGCGTGACAGGAATTTCACGCCTTTTACCATTCATTAATTAAGAAACTCCACCGATGATGAGAAACATGCCAGACACATTTAGCATCGACTACGCATGTTTACAAATATCTCCTTTCGAAACAGTGATTTTATAATGTTTCTGGGCCATTCCTCGAAATAAAATCGGCAAACATGCACAAGAAAACATTTTCCTAATCAAAATACTAAAAATCCTTCGTGTGTTTGCGCCAGATGTGCCTTATGGTACGAAAGCGTACGTTTCATGGAAACGTCGACTTGTCAACGACTTGTCAATGTCGGCAACATAAACTAAACCCGTTGTCAACATCTATTGTCTAATGACCAATCAAACGCCTGCGTTGCTGGTACAACGCGCTCCGTGAACGCGAGCTGCAGTGATGTTATTACAGTCCCTCTATTTTTCTCGCCCCCCACCCCCCTCCCGAGCTATAACCCCCGACGCCCGCCCCCGCGGTACATTTGAAAATCAAGATAGCCGTGACGGTAAGACGCGGTATATCTAAACGATCTCACGAAAAAATAGGGGACTGTGAACAGTCTATCTTCTTTGACAGATAAAGCTTGACTGGATTTGGTTTCTATCTTGTTTGGCCCCTGGGCTCCCATTGACAGAGTTGCATGGACGTTGACTTTCTGATTGGGCGCCATTTCTTTCAGTTCTCGTAAAGAGACATCAGACGCTTCCTGTGATGTTGATTCGGAACGTTCTGACTTGACAAAATTTGGTACATAGGAGAATGGTACATCAGCATTTGCACACTGCGAAACATAGGATTGCTGGTTGAAAAGCCAGCCGTTGTCTTCATCATCTGGTATAAGAAGGTTCTTTAACAAGACGGGAGACTTGGTTTCTTGGAAGTCCTTGATCTTGGGATGATGTTTTGTTTTGTCAAATCCAACTACTCTTTGCACTTTAGTCGGTGAAACTTGCAGGCGAAAGTCAAACCAATCATGTCTGGACCTTGCAGCGGTTTTGACGGGGGATATGTTTTGGATGTACCCATACTTGTTTACTAAACGAAAGAAAAGCAAAAAAATTCAGGACGCATGATCATCAATGCGCTTACAGTGACAGCAACAATAACCCTATTATCATCAATATAGTTAACACAATAACACATGCTATGCTATCTTAGCATAGTTTGCTTGAACATTTGTCAAGTGTCTTGAGCTAAAAAAGGTTTCCCGTCTTTGCCCCCACTTTCCCATCATATCAAACATATAAGCTCTTTCATAGGGAACATCAACTTGAATAAAATTTTACAACTTACCTTGGCCCTAGACTGCTTTCTTGCTGACATCATGAATTGTAATAATTTTTTAAAGTAACAATAACGTGTTAGCAACTCAGTTTACAAATAAGCCCATCTTTCATTGGTATGTTGAATAAGAAATAATGATTTTAAACCAAATGTTAATTCTCCAAATGTATTGATTGCAATATGTCCACTGAATACAGCATTATCTGACATTCCTGTAAAAGAGGCACAGTTCTGTCAGATCCAGGCCCAAATGGGTTCTCGGATAGAATGTAACTGGTTGGAAAGGATTTCACCACTATTTACTTGCACACATGCTGTGTATAACATTTCAAAAAATTCATTACGTTCCAAAGACTCAATAGCATCTTTAAAAATGTAACAGCTTAACTCCATAAAACAATCAATTGCACATGAGAATTTTCCTGGAAAATAAAGGCAGTAATTCCTGAAATGCATTTGCTCAACGGACAGGAATGAACGAGGCAATGACTGCGATATTTCTTTACCAAAACGTTCTTGTAAATGTGGTTTGGTTTGGGAAGATTTACGGGAGTTTGAATCCTTTGACAATGCTGGATTTCCATTGACCAAATGTGCTTCCTTGTTTGTTAATATGTAAGGATTAAAACTACCATTTGAAGCATACGGAATTCTTCTAGACAAATATTTCCGTTTGTAATAGGTGACCGTATATAAGCACAGGCCAAAACATCTAATTTTGTGTAATTGTAAATCGTCACTTAAACAAGAACGCGGAGGTTTAATTATGGAGCAACTGCTTCCACAAATAATGAGTGATACAATCAGCATGAAGCAGTAAACATGAAACATGACAAAGTTAGTATGCGACTGAACGCTCGCAGTGATCAAGCAATGGAAACCACATGTTTGTCTTTATTTAATACGCAACGCTGGCGTTTAAGGATTTTTTTCTGCTAAAAGATGTAAAAATAAATCACTTCGCTTCTTTTCTCGTAAGTCTTCAGAACGTCTCAGTCGACGAAAGAACACCTCGTTCGAAATTGACAAGCAAACACACGGGTGCGAACACGCTGGTTGAATGCGAATCGAGCTACGAAGAACACGCTGGTTCTAATAAAAATTTGAGCGTATAATCCTATTCCTTGATCAGCTACCGCTTAAAATTCAATTTACAAAGGAAAAGAGAGCACTGCAAACCCTGGTTCTGAATAGAGAATGTATAAAGTAAACACGCTGGTTCGAGTGTAAGCCTGCGAAGAACAAGCTGGCTCTGACAAAAATTTGAGCGTAAAACCCTATTCCTCGATCAGCTGCTGCTTGAAACGCAATTTATAAAACAAACCAAACAACTAATAGTCTTTTCAAACTAGAAATCGTATTAAAACTTGCTCACCTGTTAGGTCATCGACCTTCTCCGATGGACAACGAGATAGCTGCACACTGGACCACGCAATCTCAAACCACGAGTTACAAATACAAGACCATGACGTCACTGCCCAAATATGGGGTCTTACGTACACCCAAATATGGTCAAAAATGCAAATTTTAGAGGGTTACACAGAATTTGAGGGGTTTTGCCCACATTGCGCGGCGTTATAATCTGCCGCCGAGTCAACCTCGCTTCTTAGCTCGGTTGCCTCGTTGGCAATAAATAAGAAAACGTCTTCTGAAATCTTTCAAAAACTCATTATTAATTCATAACAAAAAACAAAAGAAATTAAGGTATAATGAGTGTCGAGTGTCTTTATATCTGAGAAATACATGGCTAAACTTCACGTCTGTTTTATTAGATCAAAATAATCCCAAATCTAAATATTAGAGTAAGAATGATTTGGTCTATATCAGAGATTTTGAAGCCGTTCAAGAAACTCGCAGTCATGTATTATCAGTTGTAAAAACTTTCGGCTTCGCCTCGAGTTTTTAAACCTGATAATATACACTCCTGCTCGTTGTTTAAACAGTTCTTAGAAGTCGTGGACGTTCTCGGAAATTCCGCACATGACAAGACGAAAATCGCTCCGCACTTTGAGTCAGAAAAAATAAATAGGTATAGGTCTCAACAAGAGTTTTGCAGAAAATTTACTCCGTGCGAACAGATGTAGTATTTTTTTTGCGATGACAAGCTTTAGAGATATTCAGAACAACTGAAAATAAAATAAATGCTGACTATCAATTGTTTGTTCCTTTCCCGTGCTCACGATCGAAGTAAGGGAAAAACTCAAAAACTCAACAAAGGGCTTCAAGGGTGAGGAAAATTTACACAAACATGCACAAGCCACAATTCTTCCAACAGATGCTTTTAAACTCCAAATTTCTGCACACAAAAAGGCGCCTCGCCTTGTGTTGATAAATATACTTGTACCAGCTCAGAGAAGAACGTTTTTTCACGTTCTATTGAAAACAAGCCTGTAAACTGCCAATTATGTATTAAAGGAAACCAAAAACGTTATTTTGTGTGAAGGTTTTAAAACTGTATGGACCCGTGAGCGTACTTGTCAAAATGGTCACGCTACGCTCCTGCATGTGTTCAAGTACTCTTCGCAGTTGGGTTGAAAACATGTTTTTCGTTTATTTCCGCCCTTTTTCTTATTAAATGCATAGCCAAGATTTCATTCAATCAAAAATTAGACTCGAATAATTTTTGCAGACTTTTTCGATGATTTTTTTAGATGTCTTATAAATGCATACAAATTAAAATGGAAAATAATGATAAAATAAAATAATTAATATAAATGAAAATAACAACCCTTCCCCTTTTAAGAAGGTCAATTGCCGCCACTGTAACTGGCGTTGGTGCAGAGATACAAAAACGACTATAAAACAAAAAGTGGCAAAGAAGTCATATGTTTGCTTTCCGTTTCTGGAAATTTAAAGGGGGTTGTAAAAACAAACGCCAGTTGCTCACTCCCAGTTGCTCACTCATGAAATTTGAGAGCCAGACCAGTAGAACCAGCCAAAGTGAAAAAACAATTCAATAAAAGAAATTCTGAGAACAAAGCATATGAAAAGATAAACGTAACAAGTTTTTTATTTTTATCTTTTTCATTTGCATTTTCACAGTATTACATACATACATACAAATTATTATCCACAATACACGTAGATAAAAACTCATTAACATACTTACACGTACATACCATTACAGCCTAAAAGTACCTTACATTTTCTTATTTTATGTTTTTCAGTATATACATGCGCAATAATGCAGGCTAGAATTGACTTACCTACATTTTCCATTTTGCCATCAGTTTATCTAGGCTCGTGTTTCTACTACAAGTGCGTTAATCAACAATTAATGAATGAGGGTGAGGATCATATGAAGAATATATGATACGAAAGCCGAATTCAATAATTGTTTTATTATTCATTCAAGTAATTCCTATTTTAAAAACATAGTTAAAACATGCTTACCTCCATCGATGTTAAGTTCATATTCGATAGTGCACGTTTAGGGTTGTTCAGCTCCGTAAATACCCTCCAAATAGCAGATGTCGCCCTTCGAGTTGTCTTCTTGCTGTTCTTGCCGTGTTTTTAGCTATCATTTCGCCTAGGCCTACTCTTGAAACGAGTGAAATGCCCACCATTTTTGTTTTCACTACCAAAACAAGTCAGCCTCGTCCCCAGGTCTTCTCGGTTAACGGCGCATTAACCTGCAGCTACGCTGCACTTTTGACGTCATTGGTTGATTAATCGCAAAATTCTTCCAAGTTTGGCCATCAGTGGTTGGTTATGGTGAATTATGCGTATGCTTTTAGCCAATCACAAACGGAGAAATATTTTGAATGAATAATAATAAACATTTAACAAGTGCTCTAGGAGGTTTAATTGCCTAATCTGTTTGGGAAAACAAGAAAGGTTTCTTAAATCCTGCTTCTGAAGAAAGTTCCACATACCACACATTTTACAAAATTAAAATACAAATCTCTCAAGATGAGAATATGAAAGTTATATTTCATAGCTTTAAAGAATGAAAACAAAAATACTAGTTGAATCATTGTGCCACTGAAAGAATTTGAAGCCAGTTATATAGCAGATCAAAATTTACATTGGTAAAATTTTATTATCCTTTTTTTTTCTGGGAATGGTGAGGACCACGAATACAAGTTTGAGACAAAAATGAATAAATATTAAATAAACAAATAAACTGCTAAAACGGAACCATAACATGTATTTTGTTTAAAGATGGTCTTAAAATGTCTAAATGTGAATGACCTTTAAGCTTTGAAGGTTAGTTGGTTCTGATGATAATGAAATACTACTTATGGAAGACAGTATATTTTTTCCTTACGTTTCCAACATGTACGATAGAAGTACATTAATATTATCCATGGCGACAGTAGTCAGAAAGCAAGAACACTCGTTGGTGCTATGTTGAGGTACCTGCGTATAAGACAATTAGTCCCGCAAACTGGTACCGGAGTAACTGCAAAATACCCGAGCTCTTCAAACTTCTTCAATATTTAGATTCAAGTGTTGAGACGCTTTGGAGAACGAGGAAGAGTTCAACTAGGGTAAATGAAGTGGCTTGATATTGATATTGATTAAACAAATCGGGATTTTGTTAATCACTCGTATGATTATAGACCGAAGTGGACTCCACTCAGTCCTGTTACCACTACTAACTGAATATCCAGCCACTTCAGACTCTTTTTTAAAATCAAAACAGAAGAAATTCCATTTTTTTGCTAGCAATGAAAACAAGCCATTTAAGTACGCGCGCGTGATGGCGCGTACTGATAGCCAATCGGATGTAAGAATTCTGTTGTAGTTATGATTATCCCTTAAATTTGTAGTAATTGCAAATTAAGGGAGTGCGTTCGATAAGGGGGGGGGGGGGGGGGGGTTGGGGTGTTTGGTAGTGAGTGGTAGCGGGAAGGGGGTGCAAAACCTGATGATGGGCTGTAATATTGAGAAATCAGTATCAAACACTTCTATCAGTGTTATTGTTTATCCTCACACTTTACAATTTGTTACTATTTCATTTTTCCTCACAAAGGGAAGAGCGTACTGTACTTTTTACATTTACTTGGCTAAACCTCTAAGCAAAGTACATGTAAGTAACAACAGGTCTAACACTGACTACTACCCTCAGGATATTCCTTTGCACTCTAGGATGGTCCATAAAATTGGTTAAAAATTGGGATACACATTGGAATAATGAAAGTTATCTGAAAAGTTTAAGCGTCGAGTATCACTTTAAACCCTTGATGCGTGACACTAGGCTAACACGACTCACCTCATTCAACGCACCCGAAATTAGTGAGATGAAAAGGTCAACGTTTCACTGTTCAACTCCTTGTATATTTTTTCAAAAATGGTGACAAACAAAAGCAAATACAACGCTGTAAATAGCTGTTAAAAGCGAAAAGATGTAATTTGTAATAGAATTAAATATGGTCGATGTAAGCTGATCTTGCTTAAATCCATAAAAACAAATACAGTGTGCAGAACGCATTGTTAACATAATATCTACAAATCCGATTATCTTAAAATGGAAATTTTCCTACATATAAAAAAAACTCAATTGAAAACTGCGAGAAAAACCATAAAGAAACCTGTAGTAAGCAGAAAATCGCCAACGTTTCAGCTGTGAACAAGTGTCACAAAATAGATACTAGCTACCGGGTGAGAAAACTGAACACATGAGATCAAGGCAAAATGTGCCAGGCCGGTCCAAGGTGGTGTCCAGACCGTGAAATCGCCTTGCATATAGAACGGTTAGTACTTCATGTACGGTAAACAATTAGTAAGTGTTCTCCTTCGTCGAACACAATTATTTGTCCAGTTACTCCTTATCCCTAAAACCCCTTAACAGGGCCTCATAACTATTCATTTTATATATTCTCATATTCTTTGTTTCCACACGGTTCAGGGTGCAAGTGGAAGGAAGCATTAGCATAATCGTGTTTCGTTTTACCATCATCAGCGTCTCCATCTGGGTTCTTCATAAGAGATCCATATTCTGAATTTATTGTCGTTTGCTGCATTTGAGTAGGACGCAGCTCCATATAATTTGACTCCTTTGGAGAAAACGAGACTTCGGCATCGCCTAAGATTGAAAATGGTTAAAATCTAATCAAAATTTCACAGGAAAAGGAAGAATGGAAACCCTTGTAAACTCAGTTTTGAACTAAACATGTCAATAATTATTCATAAAACCTTTATTTTCGTGATCCTTCACTTGTAATTCTTTGGCAGAATGCTTGTCGCTTGTTTTGGAATTTCGCAGAGCACGCCAAAGGAACAGATTCACTCCAAGAGAGATGATTAATGCAACTGCTGAGACGATGTTTGATATTATAAAAGCTGCAACGTTAAAACATGTGTGTTAAAGTTCTTGTGAGGCTTAAACAACCTTGTTTCTTGAGTCAGCTCTCCTCCTCCCTCGAGGAACGAACAGAGATCAAGGACTCCGCGAATTTAATAATTAATATTAATTTATTACTTATAAGGCGCAAAATAGCATTAAAATATGATCTAATGGGCTCAATTAGATCTGGTACTTAATTGTTGATTATAATGCGTCATGAGAATTTTAAGACCGATACACAAGGGGTTTTGCTCCCGGAGCATGCTCCAGGCTCATTTTGCACGGGTCAGAACACAAGAGGGAGCGTTTTCAAGTTCGCTCAATTTGCCCAAGGATCTTGCTCCCAAATATTTAACCGGTTAAATATCGTGGAGTTTTTTGCGGGGTGGAAATGCTGCTCCCGAGGATGAAGTATACCCATGAAATCGTTGGTACACACGGAGGAGCTTTGCTCCCGGAGCGTGCACCTGGAGCATGATCGAGGAGCAAAATCCCTCGTGTCTATCGGCCTATATTAGCGTGCGTGGTAGGATTCGAAAGGAGATGGGAAAGGATGGGAAGGGAGAGGCGGGAATTGAGAACAGAGGGAAAGGGACTCCCTCTCCCTTAATTGTCCCAAAAACATTTTTCTTCAAAGGAAAGTAAAACATGCACTCTTTAAACAGACAGAGTTTTTGATCTTCAGATATACTCCCTCAGGGGATTAACACTACAACCAAAAGTAACCAGGGACATGATTTTTCCAGATATCTAGCAGACGTTTTGACTTATTCCATTCACTCTTGTCTAGCTTTCAAGCTGGTGAATCCTTCAGCTACTAGTAAGTGTCATATCCTATACCTTAGCTTCCCAAACAGACTTCTTTGTCTCGTCACACAACAATTGTAATTTTGGTCAGATAGAGAGGGGGCATAACTTGACTCACAACAGGGTCTTTTTGTGAAGTTTCAGATAATTCTGCTGCTAAAACAAACCGTCTTTGACTTGGACGTTTCACTCGACTGTACTGAGACAATAAACATTGGAAGCTGTATTAGAATCAACTAACAAACCTGTGTTTAAAGTTTTGTCACATGTTTGTGACGCGTTCCCTCCCTGTGTTTCTTTATCATTAGATTTGTCAACTGCGGGTTTGAAAATGAAATGAGTGAAAGAACATTCTAATCAGTCAGCTAGTCGGAAGGTGAGGAATAGAGAGGTGTGACGTCACGTTATCATGGTACTGAGTCATTCATAAGACTATCGGTTAGTCAATAAGCAAATTACTCTGTCATTCTGTTTGTCTGTCTACTGTGGTCCTCTCATCAACAATAATGAAAGTTAAAAGGTCCAACTAAAAGTACTGCTGAAGAGGTTTCACTAAAATTGCTACACCAAAGGAAAACTCCTTATTACATACAGATTTCCATGGCCCTTGGGTGATTGCATTTACAGGGTGCAGCGGAGAATACTGTTGGTCAGCTATTGTCTTAGTGTTGTGTACGTATTGTTTTCAACTTTCAGTTATTAAATCATCTGATGATCGCACCCTTACGCAGCTCCATCAGATTCGGTATTGTTATAAAAATTACCACCATCAAGGACTGCTGGACTGCCCGTTTAATTCTGAAATTTTTGTCATTAATTTAATCCGAGGGAAAATAATTGCGCGCTCTTGAGTAAGCCTGAATAGTAATCAGCAATTTATCTATAGTGGTGTGTGCTTTCGCGGATTTGATCTATGCATTGAAAATTGAAGTAATCAGAAGTATGAGGTGCTCTATTAAAATGTATAGCAACTTAAAGTCTCCTTGTCAGTTTTCATAGGCGATAATGGGGTTTCTAAACCTAATTTTAAATTCAGTAGTGGTAGAGTCAACGTCTTGGAAGTTACAATTTTAGCAGTGGGTAAACAAACAACGTTAGTTCAATTGCATGAAAACCTCTTTTTCACTCTTAACATAGTCGATCACGTCAATGTCACCGAACGTTAAATTCGCCCTGATCAGGGGCTTTTCTCCCACTCCTACAAAGGTATTCCAAGGTTAAACATGTCCCTTTGACCACGGTCACACATGGCTGTCACTGTCTATGTTATTCCATGTTTGGCTTTTGCCTTGAACATGGTTGATCATGTTATTTCACGGTGCCTTTTCACCTTAAAAATCTTCCAGGGGCGTAGCGTGGGATTTTGAAGATGTACGCACGAGAAGAAATTGTTGCTAAGCGCCGAAGGCGCTTACAACTAGGGCGGTCTGGGGGCATGCTCCCCCAGAAAATTTTGAAATTTAGGGTCTCGGAAATGCCATCTCCTGGTTTTTCTGCGGGGTATTTTCAATAAATAATGCGGCAAAAATGCAGTAGAAAGTTGTTTACTTTAACCATTTTCCCAGTGAAGACAGGTCACAAGCAAAGGGCGAGGCGTCGACCCTTAAGACGGGAAAACTCCGTTACCAACCTGTCAATATTCACGTTCTTATGTTTATGTATATGAAGGATTGCTAGGGAGCTTAATCTTTCGTCCGTCATCGTACTTCGCAGAGGAGATTTTAGTCTCTTTATGCTACTGAAGCTACGTTTGGCAGTGCATGTAGACACAGGATAAGTTAACAATGTTACGAGAGCAACATATACACCGGGATGAAATTGGGAGTTTGCGTGGTCAAGAGTCTCAACCAAAGTCTGCGGCGTCACATTCGGATCCATGCCACTCCATTTGTGCTTCCATCTTGTGACTTTGGTTTTAAACTCATCCTCAGAATTCATGCCTACGTACCTTCAGCTTCTTCTGCACGTTGTTCAGTTGTCTTGTTAATTACGTTGAAGTAATCGTGTATCGATTTTCGAGCCATATGTGTGTACTCTGTGTCACGAAACATACGAAAACACTACAGAAGCCAGTGATCAAGCTCCTCAAGTCGCAGAAATATTCATAGGATTCTCTAACAGTTTCTTCGGAAAATCAATCACTGGGGCTTCACTGTTTGACCGCACAAGTATATTCCTAATCTCCGTTGACGGCAAATACGTCAAATACCTGCGGGGCTGGGGAAACTGACGAGGCTGGCTGACCTTGAGGGAGGGGTAAATGAGGCGTTGTATAATGTGAAAATATGATATTATTAGCCAGCAAATTTAATGAGAAAAAATTTTTTTCTCAGATCTCAGCTGTACGCACGGGCGTACGTGCGTAGATGGACGCTACGCCCCTGTCTTCAACCATGTTATACTATTGTTTGCTGGTGCTGCCTTTTCAATATTATAAATGGCCATTGTCTCCATGATCATACGCGGTTCACAAAGCCCCTACGTTGGTAATTTTGTTCATGGTCGACCATGGTCAAGTTTGTGTCATTGAACGTATATAGCTGACAATGGTTTGGTTGACCGTGGTCAAGCCATAGTTTTACCATTGCTGGATCATTTTAAACCATGGTAGCTGACCATGATCATCAATGATAAAACAATGGCTGACCATATATAGTCTGACTATGGTCCTGACGCGGAGGAATAAGGCTCTCCAACAGATCGAGGTTAGCCTCCCACGCAGGCGTTTCTAGGGGAGTCTTTACTCTACCCCTACCCAGAAACCTCCGCCTGCTTACCCGAAACCAACAAATCTTTCCGCCGCTTAGCCAGTCATATTGTACCTACCAAAGTCTGGTAGGTTGACATTGACCGCAGTTGCCCGCATGAGGCTTTCGGCGCAAATCGACCCGAAACGATACGATGTAAACAGAATATATTGGACACGAAATTTAATATAGTGAATAACTAGATTTAAGGACAGGGCCAACTGGTCACTAGGAAACTGTTCAGCCAATGAGAAGGCGCGTTTGCGCTTATCGAAACATCGACTCAGTTAACAAATATTTTTTACAATGGCGGACGGAGGCGGTCAAATTTTAACATAAGCTTTAGCCTGTTCCAGGCGTTCAGATAGTGGGGAGCGGTGCAAAGTAAAAGGGAGCGCGAAAAAGTAAAAGCGAGGGAGGAGGAGAGGTGAGAGAGGGAACGCCTGTTAGATTTGTTTTAAATAGACTCTTCCGCCCAGTCAGACCGCATCAGCTGTAGGTGGTCTTCACTTGTCAATCAAGACTGGTGTTAGAGCCCGATGCATTTATTATTTTTCTTGCGAATAAATCGAAGTTTGTCAGATCAAAAATTAATATTAGTATACATAATCTTACTAAAAACCCAATGTAAGACTTTCAGACAATAGAAGGCGGGAGAAGTATTCATGTATAATGAATTTATTTACGGCTTTAAAAACATGATTTCAGCGTGTACGTGACAAAAAATTACGAATCAAGTGACAAACAAATATCGCTCATTTCGATAGAAAGCCGTTTCACAGATCGTTAACTCAAGCAATGAAAATGTACAACAATTGAAGGGAAAATTTACTATTC
Organism: Porites cylindrica; assembly: GCA_964035525.1. Lineage (NCBI taxonomy): Eukaryota > Metazoa > Cnidaria > Anthozoa > Scleractinia > Poritidae > Porites > Porites cylindrica. Next base: position 14,426,212 of record OZ037788.1, on the reverse strand, counting down.
GGTGATTGAGTGGACTCGTCAATAGCGATAGCGGCAACTTGCTTTCCAAGCTTTTCTTTTTGAAGTCCTTTTGTCCATTCATTAGACAACCACGATTTGGCACTTCAGTAAACAATTTCACAGCTTCCACTTTTAACGGCTTCATCCATATCTTCTCCCATCATTGCCGCCGCTACTCCGATCTGACTTGTTCAAATATTCCACTTGGTCCATGATGGTAATCAACGGAGTTAGCACAACAATCGTAAATGGCATTCTGTCCTGCCTTCATTCCAACGCACGCTTTATTCGAGGAAAAAACTGGAAAATAAGAATTTTTCCAAAGCCAGTCGGTGAGAAATTGCTAAGACATCTATCCTACCGACTACGTGTTTTAAACAGTTTCTTTGCTTTTCGCTTTTAGCCTCCACGTTTGGAAAGTCACTGAGCGCTGTGTTTGTTGCGAGTTTGAATTCTGCGTGACGGCACGTAGAGTCTGTCATAACGGCCATATCGCATTTCTCGCTGTGATCGAAGACGCTCCACTGTTGACAAAAACTGTCAAAATCAACCAATCAGAGGGTATACCAGGATCTGGTATACCGGAACGCACTTTTGTTAAGAATTCTTACAAGCGTTCCCGCACCTCTCTCCCCAGTCCCCCTCTACTTTTCATCGCTTTCTCCACTCCACACCGCTCTCCACTATCTGAACGCTTGGAACAGGCTACATAAGCTTACAGTACTCGTGTAGGTTTCACACAATTGGAAAGAAAACACTTGATGTAAGAGAATAAGAGTATCATTCATTGCAAGGAATCGTTGGGGTGTTTGAATATTCCGGACCGATCACAAAGGTCGTGGCTTCACTGGCATGGCTTGCAAGATTTAATAGAAGCAAACTGATCCGAATAGCCGTAGAGAGTGTATGAAAATTTGTTGAGATCGTACAAAACAGGATTTGTACCACCTATTAACTTCTACAGGACAAGAATCGAAGAACCAGTCATCATAACACGAATAAAAAGTAGTTCAAATTAATTAATTTTCCTTGGTTGTTTTTTTTTGTGTGTTGTTTCGTGTTGACTTCATGCATCTCCTGCTTTCTTTGCTTGCTGTAGTACCTGTAAGGTTTTAATTTCAATCCATATTATCCGTGTTCAATGAGTAGCGATCATCATTTACAGTTGAAATTTGCCTTCTTTTTTGAGGTTTTTTTTTCATACTGTAGATGAACATTTGGAGAATCTAACAGTAATAAATCTTTCCATGGTAAGTTTCAGAAACAAGGCGGTTAGTTTCTACCTTGCGCTTATGATCTTTAATTTTATCCCTGCAAATTCGGCTGCTTGAAACCCGGGAGTGGAACACATGTTTTGGACCTCGGAATTCAAGGATTGTCTACCAAAATTCTAGGTTGTCTACCATCCCCATTTTAAACATGATAAAAGTTAATCGATATGACAATCAAGGAAAAATATCTAGTCAGAACTTGGTCAAAAATCTGTGAGTCCATATTTGTTCACCTACCTTGAAAACCGACCAAAATCTCGCCTACATCGCGTTGTTTAAAAGAAGAAATAAGCCACAAAATGTGCTGAATATTTCACGGCCCACTTAAAAAAAAATTTTGTATGCCTCATGAAGAGTCTTCGAAATATGCCTGAGAGCCTCGAAACGGTGACTCTGGTCGTTTAGGTAATCGAACCGCCATTTTCCTCGTAGAAAAATAGCTCAATGACGTCATAACTGTCCTTAAATTTAGGGATATTCTGGACCTCCGTTAGTCTGAGTTATTTTCAGGAAGTTTCTAGATGAGTAATTTTTCAGAGATTTCTTCGCCGCTGAAGTTCTATGTTGTTGTATGGAGTGTGATGTTTTCACCTCTGATCTCAACAACTTTATCAGCAATTTGCCGATTTACTCTTTGATGTACAAATTAATTCACGCCAAATATCTTCTCTTTGATGCCCTCTAAATTCTCCTTCGCGTTTTTTAAACGCAGGAGCCTTCTTGTGCCATTTAGCGTGGAAGTAAACAAATCGGATCCAGAGTTCTGATGTTGCTGAAATTTAAGCCGACTGCCGGCTCGATCAAGCGAGAAAGATCAACTCCAGTTAACTCTCCCTGCAGATGACTGATTTAAAGCGTCGCACAAAAAGCGCTAGTATTTGTTTGAAGTAATTGCTATTTCTAACCTCACAGAGCCCGCATTTCTTGAGTTACAGTTGTGGACTTCGCATCCTAGCCTTTCAGTGACCGTGAAGTTGAGGTTGACCTTGTTAGTCTCGCAGCGAGACTCATAATCTGCAACGAGTTTTTTGCCCCCCCCCCCCCCCGGGGGGGGGGGGGAGACTCCCGTATATAGGCTATATAGGTATGTGCGGCGCCAAAGGGTATGGTTTTTTAGCCGTATTGGTCTGAAAGAGCGTATCAATTTCCACCACTTTAGTCTGAACTAAGGTATGGTTTGTGCACTCTAATCTTGAATTTGGTATGTTTTTTTAGAAGAAGCTACTTCCTCATTATTTGATGATAAGACCATTCCCTTTTAATGTTTACGCCAACCGTGTATGTGCCGTAACAGCTTGTTACGCGCTCCGGTCACGCGACGGGCTCTAGTTCTTCAGGTCTGAAATAGGGTAGGGAAAATCACAGATTTTGGTCTGAAATAGAGTAAGGGTTTCAGGAAGCGTGAAGCAGACCCTCACCCAATTTTCCTTTTCCGGTCATCGCCAACACACGTATTAAATCAATTCAGAAACAAGTAAGTGTCGATGTCGATAAAATAAGAAGTAAAAAACTTGTAGCGAGTAAATCCTGTTTCGTGAAGAAATAATCGCCTTCTCATTTCTCGATCTAATCTCCTAGCAAGCGAGACTGTCGACGACACTAAGCACGTTCTTGTTCTGATACAAACCCCCTTCCTTTTTTAATGAGAATAATGCTCGAAAAATACTAGTTAGCGTCAAAGAACAACATGATTTACATAAACCAGGAAGGGTTGTATCAAAAGAAGGTCAACCCCTGCCTCGTTTTCACAAGTAACTGTGAAATTGGCTATTCGCGGGAAATTTTAAAATAATACATCCCACTGCTGATTGGTCACATTACCCATGGGGATAAAACAATGGGAAAGGAATGCTGGTCTCAGGTAAGCAGGAGTTTGTGGGAGAGAGGAAATACGACTCCTCTAAGAACGTCTGCGTGGGAGGCTAGAACGAGGTCTTCTCATAAATAAAATAAACTGCGTATTACAATTCGTCGTGGAAGTGAGGTTAATAAGTCTGTCGGAATTTGCCTTGCGCGTGGCTCCTGCGAGAATTGCAAGCAAAGAGCTATGTCGGCCGTTAAGCGCGAGAGTAAATTAACACCGAAATAATGCAAAATGGCATTGAAATACTCGTTTAAGCTAATTTTTCTCAAATTTATCTTCGAATGCGTGATAAATACAGCTCTACAAGCTTCAAACAGCGTGTATGGCAGAGAAAATTGTTCAAATTGTAACAACTTTACCGGATCAATTATTCAGTGGCAGCGTGGCCTAGTGGTATGGGTTTTCTTTGAACATTTTTCTCTGTTTAGTTTTAGATTTTTTATCACATTTTTTCCCTTTCGCTTCTTTCTCTTTATCCTCGCTGCTAACCGTTTTTAGCTTCGCGAGGTTTTTGCGATAACGTATTTCTAGTAGGACAAAATAAAAGATATGGAGGGAGATCATATGGCATCATCAAATTATTTAAAATTACAACAGAGCATTGCAACTCTCACCTTTAGTGACTGATATTTTAGCAACCTTGATGGGATTTCCTTTTAAAACGACCTATAGTATTTGTGGTCAACAAAAAGTTACATTTATAATTATATAAATTAGAATAATTATATGCTTTCATGAATATAAATATGTTCTGTTGGCTGTAACATATTCAGATACTTAACAATCATTCTACGAGTGCGCTTTGGATATAAGATGGTAGGTAGCCAACGAGGCGCGTAGCACCCAGTTGGCTATAATCATCTCATATCCAACAAGCACGTGTGGAATAATTGTTTTATTAAAAACGCCCACAAAATATCGAGAATTCCTCCCGACTTCATTTGTAAAAACAACCGATTTTCAGCTTGTTTTAATTTTGAGCAGACGCGTACAGTTACCATCTTTGGAGAGCATGGTTTTATGGCTCATATACCATGATGGCTAAGCCAATGAGAGCGCTAGAATTGTTTTAGCCAATGATTCAGGTTTTAAAAAAATGTTTTACAGGGTATTAGACCCGAGCATGTTGTGCGCAAAATGTCAATAGTCTTTGACTCGACTTTCAGCTAAACTAGATTTACCTTTTCGGTTCTGTCATTAGTCAAAGCTCTCTGAAAGACAATATAATCCTCCCCTTGTTGTAAGGCGGTATTTTTGTAAGCTCCATAGTTTTTCTCATCACCAACTGTGAATTTCCAGGTTGTCTCGTGCACTGGATCGTTACTTATCTCAGCAGAAATGTAAAAGTCGATGTTGTATTGCGACGCACCCTCTGAATTTTTGAGCTTAGAATCAAAATCGGGTGGAAGGTTCTTGCTGCAATCACCCACCTTCAGAACTATTACCTGATAAGCACTGGAAAAATGAAAAAAAAAATTAAGCAATAATAAAGGGCTTTCAGACCTGGGTCAGAAGTTTTGCTGGAAAATATCAATAGTGTTTTTAGTGAGTTTGTTTCTTGGAAGGGGTGAAATTTTCGCTTGGTGAATATTTTGAGGTCTTCTGGTGCCTAAACAATTTTGGGACAATATGAAGTGTGACTGCGGAGTGACCATTCATTCAAAGAGCGAAAACAGATCGGATCAAACTATCAGATGGTCATTAGTGTCAATTGCAGGAATGCTGATCAAACTTATTTATTTAGGGATCCATTTCTTTAGGTTAAGAGTATTAGAAGACAGATGAATCATGATTCAACCAGCTTTTCAGTGAAATATAATTTTAGTCTTATCTTTATCTTTCTTTATAGTTTAGTCTAATAAGGCTTTAACTGTTTGCCTCACCAACTTCTCTACATTTTTCAGTTCACCTGTATTAACCTGATAGTTAATTATTGCATAAGACATAAAGCATTTTATGTAAATAACCTTTAAATTTTCTGAACTATGACTTGTATTGAAGTCTTAGACAACCAAAAAGCATCAAAAAATACTTTCCAGGCCACTACATTCAAAGCTGAAGAAAATTCAAGGACTTTTCAATGACTTACACAGAAATTTAAGGACTTTTCAAGGACTTTCCTTAAACTTCATGGACTTTTCAATACCGTGCGAAAAATGTGATTAACAAAGTTTGTAAAGTTTGTTCAGGATCGAAGCGGGAAATAGGCCGTTTTTGTTCTCTAACGACCTGATTTCCAAATTCTCTTAGTTTCTTGTGCGGCCCTCGGGCGTGGTTAATAACACATTTTTACAATAACTGAATCATTTCTCGCGCGCTGATTGGCTAATTTTTATGATCGATGGGAGGAGAGGCACATAAAATTTTAATTCATGCAGGACGCGGCCATTTGCCGAACGAATGCCAGTCTTGCTCTGATGCAAGACTTACATACTGTTTGAATTCTCTACAAAAAGCTCAAGCATAAAAAACTGAACAAAATCACGATTCAAATAAGCTTTAAATATTCATAACAAAAACAATTATGAAAGTCTAGTGTATTCGAAATAAAGACATTAACTAGAGCAGTTTTCTTTTGATAAGAATTGAGTATTTTCTGATCCTTTTTTCCGAAAGCAAAACCAACTTTTTATACAAACTTGTGAAACTTTGTAAGTACCTGGTAAGTTAAACTGAAGACTACATGCTTATAAAACCCACCTTTCGGTTTGATTGCACACAGCTCATACAGCTGAATGGCGTTCAGGACGAAAAACAAGACTTGAACCGAAATAAGCAACAGGTCCACGATATATTTTCGTACTGTTCGGTTAGCAAGTTCACAAACCTGCCTGGCTAGTTGCCCTAAAGGCAGCTCAACCATACATCGCTTCTCGACTTGTTCGGTTATTTAAACGGCTCCAAAATCTTTCCTTAGAATAGTTTTTAACCTTGGGTTAGTTTACGACTTTATACTAGCCCAAAATGCCTCCATTTTTCGAGAAAATAAACAGCGCTGATCTCATTCTTGTTCTGAAGTTTGGAAAACAATAAATTTCTAATGTTATGCAGGGCAGAAGACAGACATATATAAATGTTATGGGCAGAAGTTAAAATTAGTGCAAAACTTCGCCGCCCGCGTATTAACAGATACTAAGAAGTTTGGTCACATCTCGCCTGTTCCTCGGGAATTAGGGCGGCCCTCCATCAAAGATCAGCTATTACTCCGTGATACTACCCAAGTATACAAAGTTTTTAATAGCCTCGCACTTGAGTAGTAAACTCAGTAAGCGATCAGACGCACACCCCTACAACACGAGGAAAAGGACAATCTAAATCTCCCTCCATGCAGAACAGTTCCTGCGCAACGGTCATTTTACTATCGCGCTGTAAGTGCCTGGAACTTTCTATCCTGGATAGATCCCTTTGAGTAACAAGAAGTATATGCAAATATATGTTGGAACGCTGGCATTCTCATTTCTGCATTAATTAACATAGTGTGTGTGACAAGCGTGACAATATTTGCGTTTGAAAAAATTTTTCCACAAACTTCACGTTGTTTCAAACAACTCTTTTTGTAAAAGCCCAAACCCAGTAAAGTTAAAAGAAGATCACGAAAAAACACGTAGGTACTAGCCCTGTCAAGCTTTTTACACACAAACCTTTCGCCTTCCTCTCCTTTTTGCCGTCTTGTCGCATAAACGTACTACTATGATCGGAAATCTATTAATGAGGGAGCAAGTTTTTGATCATACCTTATGGGGCCATTTCTTTGTTCTGCAGGCCATAACTGGATAACAGCACTTGACTTTGAGGCCCTTATATCTGTTATCTCTCCAATGTATGGTGCAAGGGGAGCTATAAAAATAAAGTGAAAAAAAAATTCAAACAAAAAGAAAAAGTATAGATAGAGGAACTAAGCCGAGTTAACTTTGGCAAAGACTTCTGGGACTGTTACTAAGGACAGGGAACAATTGGCCAATGGCTGACTGCCACGTTCCATTAACGATCCCAGAAGCAAATGCGGGACGCATTTCGGCGCCAGTTCCCCCCTCGTTACTAAAGTGGCCAATGGTGAAAAAGAAAACAAGGAGCATAACCTGTGTACAGACCCCTACCCCGCTTCCTTCACGAAAAATCGAGAGGAGGGCGAGGGGTTCTGGACACAGGCTACCATGAGCAGAGATCTGAAGAAATCAAAACACAAGTGCCTTAACGTTCGAAAATAGCATTTCTATGCGAAACGAGCTTCAAACTGCTAAATCAAGAACTGAACAAAAATGACCTTAAAAGTGAATTACATGACAATCTAATGAACGAAGTTCATAGTACGATCTACAAAACTCGTGCGGTAATGAGGGGAGTGGATGGGTCTGCGGATCGGCGGATTTGGCCTTAAAAAGCTCACGGATTGTGGATTTCGGCGATAAATCGAGCGGATTCGCGGATTTTTAAAAATACCGTGGATCGCGGGTCAGCTGAACGTTTTGGCCTGGTTTTCGGATTCTGTCAGTCTAGAAGTTCGGATTGTGGATCGGATCATCAGTTTTCGGTCGGCTTTGGTCAATGTGCTGATGTTTTATCGGCTAACGTTCCACTTCCGAGGTTTTCAGAAGAGACTTTCTCGTGACCCGACGCATATACATGTATTCTAGGATAGACAGCGTGACGGAAATGACGTCAGGCAACCTTGTGCATGGTTCCTGCATGGTGACACATGGTTCAGGTAATGGCGGAAATGCTAAGTGACCTGACAAGATGTGTGAATGCGTTCGTGTAAATTGTCTAAATTGCAAAATGGAAACTAGAACTATCGAGTGTGTAGCCTTTTTCTACCACGAAGGTGCCAAAGGAGATGACTTTATTCAAAAAAATAAGTTTCGATGCTGCGTTGATTCCACGCTGCAACATTTACAATAAATGTGTGGCAAAAGGAGTTTGATGCTTTATAACTTGAGGAAAGTTGACATTCTGAAATTTCTATGATTTACAAACTAGAGATAATAGTAAAACAGTTAACCAATTAAGTTTGAAGGGCATCGGTTCGCTGAGAAGCGAGAAATCTTACTTTTACTTTTCATACAAATGCTTCTACGTTTTCCCGCTTACGGCAGCTCCATTTCAAGACACATACATGCACTAGGACATGTCAGTGACCTGGGATCACTGCAACCTAGTCAGATACTATCATACCAGTTCAGCCCAAAAAAGCATTTTTGACCTTGAAGGGAGCACAACATAACGCGGATCAAAGATACACCTACGCTATTGGCCAACTTTTGCTGCCAATGGCAAGTTAGTATTTTCGATCCTAGCCACCAGTATTTAAACAGTCTGCTTCGCTCTCTGTACCTAAGACTTTACCATAGTAGCAACTGACGACGAACGCTATAGTTCCGAAACTGCAGTCTTGCTTAAGAATTGATAGCAGTCGCATAGACGGCTACATACATAGTACGAAGGAACAACAAGACATCGCACTCTAGTTCAAAGACTCACTTATGTTAAGAAAAACTAAATGGACTGTGTGAGCGCTAAGAGAAATATCTTGACTGACGCACGGCATATTTCTCCAAACTTGGTGTAGCTTTAGTTTAGTGTACAACTCAAATCTGAAGATCGCACTATCCGTGGAAATTCAAAATCCTGCAAACCACACTATAGAGCTGGGCCAAGAGTCATACTGACATAGCAGGAAATAATCACATTCACGGACAAAGAAACTTGCATGCATGCATGTAGTTATTCAGATACAGTCATTTCGGAGAAAACCAAAAAAAACTAAAATCTTTATTCAGTCGTAATAAACAGAGGTCAAAGGATATAAACAATTTACAACTGCATCTGAAACCAAAGCCTATCAGGGACACCTACAGAAGCATAAACCGCAGGAAATGATTACTCAGTATGCATGTAACAAACCTGCTTCATGACCTCTAAATATAAGACTTATTGCGGCAAAAACAAGATTTACTCAGTCAAAGTTTAGAATGCTACAAGTCATGCAGTGTGTAGTGCTAGTAACCTTCGCGCAAGATAGAAAAAGAAAGAGAACCACTGTTCAAGCAGACTCTCAAGGTCACGTTTCACACTATCACGAGCTTATGAGTCGTATTTGGCCTGTCAAGGCTTATTTCTTACTGCTGCAACGCTACATGTACTTTCTATATACCACGAAAAATTTTTAAAGTAAGACGGATTAGGATTTGAACAAAAATTAAGTCGAATCGACGGATCAGCGGATTTGCATACCCTTATTCATCCCCCTCGGTAATCCAACATTGCCCAAGGCAAGCAACAATTAGCTAAAGCGTAGCTTTAGCTACAGCGGGGCTGAATTATGGAATTCCCTGCCATAATATGGTAGAAACATAAAGTCCACAGGGCAATTCAAAAGGGAAATTAACCGGGTGTTTCAATCATCGGTTTCCCACTGGGCAATCTTGTAAAACTGAGTAAATGAAGTGTAAACAGTAACTTTTTTTTAAATCTAAAATACTAATTCGTAACTTTGTATATTACTGAAGATTTTACTGTCTTTAAATAAAGTTGTATGTATATTTATGTATAAAACTATTTCAATTAAGGTGGCTCTCTGGATTTTTCAGAGGGGGATACCTCCCAAGTTTGAGCATTAACTACGTCGGCACGAGTAAAGATATAGAAAAAAGGTTACCACAACTGTATTATATAAAGATGAAAATTTCTTTGATAGGGATTTTATTGCAATCGGAGTCGCCATGGCAACGTAAGGACGCCATTACATTTTTTTATTTATCTTTGTGTTTCTCTGTACCAGGAGTCTTTTTTAAGAAATCGCTTAAGGGAGTATGTACCTGCCATTATTGCCTCAATTATGGCAAAGTTTGAACAAATTCTATGAGGGCGTTTTCATAAAAACAGTGAAATAGCATGTTATCCACACAATTAGCTAATTTTTTAAGAAAATGATAAGCTTTGGAAACGCAGCTTCATCTCATAGTCGTTTGATTCCATAGAAAACTGTGTACGAAAAAGAGAGGGGAATTGCTTTGGGCTATCGCGAGTAAGAAGAATTTTATTGACTTGCATTCAGCTGCTTTAGTTACAGTTTTTGCACGTAATTTGGTCCATGCCTAAAAATTTCGCATTTTTCAAAAAACCGCTCGATAAATTTTTTTATAAATTTCATAGTCCTGCGATTAATCGGCGATAATATATCCTGCAAGTTTCAAGAACTTTGAAAACAGAGAAGGCTTTTGAATAGGGCCTGAAATATGACCAATTTTTTCCCTAGATTTTGTGTTTACAAGTGAGCGTCCTCATTATTCACTGGCATTGTTTTCAAGTTTCATATGCACGTGCTCATTTAGCAAAAAGATACAATTTGCATTAAAAAGGACCCTCGGTTAAATCTCCGGAAGATGCTAATTAGTCCATGGGCCAAGTGGCTTTTCATTACCACTCGGGGGGACACAGGCTACCATATATCAAATTAAAGCTTATCATGTGTAGATTTCAAAAATATATGATGGAAATGTTGTAAGAGTAGCTTAAGGGAGTCACGTGACCTTGAATTTTGCATAATTAGCATAAATTGATAATGCGGCTTTTAGCAAGTAAGGCTGTAGATTCTGCATAAAATAAAGCAGGCATAGACAAGATATAATGTAGAGAAAATTAAAGAAATTAGTGATATATTATAAGATCAAATTAACTCTTTTTAAGAATTTCTGTGATGTTATAACTCAAGTAAGAGTAAGTATTGCATCCTACACGATGAGCCGCGACGTTCACTGTTTCGGCTCTCACTGCTATTTGTGACACAAGCCAATTATTAGCATATTCCGAATATTTCTTCGGAAAGTAATCGAGGGTCTTTTTATGCAAATTTATTTCTTTTTGCTAAATGTGCACGCGCATATGAAACTTGAAAACAATGCCAGTGAATAATGAGGACGACGTAACGGCGTCGTTACGTTGTCATGGCGACTCCGATTGCAATAAAATGTAGACCATAAGAAATTTTTCATACAGTTGTGGTAACCTTTTTCCCATATTTTTACTCATGCCGACGTAGTTAATGCTCAAACTTGGGAGGTATCCCCCCAAAAAATCCAGTCGAGCGACCTTAAGGTTGCTCCCGTGAACTATGTTTTATAGCCTGCAGTGCATTATGGTAAACCCTTTTGTAGTGGGAAGTTCAGTCTTGTTCACTTTCCTTGAAATAATGGAGACCATTTGTACGAAGGCGTTCAAGAGAGCTTTCAAGTCAAATAGCTGCTAAAATTCTTAAGAGTGAGCGAGCTTAAGAATTTCATTTTTAAAATCTCACAGTAAGAAATTAGAAACCTCCTCTTTTAACAGCATTAAACAAGAGAGGATAAAGGGGACAGAGAAGGCATCCCCCATACACACCCTATTCCACAGGTAATTCGTCTCGAGTTATTTTTAGAATCGAGATAAAGTTACCTCGGGCGCTGCTTGGATGTTTCGTGGAGGTTTCGCATGACTAAATGCCGTGCAAAACATGTTGGCCGAAAGGCAATGAAAGCGTAAAGAGATCGAGAGCACTCCAGAATATTGAAGCGAAATGAGTCGGCGCTCACCTGGGAAATCGCTGGACTCTTTGACAACCCGTGAAATCAGTTTAACTCGAAGTTGTCATAACCTCAGTGCTATAATAAAATGAGAAATTTCGCCGGTCTATTGAAACCGGTCGTTTGTACAATAAAGCAAGTAGGACGCCAAGTGTTATTTTTGTTGAATAATAAAAGACTAATACAAGAATAAATATCAAACCAGAAATTGCTCTCTTCAGACTCCAAATTATAAATGATCCTGAGAGAATATTCAATGTGTTAACAGGATTTCCCTGCTGTACTGTTAGCTATATACAAGAGGGGAAGGGCGAATCTTTTTTTAATTTCCGTTTTGCTGACACAGCTTTAGCAGAAATCTCTCTTTAGTCGTTTTCGTCCACAAAACGAATGGCAATATCGCTCTCCGCGTCTTCCGTCGTTTTTTTCTGCGTCAATTCGTGAAGGACGTGTGGCTCTGAGCGTGGGTCATCCACGCGGAACACATTCGCGCTATTTGATTGGCTGCCGTCTAATCCCCCTTGGGATCTATGGTCTAAAAAATAACTCGGGACGAATTACCTATGGAATAGGGTGTGTATGGGGGATGCCTTCTCTGTCCCCTTTATCCTCTCTTGTATTAAATGAATAGGGTTTTATCGTCTGATTAAGCTACGTTTTTGCATTGGCCAGAATGCTGGCATTTCAATAAAGCAAATCAACGCTATTCTTTTTTTATTCAGTTTCCAAAAAATTGCCCCAAAAATAGATAAACGCGTAATGTTAAGGTAGTTATTGTAGTTCAACAAACGCCTTGAATTTGATTTTTTTTTAAATCCGTCCAAAATTCGCACTCATTGAAAATTTGCACCATTTGCATATTACCACAAAGAAAAACCTTCATCAAAATACACTGATTTGGCTTTAAATTTTAGTTACCTGAAGCTGCTTTTGCTTACCGGACATTTTCGTGGTTGCGTCAATAGCAGTGGGTTGACCTTCCACACAGACGGATTCACCACTAACTTTAAACTTATACAGAGTACCAGGTACCAAATTCTCCACCAAGTAATTTGTCGCGTCTTGTGCGTCTTGTTCACCAATATCCGAAAACGATGTGTTGTAATTCTTTGTCCCCGTGTATTTAACCTTAATTAAAAAAAAAACGTTAATATTAAGAGGAGGCAGCAGGGCCGAGCGGTTAGAGCGCTGGACTCGGAGGAGGCCCCGCGTTTATGTCCCGCTTTGACCGCTGGCTGGATTTGTTCTCGGTAGTCCCGAGTTCAAATTCTCGGCCGCTTTTTTTTATTAATACAATCATCATCATTATCACTTGTTCCTTTCCCTCCATCCCCCTTTGTCAGCTTTGTGTTTTGTCTTTATTTATCTATTTATTTACCATTATTATTTCCATTATTATTATTATCATTATCAACCATCATCATTATCATTATCATTGTCATTATCGTTATCATTAAAATAGTAAGAATAATAAGAATGACGATGACAAGAAGAAGAAGAAAGAGGAGGAGGAGGAGGAGGAGGAGGAGGAGGAGGAGGAGGAGGAAGAGGAGGAGGAGAACTGGAGAGGGTGGTGAAACGAACCCGGAAATTTCGCAAAGTAACCGTAGTGCCAGTCGTTATTGGTGCATTTGAGACTATATCTTAAGATATAGAATAGTGGTTAGTTGAGAGTGGCGTCACCTGTCATCTACAACCATTACAGAAAGCGTGCTCACTAGGAACAGCCAGAATCCTTCGCAAAGTCTTAGACACCTGGGACCCGTTTCTCGAAAGACCCGGAAACTTTTCAGGCCAGAAGGCGGATTTTAAAGTCAAATCCTGTTGAATATTAGCACGGTTGTTAGCTCATAAACCAGTCAATTTTGCCTCGTCAACTGATAGTTTTTATTATATCATTTTCAGAATTATTGGAACCTTGAAGACAAACACGAAACAGCCTTTTGGGGCTTTTCGGGCTTTTTCAGCTTTTTTTTCGAAACCGAAAAGATATGGGGACTTTTGAGAAGCAGGTCCCCGAGGGCCACGGCCAATGGAATTCTGTCAGCAAAGGAGGACTCCAGCCATCAAGCTGAGGGTAATGAAGATAATAATAATGATACATGTAATGATAATGAACAGAAATGCCATCAGGCTCTAAGAATATTTTACGATTACAATTGCTCAATGTATTACATGTACGTTCGACCTGCAGTCAGTGTCCTTTATACACCTCTCACCTTATATTTGACGCCCCCCTCTGGGACATTTGTTGGTGGTGTCCATTCCAGCCTCACCTTTGTTTCTTCAATCATGGCCACTAACACTCTAGGTGCCGCTGGCCCTTGAGAGAAAACATATCGGCAATAAATCCAGGCAAATTACATATGGTTGAAATGGACAGACGTGCCTGGCATGAAAGCCACCTTCTTACCCGAGAGAGAATTATGGGACAGAGAAGGAAACTTAAGGCGTTGGCTGGGATGTGTGAATTTCACTTAAGTTATTTTTTAGAGGTTGTAATGAAACAGAGGTATAATTCCTGGGACATCCGCACAATTTTAATCGATTGCCTTAAACGTTATCAAGTCCAAGTGCGATTGCCTCAAGGTAAACAATGCAGAATATTGTAATGGCGAGAAACCAAGAAGCATATTGTCCCATTGTTCTCTCCTCACAATACTGAATAAAAGTTTGCGAACCTCTGTGGAAAGCAAATTCCCATTGATCTCAAGTGTTTTATTCTTCCGGAAATAACTTAACATATCCCGAGGGCTAGACTTATTTCCCACTTTATAAATCAGGTCATTTCCCAGTTACCCCAAGCCTCTGTTTTAAAACAAGAGTAAGTGTAAAAATGATTTTCTATTTTCATGCAAAGAAAACTTATTCTCACGAGAAAGGTTTGGTACTTAGCCTCGTTTTGAAACAGAGGCTTGGGGTAACTCTGACTACCTACTTGATGTATGCAGTTGTGTGGGCGGACCATAGGGCCCAGGTCCAACGACCGTAAAAGCCCGAACAGAGATTCTGTACTGGGAACAAGTGTGAAAATCCTTCAAAACAGCAAAGGTTTTTGTTGTATTCAATCCATTGCTGCTTGCAACTGCTCGCCGTGAGTTTGGTCTCGTGAGCACTAACTCAGCCTTTGCTTCATAGAGAATGACTATCCCATTGCTCTTCTCCGTTGGTAGAAGAGCCCACGAAATGTTGAATGTTGTTTCATTCAATTCCGTAGTAACAACATTATCTGGACCGAAGCTGGGTGCTATCAAGAAAAAATTCAAAGACTTAACATTCAAAGACTTAAAAAAAGAGGTGGTAATAATTACACTTGTATTCGACAAAAATAAGGATGCCTCTTTATTATGGAAAGCTCTATTGGGCGCAAAGATACCAAACTTAGTTTTACTTACAATTCCTTTCTCTACAAAAAGATACATCTCCAGTTGAAACACTTGGCTAAGTCTTCACGCCACGAGGGAATGGCTGTTTAGGGTCAATTATGTGCTGAAAAGGTTACTCATTACCTTTACCCATAAACAAAACAGTGCTCAAACAAATATTAAACAAATTTCACCAGGGAGGACTAGTCATAGTATTCCTTTGGTAAGTTTGAAAAGCATAGGATTAAAACTTGAAAGATGCCCTAACTTTTTCATGTTTCAGTCCACCTACATCTTGCCATCCGTTCGAACAAACGAAAGGAAACAGTTTCATTGCTGAAATCAGAAGCATATAACCCCGCCACATGTTACCTCATCTATCTGGGGTCCCCTACCTCCATGTAAACAGGGCGTTAGATTGCACTAGAAGTAGGAGATTTAGAGCGAGTGTGAGATCTCAAACCAAGTTCACGATAAAAGCTTGCCATTCATCTTACGTCGCTTTTTCAATCACAAGGAAGGATTGGGTGCTTTGTGGACATAACTTGCTCGAAAGTCTAAAGCCGTAGACGCAAGCTTATTGATGTTTTACCTGAGAAAACAGCTGACATTTTGCGATGCCACCGCTGGTTTTGACGATCGAGGAACGAGCGCAGAAATTTCTTCTGATGACGCGACCGTACCCGGATCTGGCATGGGTAGTGTTTCTGATTGGTTGAAATTAGCAATAGAAAGCACTGTCATCAGTATGGAAATTCAAGTCTGCGTTCGCAGAAACCAGTGGTGGCGTCGCGAAATGTCGGATTTTTTTCACAGGCTACCGATACCGTATTTATTCGAATAAGCGCCCAACTTCGAGTTTGCGCCCACCTCCACCCCACCCCCTCCCCCTCCAACTCAGAAACAAATAAGTGCCAACCCCCACCCCACCCCCCTTCCCCTTCCCACCCCCCTCCCCAAAAATTGAATAAGTACTAATGAGGGACTTCTCCGAAATAGGAGTTTTCTTCAGAGTATTTACAGAAGCCTTGCTTTATTACATCTTCGCGTTTTATTATTACCATTTATTGTTTTTTTGCAAAATGAACATACTTGACTCGCTAAAAATGGTGAAAATTTAGTAAGCGCTCTCCTCGAATACGCACCCACTCTCAAGGTCCAAAAATTTAACAAGCGCCCTGGGTGGTTAATCGAATAAATACGGTATTTAAAGTCTGAGAATTCTTAGCGCAATGCATATCAGTTAAGCAGACGCATCGTACATGTTGGTGTTTCCATTCTTACATTTACTAGACATGTCTTACCGTCTTCACTTGTTCTTTCCGACACATTTAAGCTTTTCGGTCCTTCCCCAGCGTAGGTGAATGCAGACACCTGAATATCGTATTCTGTGTATTTCTCCATCCCAGTAATCGTTTTAGAAAAAACAGTTCCACCGTCAACGGTGACAGTGTTCGCTTGATCGGAGGCGCCTGTTTTCTGGTAGTACAGTGTAAATCCCGTAATAGGTCCATTTTGGGATATCCCGGGGGGTAGCTGCCAGTTCGCTGAAATACTAGTCGAGTTGTTGACAGTCAAACCCAGGTTCGTAGGGGCTTGTGAAGGAGCTGAAAATGGAAAGTCAAAAGGTCATTTTTGCGATGACGAAATCTGACTACAACTACCAGAAGGCATTTCATTTTCAAATTGTTGTTTAAATTTGTCAATCCCGCAGAGTTTTTTTTTAAAAGAATTGCAATAGCCTTAACTTGCAGAAGAAAACAGCAAACTGAAGGACCAGTTTGGTAATTGGAGAAGTTGACGTCATCGTGCAGTTGTCCTATTATTAAGTCAATAGACCTCTTTAGCTTGTATGTTTATACTCTAGAGAACTGTTTCCTGCAAATTACATCTAATTCGCGTGCATATCTCCGCATAATTTATGAAGAGATAAAGGGTCAAGTTTCCGTGGGACCTCTTTTGGGAAAACAAAACATACAAGTTAAAGAGGTCTATTGGTTAAATATTTTGCTAATGGTGAAGGATAAAAATTATAATGCATTTAAATGCAATATAAAGGAGTTAACAACTAAGAGCGCCTGGGTGCCTAGGTCAGCGGTCTTTGGCATGCTCATGCCCGGTGGCTGGCTACATCGATCATGTGATTCCTTGGCGCGTTCAGTTTTACCTTCGTGCTGGGTTCAGGCGGCCATTTTCTTCGTTTTCCTCGGTGTTTTTCTTCTCTGCGAGCGGTTCGTCACCGTTGTCGGCGAATTCGCGAACTTTTCTTTGTTTTTTCTGTCTGTTTCCTCGAAGGTTTGGTCCACATATCTCGCAACATGGTGAACAGCATCTCGGGTTCGCTTGAGCCGTCCGGTCCCGCGTCGACTCCGATTGATGAATCCGCCCCCTCAACCACATCAAATTCCACTTCTTCGTCCTCCTTTACCTCGTCGCCCTCTTCGGTCTCAATCTCAGCGGAGACTCTGACTGAGGCCCTCTCCCAGGCTTTTCAACAGTCGCTACCTCAGATGTTGGCGGCCTTTCGGGAGAACGGAGCGCCAAGGGTTAGGGTTAACCTAACCTAACCTAACCTAGAATTGCCTAACCCGTCAGGCAATTCCAGCGCGGCCTCCTTCGCGACCAGCGAGCCGTCGACTTATACATGGACTTCGTCCATCATCGTCTTTAGCAGGTAGCGTGACTGTGCCCTCATTTCTTTCTACTTATTCGTCTGTTGGTATTCCCGCGGTTCCTTGTGCTTCTCAGCCGCCCGTCCCGGTGTTGTCGGCACCATCCTTGTTCGATTATTCATTGGTACCGTCGACCAGCAGCCCGACCTCGGCGGCTTCGGTCGGAAAAGCGTTTGTGGTTGGCCCCGGTTACGCGCCAATTCCGGGGAAACTGGTGGCCAAAATAACCAGTGGCGCCTTCGTTGAGCTTGCGGATCTCCTAGCCAAGAAGATACTCGCCCAAGAGGCCGAGCCTCATACTTATTTGGATGGTAAACTACTTGTTGCCCTGCCAAAAAAGGGTGGTAGAGATAACCGATATTCTCACATGGATTCAGGCCTTTACCATTTACCAGTGGATATTCTGCAGTACTTCCCCTTCTCGCTGGCAGGATACTACCTAGTATAAGTTATTGATCCTCCAGACGGCTTCTCAGTTTCCTGGACCCGCTTGGTTGATCTACGACACGGCACTCAGGAAGGATGCTGCAGCCTCTCTTCTAGCAGATTGGTCTAAGATGAACCTGGATCTATACAACTTTCACACTTGTGCGTCCGGCGCCGTTACTGGTCAATCAGCACCTCACTCGACTTCCCTACCCCTTACGTCAGCCTCATCGAACGTCCAACCCAAGCGTTCCTTCGACCCCATTCAGTATTGTCGATCTTGGAATGATGGTGCCTGTCGCTGGTCTCTGGGTCAATGTCGGTACCGTCATGTTTGCGAACGATGCTATGGTCAACACCCCCTTACCAACTGCCCCTTTCGAGCCTACAAGGGGTCTCAGCGTTCCCGATCCCTCACTCCATCCGGGGGAAAACGCCATCGGCGTTAACAACAAGGTTGCCTTGCAGGTGGCAGCCCCCTCTTGTGTAAATAGTGTTAATAGTTCGTTGACTGTTCCTCGTTCCCCGTTTGCGTTCATTGGTGTTGATTCCCAGCAGAAGATTGGACTGCCCCGAATTTTTCGTGCTTGCAATGATTCCTGCCCGTCTGCATCGGCTCCCTTGTTGCATCAGCCGCTGCTTCCTCCCTATAAAGTTTCCCCCATAAGAGTGGACAAATTACGCCAGGAAGTGCTCACACATCCAGATCAGTCTTTTGTAACCTATGTCCTGGAAGGTCTTCAGAATGGGCTTCGTGTTGGTTTCAACCCTGCTTCGGTCTCCTTAAAATCAGCCACACAGAATATGCCCTCTGCTAGTCTTCAGCCCTCGGTTATTGACGACTACCTTTACACGGAGTTCGCTAAGGGTCGCGCTGCTGGCCCCTTCTCTTCCCCTCCGTTACCTCACCTTCACATCAGCCGTTTTGGAGTCCTCCCCAAAAAACACCAGCCAGGCAAATGGCGCTTGATTCTGGATCTCTCTAGTCCCGATGGTCAAAGCGTGAATGACGGCATTAGAAAAGACCCTTTCACGGTTCAATATATGAAAGTAGACGATATTATTGATGGGATCATGTCGCTCGGTCGGGGCACCTTACTTGCAAAATTTGATGAGGAAAGTGCCTATCGCATTATTCCCATCCACCCTAATGATCGTTATCTTCTCGGCATGCAGTGACATGGCCTTGCCTTTTGGTTTGCGTTCAGCGCCTTACATTTTCTCTTCAGTTGCGGACCTGGTAGAATGGGTGCTCAAAAAACAGTATGACGTGAGCTTTCTCCTTCACTATCTGGACGATTTTCACACCCTGGGTCCTCCTAATTCTCAGACGTGCCAACGGAATTTAGACACCTGTATCCAGCAATTTCAGGATTCGGGGATTCCCCTTCACCTCGAAAAGTTGGAGGGCCCTTCCACTCTCCTGACTGTTCTAGGCATAGAACTTGACTCTCTTCTATTGCAGGCGCGCCTCCCGCAAGAAAAATTTGATCGTATCCACACACTCCTGGTCACCTGGTCACTTAAACGCCATTGCACACGGAAGGAGCTGGAGTCTTTAATTGGCAATCTTCAACATGCATGCAAAGTCGTCCCTTCTGGTCGCACCTTCCTCCGCTGCATGATCAATCTGCTCTCAGCTTTTCGCAGAGATGACCATCCTATAAGGCTTAATAGAGAATTTTGTTTGGATTTGTCGTGGTGGCTCGAATTCTTCCAGTCATGGATTGGGTACAGTTTTCTGTTGTCTCCTCGTTGGGCTCCCATTCCCGATCTTCATGTCTCCTCTGACGCTGCTGGCTCTGTTGGATACGGGGCTATTTTAGGTAGAGACTGGCTCTTGGGAAATGGTCTCCGTTACAGCTGCCCTTATCCATTGCCTACAAAGAACTTTTTCCGATTGTTCTGGCAGCTTCCCTGTGGAGTCATCAGTGGTCTGCAAAGTGGGTGGAATTTTGTTCTGACAACACAGCTGTGGTCGAGGTTTTGCGGTCCGATCCATCACGAGATTCGAACTTGATGGTGCTGCTTCGTCACCTCTCCCTGTTGGCGGCCCGGCACTCCTTTGTGTTTACTTCTCGTCACGTTCCTGGGAAATCAAATGCCATAGCTGACGCCATTTCTCGTTTTGATTTTCAGCGGTTCCATCAGCCAGCTCCTTATGCGTCTCCTACAGCAACGTCGGTACTCCTTGGGTCTTGCACCAGCTGCCTGTAGTCTAGACCAAAAGTGCCAAGTTTATCTCTCCAACGGTCTGGCCCCTTCAACCCGACGGGTGTATCGTTCAGCACAACATCAGTTCATCGATTTCTGCACGTTAGATGGCTATGTCAGTTCAAATGGTTCGTTACTGCCCAGCAGTGAACCAACCTTACTGCGTTTTTGTTCCCACCTAGCGGATCGTTTACATCACTCTTCAATAAAGGTTTATCTCTCGGCGATACGGTCCTTGCACATCGACCTGGGTTTCCCCGATCCCTTGGTGAACTGTCTTCAACTTCAGCGTCTTCTCCGGGGCATTAAGCGCCATCAAGGCTCATCTCTCCCACGACGACAGCCAGTGACAGCCGACCTCATGCGAATTATCCAGCGTTCCTTGGATACCCACAACTCTGAGCACATCATGCTGTGGGCTGCCTTTTGCCTAGGCTTCTTTGGATTCCTACGAGCGGGGGAGTTTACGGTCAACTGCGCCTTTGACCCATCCATCCATCTTTAACCGTTCAGGATTTACAAGTAGATGCTGAGGTTAATCCTTCCAGCCTGCGGGTGTGCATGAAAAGTTCTAAAACCGACCCATTTCGCCAGGGATGTTTTATATACCTGGGGCGTGGTCAGGCCCCTGTCTGTCCAATTTCGGCCATCCTGGCATATTTACATCGGCGAGCACCCTCGTCTGGTCCCCTTGTCATCGACACCCATGGTCAGCCTTTAACTCGTTCTCGTCCGTCTTCCTTCATCCAGTCTGTGTTACAGATAGCGGGAATCCCTGCGCAGTTTTTAGGCCACAGCTTTCGCATTGGGGCTGCCACCACGGCCGCGCAGTGTGGGATTCCAGATCACCTTATCAAGACCATGGGCAGGTGGTCCAGTGATGCATATCAACTTTACGTTAGAACCCCAGTGGAATCAATTTTGGAAGCTTCTGGCAGGCTACTTCAGTAACAGGTACCTTATCAGGAGAGGTAGCGTACCTACGTATAAGCGCCTTCGGGTTTGGCCGCCCGGGGCTCAGGCGTCTCCCAGCCACGAGCCCCTTCTCCGAGCCTTAGTGCCATGGTTCGGAGGACCCTTCGGCTTGGTGTGGGAGCTCATGGCTGGGTGGCGCTGTTGTGCCAGTCATGGAGGCATTATTTCAATCTAGGGGCTGGCTGCCGATAGTGGAAGCCCCAGGATACTTCAGGCACCCGACCTCCATTTTAGCGATGCAGTTGTTAAATGCATTTAAATGCAATTTAAAGGAGTTAACAACTAAGAGCGCCTGGGTGCCTAGTTCAGCGGTCTTTGGAATGCGCATGCCCGGTGGCTGGCTACATGGATCATGTGATTCCTTGGCGCTTTCAGTTTTACCTTCGTGCTGGGTTATGGCGGCCATTTTCTTCCGCTTCCGCCCTTCCCCTAGGCTTGTTGAGTTTTTCTCCACTGATGTTTTTTTTTCAGTGTGACGGGTGCCTGTTCCTTTCCTTTGGTGTGGGGGCTCATGGCTGGGTTGCGCTGTTGTGCCAGTCATGGGGGCATTATTTCAATCTAGGGGCGGGCTGCCAATAGTGGAAGCCCCTGGATACTTCAGGCACCCAACCTCCATTTTAGCGATGCAGTTGTTAATTATTATATTATTAAATACAGAAATATTATACAACTATCCCAGAATGGTAGGTGAATAGTGGGAGATAAAACGAGATGCAAAGCGTCGAGGTATATATCTAGCGCTTCATTTATCGCTCAAATTTGGTCTTTCGAAAATTTCTCGACGGCCACGCGGAGATACAAAATCTCTCTTTGAGGGCTGAATAATATTAATAATATTTTTTATCAAGAGAAAAAAAAATTCGTATGTCCCAGCGACCAAGTAATGTTCTATTTCTAAGCACCAATGAAATACCAGTCCATGTAACTTTGCTATTTTTTTTTTTTTTTTGCTGTAAAGGCGCGATTTATTATGTAGCCATAGCGACGGTGATCTTTTCACATGTGAAGATAACCCATGTTATTTTCACTTGTAAAGATATTCGCCCCGTTATTTAAACGGAGTTTAACCAGTGTCTAACAAAACCGCGTTCTAAGTTATTTTCAGTTGCTCAACGCTTTTATTTAAACACCATTTGTCGCAGACAATTTCATTAAAGCATACACTGTAGACCAAAGAAGCATTTCTCGTTTAAATAACCAAACCACCATGTTTTCGCACGAAAGCTTTCCTGCAATTTCCTTGGTGTTTGTATAATAAAATATAGTAAGTTACATTATTAGTCTAATATATAAGTCAGTACTAATATATTTCTTTATCAATGTTAAAAATCTTTAATATAAATGCATTTTAAGAATAACATCAAAGTAAAATAACGAAAGTCCCCGAAAAGTCAAGACAGCTTCCACCTTCATCATCTGTTCCCCAACAGTGATATAAATAAAACGACAAAACAGATATGTAGATAAATTAACAGTCACAGAAAGCGGGGTTGGAAACCTAATCGGGCGTATGCGAGTAGTCAACTATTTTCATTCGCCCGACGCGCTTTTACACTCATGCGAGTGGACCAGCGCTAATGCTAATCTCCGAGAAATGGCAAAATGAATTGATTATCGTATCTTCATAAGAAAGGCTAGCACTTGATCATAGCTCATGGTGAATACTTACCCCCCACGTCTGTCCTCACAGTTTTAACAGAACTTGGCGGTCCATCACCCATAAGTGAAAAAGTTAACACCTGAAATTCATATTTTGTAAATATCCCAAGTCCAGTGACTTCATGGCTAAGGACAGAGTTGCTTTCAATTGTTATGACGGTAAGTGGATCTTCGACAGAGCTAGAGTTTCTATACAGGATCCTGAATCCTGTAATTATCTGGAAGTCTGCTGTTGGTAACTGCCAGGATGCTCGAACACTCGTGGAGGAGGAAGGGGTCACCGTAAAGCTGGTGGGAGCACGGCTTGGCGCTAAAAGAAACGCAAGTACCCGAATAATGAAATCTGCCTTTTATTGTTAATAGCCAGTTATACAGTGTTACAAGTAGAAACGAGGCTGGAGTTGACCTTGTTTTGATACAACCCTTCCTGCTCTATTATGTAAATCATAAGTAGGTTGAGTTTGATCGTCTGGGTGAACGTAGTCCTGACTAGGACTGTTGTTCTTGACAGTGACTGACGTTTCGACAACCTATGCGGTAGTCATCTTCAGAGTCAAAGTGAGTTGTAGTAGGTCAGTTGATGGTATTATACGCTGGTTATTGATTTGATTGGTCAATTACGTCGTGATGTTATTGGTCGTCTGTCAGTTAAGCAGTGATGTTATTGGCTATGAAGACTCGTGATCAGTAATTGGTGCGTTTCGATCCGTCTATTTTCACAGTTAAACAGTCGTCTATTGTTAGTCAAATTGTCATTTTCTCGTAGTTAGTTTTGCTTGATCTCGTCAATAAGTCGTTTGTACGGCGCTGGTAACTGTTGGCTACGATTCAGTGGCGTTTGTTCTAAGTTAGTAAACCAGCTTTCTAAAGTAAGACGTTGATAGCAGTCTGTAGAATACGTTATACACGTCCCAGAGTCCCAGTCAATTTGATGCTTCGTCTTTAAATGGTGCTCAGCAATGTGATGTGGTTGAACCAGAGTTGCTGTCGTATTCGTCTGACGTTACTTGCGTAACTGTTGTAGTCGTTAGCAACTCGTTCGCTCTGTCGTCCAAGTGAACGTAAAACTGTAAAAGGTTTGAACCCAGCGCCGTACAAACGACTTATTGACAAGATCAAGCAAAACTAACTACGAGAAAATGACAATTTGACTAACAATAGACGACTGTTTAACTGTGACAATAGACGGATCGAAACGCACCAATTACTGATTACGAGTCTTCATAGCCAATAACATCACGGCTTAACTGACAGACGACCAATAACATCACGACGAAATTGACCAATCAAATCAATAACCAGAGTATAATACCATCAACTGACCTGATACAACGCACTTTGACTCTGAAGATGACTACCGCACAGGTTGTCGAAACGTCAGTCACTGTCAACAACAACAGTACTATTCAGGACTACGTTCACCCGGACGATCAAACTTAACCTACTTTTGAAATGACTCCTGGGTTCAAACCTTTCACAGTTTTTATTTAAATCATGTTGTTCATATACAAACTAAAAATTTTTAAGCATAATTTCCATGAAAAAAGGAAGGAGGTTTGTCTCAAGTTCAACCTCAGCCTCACATTCACTCAAAGGCTAGGGCACTAAGCGCACATCCCTAAAATGGCCTATTCTAGTTTTCTAAACATGCTACGTCGCCCTAGAAATTCGAAGACACGCCTACAATCAGTAAGGTTTTCGAACAAACTTCAAAACGACCCCTAATAATTTCGTTTATCGAAAAAATTAGTTAGGTAATCTTGAGTTTTTCTGAAGCTTTCACTGTAGGCTGGTATTTTTTTGATAGGCGAAAACAAGCCCTAAAAAAAGTTGCGAGGTCTTAAGAGCGACTCTCCATAGGGACCGAGTGACATTGAAAAAATGTGGCACAAGGTCGGAAAAATCGATCCCTTGATATTTCGTCCTATGATATGCTAGGAATCGTGATATAAGTTTTAGGTTCTAGAGTTTTTACATTTTTGAGAAAATTACGAAAAACCGTCGACAACCCGTGAAGCCGAAAAATCACAGAAATGAGGTCAAATTTCATGATCAGATAATCGAACTCGCGTGAAGGCGCATAGCAAATTATGGTTTTCCGTAGTTTATAACTTTAGTTAGGAGGTATTGCTAAGCTGCTTTGATGATATTTTAGACTTACAATTCTAATTCCGAATTCCTGCAGACCAAACAAAGAGACCCGAAATTTCTAGACTTTGAAAATCAAAAATTTCATACCGTTTTCAAACATCTCAAAACATACTCGGTATTATGTAGAATTCTTTCAAAACTCAATTCTAGCAAGTACAAGAGTTATTTTTGAACGTGATATAATTTTTTTCTTGGCAAAAGTTATTTCTGAGGCGAGCGGCCCCTTGCAAGTTGACCCAATTTGACTTTTCGAAGAGATTTTGTTTAACCAGGAAATGTAAACAATATCGACTAGCCTTAGCTCGCTTTCTGAGCAAAGCATTGAAAAACCCTGCCATTTCCCATTGAAACTACCCAGTAAACCTGAGATAATACTTCGATGACAGCTTACATTCCAAATGGGTGTTTGAAGGCAAATAATTTTGATGTTCTTCGCTAATTTTCCTGTGTCTTGCTGCTGAGTCAGCAACCGGCCTTTTCATACGCGGCTACAGTATTTTCTAAGTGTCACCTTTCTCTGGCTTGTGCAATCTTTTTGCAGGACCTGGATCCATGTCTTGCATATAAAGCATCCTCTGGGTATCTATTGTGTTTTTTTATTTACTATTTCTAATGAAAAGAGGCAAGAAGTGAAGGAACTAATTGAACTGAAAAATAGACCCAGATCGATGTCACGCAATCTTTGTATCTTAGTGATCACGTGCCGCAAATATATCCGCGTGGATATTTTTGTCTCGCGCTTGCTCATTTCTTCATTTTCTTCCTTACTAGCATACAATGTTTTCGTTTGGTTTTTCGTAACTTTTTTATTTGTAATCACAAGCCTATTACGAAGGAGAGTTCTTTGTATGCAATACTTTGAATCGGTGTTTATACACACAACACATTTACTTTTCCCATTTGCTAGTGACTGTGCAACAAACTAGAAATCCTATCTAGTTTTACCTCCAAAAGTCAAATGCCTGGGCAGGTCCATTCCTAATGATTTCCTAAAGCTAGATAAAAGGGAATACCGGTAGTAATCAGGCGGTGTGCGTCACGAGATTCGACCAATCAGAATGCGTCATTTGTAGAGTGATTTTCGCGCTTGGAAAGAGTCGTTTTCAGAGGTATACGTGGTGAAATTTTCGCTTTATTTCAAGCTTGTGTTGGTAATTTCGACACTATACCGCCGTGGAAAGTTGTTGGAACACTTTATCTTGATAGCAGTTGCGTTACTTTTAAATATTTTGCTTTCTTGAGCGTTTGTGACAAGTTTGAATTGCTCGGTCATGTGCAGGCCGCCATGATGATTTGAGTGTTGTTTTTGCCGTTCTTCTTGGATTCATTGCTCGTTACTGTTATCGGTTTTATCGAATTATTTTGGCCATCTTGTTACTTCAACCTTTCTTCTTTGCAAATTTTGGGGTCTACCCGGGTCTACCCCTGTTAGTTTTCCCGTTATGAGCCGTTGAAAGTGTCTTGAAATTAAGACATCGTCTCAGCCAAGTGGCACAACTCCCAGGAAACGGGCTGAGAAAACATGCCGAAGCGGAAGCTGGCGCGAAGCGAGTAACGCCAAATCGAGGAAGAGTTTGTTCTATTTTAACCAGAAAAGGTAAATAAGTTTGAATATTGTAATAACCTTTGGAAACAAAACATTTTTCATAACCCACGGCGGAAACTGAAAGCGTCACTTTAAACTAATTTGCATGCGGTGTGTGCTATGTGTATGCAAATCTTTGTGTAAACTTATGTGAGGGAATAAATTGTTATAAATCTCTACCAAAACACATAACCATTATTGAAGATCCAGACAAAATCATACAGGATTTTAAAACTGTGAGGTTAGGTCTTACTTTATAACAAAATCGATATACTGCGCTCACTTCAGTGAACGCACAGACAAGATCGTGGTTTATTTGTGCGGCTGTAGCTTCGGTGAAATTCCGATTGTGCTGTTTGTTCGGCTCTTTCGGTCTGTTTTCCCCTTGCCTGATAGAAGATTTATTTGCGTATAAGGATTTCAAACGGGTACCGTTTTCAAAATAATATAAACTTGTCGATGAAAATAAAATTGTTATGAGAGATGATTTCTCACGTAGCTTGCTGTTTGCTCGAGCTCCCCCTCCTTGACCGGTAATGAAGAGCATCAAACATATAAACACTTCTAATGGACGAATTTTTTTTTAAGTTAAGCAAATACAGGTATGAACTACAGATCTCTCTCACTATGAGATAAAAATATACATATAAACCAAACAGTACATAAAATCTTATGAGAAGCAGGAAATTAGTCGCCGCTCAAAGTCGGCTAGATCGCACGATCGTCTCCGAATCGCGATAAACTTATTGAAATTGTCTTGTGAAGCCAATAGCAAGCATCTAAGGCCACTATGAGATATTGAAAATTCTCCAAATCGCTCTCTTCCGTAATGTTTTTTCAGAAAAGGCAGCAGTGTTTTGATCCCTGGGTTTGATTCATCTCTCTTACGAGGTGTGAACTCGACTGTGTCACCACTGAAATGAGGCACAGTAACAGTTTTACCCATGAACCTTTGTGGGTCGTGACGCACACCGCCTGGGTAGTAATATATATCTGAAAAAGGGCTAGGTACTGGTCGCGAAACGAGTTTTTGTAATTTGTGGGCGCTTTCCATTTAGTCAAAATTTTCGGAATTTCCGGTTCGGCGGTAAATGGAACACGTTTCGTCTGTTCATCCCACTGGAAAATTCCCAGAAAAAGTGGAAAATCTAAAAAGGTAAGCTCGTTAAGTTTTCCCGGTTGGAATTTCCGAACGGAATGTCGTGTTCCATTTACGTTTCTCGTAGTTTGTACCAGTTCCAGGTCCACCGTCGGGCACCTCGACGTACCGGGGTTTACGACCAAATGGAACAACTTTTTACCAATCGGAAATTCCACTTTTGCTCTCACGGAAATTTCCGGGTTTTTTTTCCTAAATGGAAAGCGCCCTGTATTACTTGTATTTACCAATTTGCCCATGGCAGGTGAACACGCCAATAGGTCCCCTTCGTGGGGCATCTAACTTTTTAGGAATTATGTTCAACAAGATACCTTTTGACGCAGAAGTAGACGCACGCTTTTATATGATTCTCGAAAACTGCCCCTTTGGAAGCTGAAAATGATTTGCTTTTGGTTTCGCAAAAGACATGTTTCTTTTCGTACGAGCAAAGAGCTCGTAAAATTGTTTTGAAAGTTGCCATCGAGACAGATCTAAGTTTAAAACAGATACCAAAGGCAAATGAATTTGACTAATAGTCGCGGGTCGCAGGTCGCGGGTCACGGGTCCAAAGTCGCGGTCGCGGGTCCAATGTCGCGGTCGCGGGTCCAAAGTCGTGGTCGCGGGGCCAATGTCGCGGCAGGGGAAAATGATTTGGAGTTCAAGGTAGCTGAGTGAAAACGACCGATATGAAAAAAATATAAAAAGAAAAAAAATCGTTTTTATGCATGATACTCTACGGTAGCCAATTTACAGGTTACGGGTGTGAGAGTCAACAAACTGATGCCTCAAGAAAAGACCTAAAAGAAAAAGCTGGCCGACTTTCGTGTTCACCGCAAGTTCATTTTGTTTTCTTTCTATCGGGCCCAGTTATGTATAAATTCAGCTTTGAATGTACTTATGCATAGCAGTATCTGATAAAAAATGTTACCATAAGTTCTTACCACTGCTTTCTTCTTGTCTATGAATTGCTCACAAATGCTTAGGGGTTCATTTACTGAAAAATGTGCGATACACTTCATAGACTATAAATTATAAACGTTACACCAACCTAAAACCTTTATCAAAAAAGGCTAACTCGGGTTCGAAAAGCTACGAGTCTGTCGGTAGAAGAAACAAGAACTGTTTCAATTTTAACAAATGTTTTCGGCAAAAATAAAGAAAACGCTTGTTGAAAAACTTCCTGGTCGCAAACTCCCAAAATAAACTCTTTGCACAGGTAACTGGAAAGAGGAGGAGAGACGTTGGGCTTGAAGTGACAGTAAAGTACATCCAAGCGGGTATTCAAGGCATGAATTTAATATGAAAACACGTAATAATCCACCGCAAGAGGGGATAAAGCTCGAGCTTTATCCTCTCTTGTCCACAGAAAGGAGTTTGTTCCCACTAACAATTGAAATCCGGAATCCAAGTTCTACCAAGAGAGAATAGATCATAGTCTCTTGGTTCTATTGACAAAGACTTGAATCCAGTAATTTATTATCTTTTCTTAGCTCTGGCGGAGTTAGCCTGCGAAAACATCCGTTTCTCCTCGCTCTTCGCCGCTGGGGACGTTTCGCGCGGAGGAACGTCTGCGACTCAGCGACAGAAATTCCATACTGATGACGTAAATCTGTCCGAAATCTGGTTGGAAGAGCTGATTGGTCGACGGAGCAGTTACATTGTTTTAGCTGTTGTTTGCGAATGACAGACAAAAGACAAAAGGCCACAAAGGTAAAATGTAAACGCGAAGAATCTCTAACAATACAGTCAATGTTTGTGGAATATAGTCTTCTCTAGATAAAGTATTTAAGGTTTGCTGGCGCTCGTTGGCAGATCAACACAACACTTAAACAAAATCGACCAGAAGAGACGTAAAATTGGACAAATTTATATTTCGAACCCCATGACTACCGGAGTTATTATGTAAACATTGAATTGCGTCATCAGTATGGAATTTCTGTCGCTGAGTCGCAGACGTTCCTCCGCGCGAAACGTCCCTAGCGGCGAAGAGCGAGGAGAAACGGATGTTTCCTCAGGCTGTATGGTGGAGTTGATAACTTACCGTTTTCAGTGCCTGGTTTACTTTCCTTTTCAGCTTCATGATATCGGGCGTTATTATTTCCTTACCTACTTACTCACTTAGTTACGATGCATGTTTTCAAGATTTGACTTAGACGCACATTGAACATGTTCATGGCTTCCTATTGTCAGGTTGTCCTGGTTGCCATTTAGATTAAGAGAACAAGAAGTTATATTGAACACTCTGGGTTGCCGTCTCAGTTGTAAAAATAAAAGCATTAAGCGAAAATCTTGCTTCGAGGAACAGACTCTTTTCTGTGGATTATTTCTTGTTTCCATATTAAATTCATGCCTTGAATACCGCTTGAATGAAGTTTCATGCTCCTATTTACATTTTCTTTCAGTTTTGCCAAAAACATTTGTTAAATATAAGAGTTCTCGTTTCTTTTACCGACAGACTCGTAGCTTTTTGAGTCCGAGTTTGCTTTTTTTTTTAAAAAAGGCTTTAAGTTGTTGTAACGTTTATAATTTGTAGTCTATGAGGTGTATCGCATATTTTTCAGTAAATGAAACCCTTAGCATTTGTGAGCAATTCATAGACAAGAAGAAAGCAATGGTAAGAACTTATGGTAACTTTTTTATCAGATACTGTTATGCATAAGTATATTCAAAGTTGAATTTGCACATAACTGGGCCCGATAGAAAGAAAACAAAATACCGTATTTATTCGAATAAGCGCGCAACCTCGAATTAGCGCCCACCTCGAATAAGCGCCCACAGGCAGAAAAAGTTAATTAGCGCCCAGCCTCGAATAAGCGCCCACCTCCTCCCCATCTCAATCAAACTCAAATAAGCGCTCAGCCCCACTCCACCCACTTGAGTGAGTAAATTCTAATAAGAGGCTTCCCCGAGGACGGAGTTTTCTTTAGGGTATTTTACAGAAACCTTGCTTTGTTACTTCTTCGCGTTTTGTTATTAGCATTTATTGTTTTGTTGCAAAATAAACATACCTCACTTGCTGAAAATGGTGAAAATTTAATAAGCGCCCACCTCGAATAAGCGCCCACTCTCAAGGTCCAAAAATTTAATAAGTGCCCAGGGCGGTTAATCGAATAAATACGGTAAACTTGCGGTGAACACAAAAGTCGGCCAGCTTTTTCTTTTAGGTCTTTTCTTGAGACATCAGTTTGTTGACTCAAACATCCGTAACCTGTAAATTGGCTACCGTAGAGTATCGTGCATAAAAAAGATTTTTTCCCTTTATATTGTGTTCATATCAGTCGTTTTCACTCAGCTGTTACCTCGAACCCCAAATCATTTTCCTCTGCCGCGACATTGGACCCGCGACCGCGACTTTGGACCCGCGATCCGCGACCCGCGACTATTAGTCAAACTCAACGCAAATAGACCTAACGGTTTGTTTACCTCTAACGAAGTTCTAAATATAGAATTCACTCGGCCTTCGACCTGTGATCTTTTACATGTAAAATCGAACTTTTCTTTTGCTCGCCCGATAAACGAAGCTAGCACGTGCGAGGCTCCTAACTTTTTCTTAAATTCGGCAAACCTTATTACGCGGACAAACTCCACTGGATTAAAACCTTTACAACTGTACAAAGATATGTGCAGGGAAATGAGTTTGGGTCTTTTGAAGTGTATTATGTAACCGTTGAGCGCTCACTTTGTCAAAAAAAAAAAGCACTTTGAAATCAAACATTAAGCGGATAAGTAAAGCCCAAAGTTAGCACAAGGGTGGGGTAGGGGGATGGGAGGAGGGCAATCATAGGGATAAGTTCTTCAGTATCACGACCCAAATACCACGCCAAGCCTAACCTAAGCCTATGTCAATGGTGGGAGCACTGTCATATAGACTTTCTTCTTAGAATCCATGTCACTAAGATGCTGCAGGGGATTTATGTAAGTTTGCGCTCTGCAGGAAATTTGTTTTCCGGCCGTTGCGCCCGCGCAATTTTGTTTTCAAACTTTTTTACGAACTCTTAACTGTTTTCCACTACCCACTGAGCTGAGCAATAGGTGAGTACGCTAAGGAGAAAAAAAAGAAGTTGTCCGGTGTTAACTTGAAAGAAAAACGTATTTTGAGCGAAAGCAATAGGGTGAATTACTGTCATAAATATTTGGAACAAAAGACATGAAAAGTCTTATGTATGTTTATATCATGATGGAAAATCTTAACTAAATTTTTTCAGTGGCCATGTAATGAGCCGTTAAATGCATTGCGTGCAACATCAACAAGAAAAACAAATTGTTTGCATAGGAAAACTTCTTTCTTCCACCCCGGCAGAAAAAAAATTAACTGGTCCGGAAGTGACAAAGGAGAGATTGCGTTACACTCACTAGACCGAGATTTGCGTCTTGCGCTTAGGAATTTTTTTTTTATATATACAAGAAACTAAATGAATATCAAGAGGTTGCTCACTGAGAGGTAGATATTGCAACATATGGATTGATTTTCCGGGAAAGTGTTGCACAAGCTTAGCCTGGAACCGGTGTACAAGCTCGATGTCAAGATATGACCCTGAATTATAAAGCGCGGCAACAAGAAAGCAATGGAAAAATTAACTGAGAAGGTCAAAATTATTTGCCTTCAAACACCCATTTGGAAGGTAAGCTGTCATCGAAGTTTTATCTCAGGTTTACTGGGTAGTTTCAATGGGAAATGGCAGGGTCGATATTGTTTACATTTCCTGGTTAAACAAAATCTCTTCGAAAAGTCAAATTGGGTCAACTTGCAAGGGGCCGCTCGCCTCAGAAATAAATTTTGCCAAGAAAAAAATTATATCACGTTCAAAAATAACTCTTGTACTTGCTAGAATTGAGTTTTGAAAGAATTCTACATAATACCGAGTATGTTTTGAGATGTTTGAAAACGGTATGAAATTTTTGATTTTCAAAGTCTAGAAATTTCGGTTCTCTTCGCTTGGTCTCCAGGAATTCGGAATTAGAATTGTAAGTCTAAAATATCATCAAAGCAGCTTAGCAATACCTCCTAACTAAAATTATAAACTACGGAAAACCATAATTTGCTACGCGCCTTCACGCGAGTTGGATTATCTGGTCATGAAATTTGACCTCATTTCTGTGATTTTTCGGCTTCACGGGTTGTCGACTGTTTTTCGTGATTTTCTCAAAAACGTAAAAACTCTAGAACCTAAAACTTATATCACGATTCTTAGCATATCATAGGTTATCTCTGGACGAAATATCAAGGGGTCCATTTTTCCAGCCTTGTGCCGCCCCTCACGCGGTGATTAGGGAGAGTGGCTCTTAAGAGCGATGCGAATTATTCATTTTTATTGCTTTTAAGACACTCCAGGAAACCTAAAGGGTAATGCGGAGAAAACGCTTGTTGGGTTCCCCTAAAAAGAAGAAAAGAGAGAGCTTGTTCGTAGTCTATTCTAGACGATAACGCCCCAAAATGTACAAGGTTCTTTTCTTTTACACATGTACAACCGACGACTTGCAACGATTGTAGGTTAGAGGAAAAAGACGGCTGACATTTCACCCAATGATATAAATACAAACGAGAGGAATAAAGAACGTTGGGAAACGCGTTTATGATTCTTCTGGTTTATGAATATCGAAACTGTGAGTATATAAAACAGGAACCGACATTAAACTGGAATCTTTACCAGATTTACCTGTTGTTGTGAGTATTCCATACACTTCTACTCTTAAAGCTTTTCCAGTTGAAAACTCTGTTGGCTGAACGCGGATGAACCTCGCTCTAACTATACCGACCAGACTGTGTTTTACGATATCGTTCCTCCCATCATTGGCGTTAAAGATCTGCAGTGTGAACATTGTTGTAGATTAGACGTAACCACTAGACTAAGATAGGCTCTAACGCTACCGTTTTTAGTGCAAAAGTTACCCTGGCAATTTTTTCCCAGGTCAATTCAATTACCCGGCGGTAGAAGGCAACTTTCCCTAAGGGTTGATTTCCACTGTCTCGCATTTTTTCCTTGCGTAAGTGAAATAGAGGAATTGTTTGAAGGCCACGCGTTACATGTAAGAGTTAAGCGAGGGTAAACTTTTACGTTTACGCATGACCTTCCATACATTGCCTTGATTTTATTTAGGCACGTAAATTTTACGCGTCTACGCACGTAAAAATTACCTAACATTGGAAATCCACCTTTAATAAACCTAACATCAGTTAACCTTGAAAAAGTTGTCTCGCGTAACCGCAGCAAATTTTATTCTTGTATTTCTATATAAAATAAATCTATTCAATTTACCTTTCTTCAAATTGTCCATAATACATCTTGTTCCACTAATTTAAATATTTTATCATTTTCAGTTAAACGTCCGAGTTCCAAAACTCTCACTTTCTAAACGAGGCTACGCGCAAACTTTTTATTGAGATAATGAGTTTTACTACGATGGCTTTGCACTTAGCCTCAATTTGAAACTTTATGCTTAGGGGCAACTCGGAAGTGGCCCATTGCGTGGTTCTAATAGACCATTGTCACGCTGCGGCGATTTTGTTTCAGGAGATTTAAAAAGATTTGTTTATGCACGGCTAGCCTCGTAGAGAGGACGAGGCTAGCCGTGCATAAACAAAGCTTTTTAAATCTCCTGAGACACACTGGCGCCGCAAGACAAAGGTATATTACGTTGCCAGTTTACTTCAGGTTGTCCAAACACACCTTGACAATGTCGTTTTCTTGATAAGTAAACCAAGTTGAGTTCTCCAGCGAATAAATTAATTTGTACTTTGTTGTCCAGTGATTGTCACTTGAACTTCCTTGAGTGGCCACGGCGCAGACAAAGAACTGGTCTTTCAGGTCAATTTGCAAGTAGTCGTTGGTATCATTATTTCCGCTAGCTGACCAGGCACCATTTCCGTTTAGACGACCTTTGTAAGCTTCATTACCAGAACGATGAGTCGAGGCAGAGAAGCTGTTGTCTGGGATAGCGTCACTGCTGGCCAGACCGATGGCCTGGATTTGGCACGCTAAAAAAGGATATTTATAACTTAATCATATGTTTATTGAACCTTCCGAGGACAAGAGTGAATAGATTGTTTTCTGTTATATCGTCCCTAAGTAAGTATTATGTTCAAGATTAAAGTGGCTACCTCACGCTCTTTGCTATGTTTTTCAAATGTTAAAACGTGTCCTCGCTCAATTGAATTCAGAGATTAATGGTCCCTTTTTGTTATTCAGGGCTGTATTCAGGCACTGAAACTGGACGTAAACTGAAGCCTGAAAATGTTTGGCCAAAATTTTCAAGTTGTAATGCGGTGCCTAGAATAATCACCGGAAAAATTGTAATGTGTAGTTCCAGAAAATATCGTTATCCCCACCCCTCTCCACTAAGGGCAACGGAAATTCCGAGAGAGAGAAGGTCCAAGAGAAGGCAATTTTCAAGGGGGTGGGGAGTTGCTTTCCAAGGTTGGTTCTAATTACGGTAAAGCTCTCGGTACATTAACAAGGGTTCGTGCTGATTTTTGGATCCAAAATTCAAGACTTTTCCAGTAGTTTGTCCAGAATCAAAATTATGAATTACGGTCGAACCTCCCGTAAGCGACCATCCAAAATACAAAGACTGAGTGGTCGCTTTCGGGAGGTAGTCGCTTATAAGAATCGAAGCACAGAAAAAAAAACTGGAATAAACTACGAACAATATTTTTGTTCCATCCTATGTAAATACCAAAGCACAGTGCATGACACTTATCGCAGATGGTTCTGTACCTCTTCGAGCAGAATAAACCTCAACTTCGCAGAAATTTAGTGCCACTGTCCTTTCATCATGTCTTCGTATGGTGACGTATCTTCCGTACAAACTTGGACGGCAGAAGAACGAGGCACCCTGGCCTTGAAGAACGCTATAGCCATCCCCACACTTCGGGTTGGTGATACCTCCGTTACTCGAATTTACTCCTAAAATATACATGTACACAGATTGGCCGTATAGACCTTTTTCACGATACTCGCCATCTTTGCATTGTTGACCAACAACTCCCAGCATTGTTGGATGTTACATGTTTCGCCCGCTTGCACATCTTGTTGCATGTTTTTGCGTGTCGTTGGGAGTTGTTGCGCATTGTTAGAAACCGGTAATACCATTTAGCCCCGTGCAAACGGACGGAACATTGTTGGCTAACAACTCCCAACATTGTTGGGAGTTGTTGCACCCGTATGCACTAGCTTAAGGACTGATGGGATAAAAGCAATGCCACGTCAGTGGTTTCTCAGGGGGGCAAACGAGTGCTAAAAGTTGCCAATTTCGAGAAATTTCGGCCGAGTTTGTTTATTCTACAAAACAGAAAATGATGGTAAAAAATGAGGGGAAGTGATAACTGTTTCTTTTCTGGACGCTGTAGAGACCGTAGATGTACTCACAGCAATCAAAGATGGCGTAAAAACTTCGAAATCTGAAATTCGAACTGTACATTTTGCAAGAGTAAAATCATCGTACCGTTTTGACTGAATAAACAAACT
This sequence comes from Porites cylindrica, assembly GCA_964035525.1. Classification (NCBI taxonomy): domain Eukaryota; kingdom Metazoa; phylum Cnidaria; class Anthozoa; order Scleractinia; family Poritidae; genus Porites; species Porites cylindrica. The sequence continues at coordinate 14,389,869 of OZ037788.1, read as the reverse complement.
CGATCCCGATTAATCCTATTAGCAAATTTTTTCACTTGTTTGCCCCCTGAAATACCACGTGTCATTGCTTCTACCCATCAACCCTAAAGCGCGTGCGAAGATAGCGGTTATCGTGAATAAGGGCTATTTCAGAATGAGAATACATATACATGCATCAAATTCTAAAAATCACTTTTTTTTAATGCAAAATACAGTTTGTAGAAAAATACTGATTGCCCACGTTCAATATATATTAAAATTCTAACATGACCCAGAGGATTACTGATCATTTTTCTATATTCGTTTTGGTTTTCTTTGTGTCTTTTCTGGAAATAGCGAGACAAAAAAATGCAAATTTTCCATGAGTCTATTGTCTCGCAATTGCCAGAAAAGACTTGAGCACAAAGAAAACCAAACCGAATATAGAAAAATAACCAGAAAGCCTCGGAATTTGGTTAGAATTTTAATGTACTGAACGTGGGCTATTAAGATGAATTTTGCCAGTGTTTTCACCCACGTGGCCAGCATCTATGCAAATTTATTGGAACAAAAGAAAGCGTTTTCATAAGAAAGTTCCACAGGACTGGTTTGGGACACAAACATGGCCGCCGTTTCATTGTTTTGGGACACAAATATGGTCGCCATGACGTCATGTGAAAACACAATATATCACTCCAATGCACGCATTTATCTCTTGACCTGCAGTGTAAAAATGCACGAACACTAACAAAATATTCACTGTCTTTACCAGAAATGTTTACTCACCCACTCTGATCTCAAAAGGATTCAATCTGTTCCCACAACAGTCTCCTCTGTTTACGACGTAAACTTCATTCACTAGCTCCACGTTTCCCAAGTCTACTCTCCACCAGGGCTGTTTTTCGTCAAGCGTCTGTGCACATGACCCGCCAGTCCAACGGGTGTTACTGTCTCCATCCACCGCCCGGCCACTAGCTGTAAAAGTACTTGACTGACTCGTGTTCTTTTGATACGCTAAATTTTCTTCAAAGAAACAAGACGGTTGTTCATTAATGCTGTTCTTTCTAATGCAAAGATCGTGTTCACTTTCATATCTTTATCCGCAGCTCAAAATTAATATGATTCATTCCATGAGCCTAAATTTCAGCCATCTCCTTGAGTCGCATAAGGGACGTCTGAATCAACGAACCTCTAATGCCGTCCAGTGACGTCATTACCCGAAAACCAGGTAGTGATTTACATTGGTTGATTGTCCAAACATTTGCATAATTATGTATAATTATGAGAAATTTTAGCGGAACTGTCATGTGATATTCAGCGGTTCGCATGCTCGCGTAAAGTTCAAAATTTCGATAATATTTAAAGAGCAAAATATCCCATGTCTTCGAAATTATGACTTGTTAAATTGAACTACGAATGAAGAATCAAAGCGAAAAGGCGGTAGGTTTTCATTGAAAGCTGCTTTGTGGTTCTGGCAGTGATTTTTGTGTCTAGCTAGCAAATTACCAAGCCTTGTCATTTAAACTTTCAAGTGTAATGATCAATTTTCTTTCTTTCTTGTTTGTTCGTTAAGGACCAAATAACTCCTTTTAACTTAAAGCAAACTGAAGGAAGAGACGTCCTCTGTGTGTTCAATATTGCGTGGCCGAGATCGAGTTTGATTATTGAATTATGGTGCCATACAAGCAAAAGGTTTTTTCAAAATACTGCATTTAGTTATTAAGGCGGAACCCATTAGGAAATTGAGAAATTTTAATTTTCACTGGACAAAAACCTTGTACCAAAATAATTTCAATTATTTAGCATTCTTTTTTACACTTTTCGAGGGATATAAATGTCATAAGTTATATGAAATAACTCTAAAGAAAAGCTTCTTATGGGAACCCGAGAAAACAAACTTCAAAAGCTTTTGCGATTTTACCCGTGTTTTCTCAATTGCCGTTGTTTTGTTTTCCCTCAGACACCCTAAGAACCTTCCCTTTGGAATTATTTCATATAACTAATGACATTTATAGCCTTTGAAAAGTGTAGAAGAATGCGATACGACTCAAAATATCCTGGTACAACATTCTAGTCCGCTCTTTGTTTTGTTCTCAATTTCCTGCAGCGTGCAAAGAAAGTCGTGTCCGACAGCCCGGGGCTAGTGGATTTTGCGATTGGGCTAGTCAATTCTGTGCTCAACTTGCCCGACGGGCAAGTGAAGATTTTTCGGTGAAGTAAAATTACAGAAGTACTGTAAGACAAAATGTTTTAAATTCCTAATAAATTCCTGCGGACCGAAAGTCGCTCCGACGAAGTGAAATCTGCATAAGCAAGACGAAGTATCGCATTACATGTCAGACGAGACGTATTGAGATCCCGCGCGTAAAGGAAAAGCAGATATTGAAAAAACTTTGGAGGTAAATGTTGCCTGTGACTAATTCTTACTGATTCAGAGAAAGCTGTTTGTCTAACTTTTGCTTCATAATCATTTGTGAGGAACCTAAAGGTTTTGATCCTGAACTCCTGTCACGAATTTATTATGGTTTTAGCAAATATTGGTCACGTGCGTTTCAGTATGGTAAATTCTGAACACTGATACTGTAGGTGTTTGTTGATTAAAGTATATAGACCACCCCGTATTGTTTTCACTTTTCACGAAAATCTTTCAGATGAAAAGTTGCCAGAAATAAAACGAACGTTTTTGTTCTTTGGAAACCTAAAACCTTTGGTTAGTTGTTACAACATGAACCACAAATTTGCGCAATTTTTGTTTGCATGATATTTGCTCACTGATGCGTGACCTGGCACTCGCACTTTCCACTTTCCCGTGAACTTGAAACTCGACTCGGAAAACCGACTCCCAAACAAACCTTCTTCAGGAAAATGATCTTCAGAATGCACTATTTTTGAATGAGAAACAAACTGATGAAAGCTATCCAATTTTTATGCCCTTTAATAATAACATCTTCCCTGTCAGCAGCTTAGAAATACTCCCGCGGAAAATTGCGCGGAAAATTGTAGAATGAAGCGTTTTCACTGGCAGCTTTTCGCGTTGTCTACGTTGTCGTTTAGTGTGTCCATTGAGAACTTTGGTTTCACGGTTTCAACGCCGTTTTTTCTTCTTAAAAAATGTTTTTCTAAATTGTAAAATGTCTAAAATGCATGTTAATCATTCACATGTTGTGGTGGACTTAGGAAAAAACACTGCAGTGTGGCGGCGCCGAGAGCAAAACAACAAAAAATCAAACTAGTTGAAGACATCGGGAGTGAACATTGCATTGAACTCAAAGCGTTACAGAAGATTGAGTATTTGAACATTTTCACAAGAGGTTAACCAGTAATATGTAGTTTTTAGCATTGTGTTCAAAGACAAACGTTTGTCTGCTATTTGGGCCTTCATTCCGTTAGCTTCACTTAAATTCTTCATTTCATAACTGTGAGTTGACTTTCAAGACAAAGACATTTATAATTAAAAGGTGAACACTGAATTATTGTGCTAGTGTGTCAAGAGTATCTTACCAGGTCTACTTATAGTTCATACTTTTACGGTTATTTATTGCTTTTGTTAAATAACTACAGCTGATTGTAATGAATAAATGAAGCCAGTAATTTATTACCTTACAGTGTAGTTAAGAAAGGAATAATAAATTAATTAAAATTTTTTTGGGCTGATAAAAATGACTTTCAGGTTAGTAGATGTTAGTTACAGCTTGCCCGAAGGGCAACCTGTAAAATTGACTTTCTTTGCACCCTGTTCCTGATGGATTTCGTCTTAAACAGTTTCAACGTTTAACATAAATAATGAATGACGAGTAAAACAATTCTGTACCAGGTAGACCTAATTCCCAGTGATATCTCATTGTTTGCCAGTTTCCAATCTTGTTTTACTTTTTGCATAAATTAAAGCAGAGGAGTAGTGGCGTCATTGGACGGCATTATCGGCCAGTTGATTCAGACTTCCCTTTCGAGAGTATGTGACTCGACGTCGGGGACGGCTGATTTTCAGGCTATCATTTCATAGTAAAATCCAAGTAGTGGTCTATTATCAATGCTGTGTTCTGATTAGTTGAGCTACTACTAGGCTATATGTTATAGCCCACTAGTACCAAAAAGCGCCGGCTTTTTGGCGGCAAAAAAGGATTTAAGTCTAGCTTTAACTAGCTAAAGCTGTTTTGTCTCGTTATTTTTGACCAACTAGTTGGATTTTACTAAAACAATTATTCCTCTCGCCCTCATGGCCTCTGATTCAATAGCCCATTCGGCCTTCAGCCTCATGGGCTATTGACTCAGAGCCCATAAAGGCTCGAGGAATAAATGTTAATTCTTAATAATTGCTAAGTATATAGTCAATAATAAAAAATAATTAATTAATCAACAATAAAATGACAAGTTCTCTGTATATCAAGGTACATTAACATTATGTCAAAAGAAAAAAAAAAGAGTGGAGCCACCAATCGCCACACGTAAGGTTATCCAGATTACGAAATCCGGGAAATTTTTGCTTGTGAAATCCGCCATCCAGGGCTTTGGATTTTGGAATTTAGCTCAAGAAATCCGGAATCCTGACTAAAAATCGGAATCCGGAATCCATGTCTCACTGACAAAGAAATCCGGAATCCACAGCTTGGAATCCAGAATCCAAGACTGATTCGGTTTACCTCACATGGGGCGACACCACCCTGACCAACAGCTCCTAGTAACCTTCATGAGGCATTATTCCTCTATTCCCCTTTGTTTCTACAGCATTTATGTTGCTTGAACTTACCATAACTGCGGCTAATAACCAATAACTAAATTTTTTTAGTACCTTGATCTTTAACTCTTTTTTTTTTTTTTTTAATCGCAATAGCATTTTGTTATTAATATGACTGGTGTAATTGTAATTAACTTTCGACCCTGCTCACCCTAGAGTCTCCAATAGCTCACTATCTAGAGCATCCAAACTAGAAATCAGAGGATCATAAGTTTGATTCTCACATAAAACAAGGTTTTTTTCTAAGCTTTCTGCTTAAATAGACCCTTTCCACGGTTTTTTCCAAGTTTTGACATGGACAAGTTAAGGAAAGAACGCCTTTAAATTATTAAAATTGCCATGTTTGAAGTGATTTGTTGCAGATTAACGAAGATATAGCTCCTCAAAGTCGCGAAATTTTACAGTCGTTTGTATGGTGGGGGCACAAACTTGCCCCACCACCACCACCACCACATAAATGTCTATAAATTTTCGCAACTTTGCGGAGCTTTAATTTCGATCGTTTAAGACGTATCACTCTCAAACTTGGCGACTTTACTTATTCTAAGACGCTCTTTCCAGTGGTGTTGACGGATTTTCCCTAACTAGCTAGTCCATGGCAAATGTTGAAAAACCCTGGAAAGGTCGATTGAAGGAAAAACCAACTGGAAGTTGGTTAAGAACGATGCAAATGTAAAGAATCAGACCGTTACCTCGAGAGTAAACTTCCACCTCGCAAAGCACCAGAAACTGTCTTTTCGTAGTTTTAATTCCAAGATATCGGCCAGTTGTCAGTGGATTTCTGTGACACACGGCGGAAGCTATAAACTGGATAAAAGTGTACTCTCCAATGCAAGCAGGATTGTTTACTACATCATCGCTGTTACCTGATATAATAAAACAAAATGAAAATCCTAAAGTCACTTCAGCTACGATAATGCGGACAAGAGAAACGTGCAAATTGTTTTGTGGCCTAACAAAACAGCCGTCCTAGCCTTTCGCAACGCCACCACTCATTCTCTTTTCCCGCAAAATGCCGCCTACAAAAAGGAGCGCAGAAATTTCATACTGGTGACGTGTCACCACCCAGATCTGGAAAGTGCTTCTTACTGGTTGAAGCAAATTCCCTCGCGAGACGACCGACCAGAAGTTCCACTCAGATCTGGAGCGTGAAAGGTCATCAGCTTGGAATTTCTGTGCTCGTTCCTCAGACGTTATATCGCAAGGAAACTAGTCACTGCGTCGGGTGGCCTTGTGAAATCAGTACTATTTCTCAGGCTACAATTTTCCACCCACGAATCAAACCTGTCTTGCAATAAATCAGGTTGTTACAGGTTGCGGAAAGTTATTGTAGAACTTTGCAACAAAATCTGTATATAATGCGCTTTGTACCGACCCAAGAAAGTGAAGTCACTCCTCCAGCAAGATAGATTTGAGTAATGTGTGCTCTTACAGTGACTTAAAGAAAGGTATAAAAATATATCAAAAAATCGAAAATAAAGTGAAAATTTACAATTACATTTAATACGTTGTAAATCTCTATAAGGCAGAAAATAATCTTAAAAAATATAAGAGTAAAAACTATACAATATGGCACAGCTAAAAGTTTTCTATTAAATTAGGAAGAAGATGGAAAAAAGTCCTTGACTAGTATTGCACAAATAAGGGAGAGGTTCCCCTCTTAGGTCAAAATGCCCATTACATTGCCCTTTTACCGGAAGTTTAATTAATCCGCTAGACGTGCCGCCAAGAAGCACAGCAGCGCCTTTTACCTTGAAAAGTTCAAGATCTTAAGAAAAGAATCTAAGGCATTGATAAACAGGAGGTTAGAGGAGTATCACACTTCTCTTGGTGACTTTATGACTTCCGCCATAAAACCAAATCAAATTCTACACCAGCTAATGTTACGTACGAAGGGCCACAGATCTCTTCTGGAGTGGAGATGGCAAAAGCCTTCAACAAGTATTTCTCTTCTAGGTCTACGCATGCGCCCGAGATACCCCTTGATGCGTTTACGCCACTCGACGAGGGGATGCCCGTCCTTGACAGCTTGGTGCTGTGTGAAGATGAGGTTTATAAGGTGCTCTTGAATTTAAACCCGAGCAAAGCTCCGGGCCTTGGCGGTCTTCCTACAATCGTGCTAAAGTCGCGTGCAAGGGAACTAACACCTTCTCTTTGTCGCCTTTTTAATTCATCTCTCGCGGAGGGTAAACTACCCACCGAATGGAAAGACGCCCTTGTCGTCCTTGTTCATAAGAAAGGCAAAAAGGAGGACGTAACTAACTACAGATCCATCTCTCTATTGTGCGTTGTATGCAAAGTATTAGAACGATGCATATTCAAGCACTTCGAGGAGTTTCTCTGTCCTTTGTTTCACAATACACAGCATGGTTTCCTTCAGGGTCGATCAACTGTCACTCAGCAGCTGGCGTTTTATCACGAGATTTGCCAGTCTCTAGATAAGGGCCTGCAGTCTAAGGGCCTATGTATTTGGATCTCGCAAAGGCTTTCGACAGTGTCTCCCACCAAAGGCTGCTTCTGAAACTCTCTCGGTACCGAGTTAGCGGAAAACTTCTGCAGTGGTTCGAGAGCTATCTAGGTGAACGCGGTCAGCAGTGCTTGGCCCACGGTTTCACTCAAGTCGTTCTCCAGTTCCACTGGGAGTCCCTAAGGGCAGTATCCTCTGTCCTTCTGCCGGTAATACAGAATTGTATCGCACTCTTCGCTGATGACTCAAAATGTTCCAGTGTCGTTGAAAGTCTACATGATTATGAGTCACTCCAAAAGGACCTGGACAGCCTGCATGGCTGGACCGATAATTGGCACCAAAAGTTTAATACCTCTAAATGTGAGGTACGAACCGTCACACGTAAGCGCCACCTATTTTCCCTACGATTACAAGTTCAACAACAACTCACTTGAACACGTCACTCAAGTAAAAGACTTCGGAGTGACTATCTCGTCGGACCTTACATGGGACACTCACATTAACACTATCTTAGGTAAAGCCAATAGGATGCTCGCATTTTTGCGCCACAATAGTATTGTGTTATTCACTACAGACCATAGTAGTCCATCACCTAGGACCCGAAAATTTGGGTCTAATACTCATCTCAGGAGAATAAAAGAAACCTGTCCCACATGAAAGTTTATCTATTAAGCTTTCAAAAAATATCTTGCCGGACATTCAGAGTGGTAGCTTTCCTGTAGAAATTCGAATTCGAAGAGACGTCACTGGAAGCTACCGAATGGCGCCATTTTACCAAACCCGGCTCTCGAAAGGAAGACTGACTCTTGATAACATGAACGAAAACATATGCAAGTTGTTTGATAGTTGTCGTCTCCTTAGTAAATCGTAAATGTGGGTCTTAAAGTATCTTCTGATACATTCGAAATTTTTTCTTTCATGTTTATCGAAAAGATTTCAGGTATTAATCCCGTCTCAACTTCGGCCGTCAGTTTGAGCGTCATTGTCAAATTCAAAATTCTGTATTAGTCGAAACCTTGCAGTGATGAAACATGAATCCGAAAATAGAGCTCATATAATGATGAAGAATACTAGAAGCACGTATGTTTTTGCATTGCGTTAAATTTCTTGTGTGGGCCGCACTTATTTTTAATGAGTGTAGTAAAGCAACAACAGCAAGCTGTCACGGCTGGATTCAACAAAACTGAAGTCTATGTTAAACACGTTATACGGAAAAACGGACAGGTATTATCATCGTATAAAGAAAACACATAATATTGTTCAGATGTTTCAAATTTAGCACGAAAACTTGGTTAACTCATTCAAATTTTCATGAGTTACTGGTCGTGAGTTATCCCTTAGCAGAGCGTTTACAAGGTAGGTACATGTAGGGTGACCCTTCTGCTGGGACTACCCTAGCGCTAAGGCAACCCTATCAGCATGCCTTGTAAACGCGTCGCGTAAAAACAAGAAGAAGATATGTGCGAGTGCTAGTTTAACCCTCTTGCTATAAGGGTTACCCTTCCTCCCTGTAAACAGGTCCTAATAAAATTGGTATTTTTTAATTACCAGCAAAATAATGTGCTTGTACATCCATCCACTTTAATTGTGGATGACTTTGCGTTTAAACGTCAAAAAAAAAAAAAAAAAACGCGACCAACCAAATGTCTTTAAACTGATGAGACAAAAGCTGTTTGAAATGTAGCGAAACTTCTCAAAGAGGAAATAAAAAACTTATCCCATTGAACTGCCATGGCCATCCGAAGAGAAGAATCTCAGCTACAAGTGGCTAACTCTTGAAACTTCTAGGTACCTTTCAAGGCCTTTTGCACCATTCCTATGCGCGGAAAGGGTCGAGGGCAGGTCTGACCAAGAAATTAACTTTTGCCAGCAGTTTCCAGAGGTTAGACTGATAAACAAATGCGGCCATGGGATCAGTTACAGCCTATTTAAAGATATCGAGAAGGAATTTGCGTTTAAAGTAATCAATGAGCAAACTTTAAATTGAGTGCTTAATCCAGACGAATGTAATCCAGCAGAATGCACATTCAGCGGGGCCGGATGAATTTGATCCTTGTCCTGAAGCAAGACACCAAGAGGGATGTCGGAACAGAATCCTGGAGACAGCGGAGAATCACCGGAACACCCCCGGCTTAAAAGGAGGTGTAAGCGATTTTATTCAACCCAGCGCCGGTAAACGGCGATCAACCAGCCTACGAGAGTCGGTCCAATCGTGTTTCGAGCCTAGGAGTATTTCCTTTGAGGCCCTGGCATTAAATTGGAGAGGACTTCTGGCAGCTAAATCAGCTGCGGCTATACGGGCACTAGGACTGAGCGCCTTGTTCTTGATACTTACATCATCTGTGACTCTTGAGCGGGGAATGTGGATAGTCAATCAATTCCGGCACTCGACCTTCACCATCAGGACCAGATGAGGGTACCGAGCTACCCGATGTGACCTCTTGGAACGGTCACTGGCTAAGCGAAAGCTTCATACGGTAACATTAAAAGAGAGAATATCCTCGAGCAGGCAGGGAAAAGTAAGAACGAATGGCGAGAGTGACGTTGTAGTTGTCGCTTGCGAATAGCTTGTTCCATCGCGTCACGGTAGAAAAGCAACATCACTGAGACTCTTGGAGTCGATGATGGAATAGCCAAATGCCTCGTCATCTAATCAGTGACCAAGTGTAATCAAAAAGGTCCCCCATCCCCGAGTACTGTGGGGGTAGGCGCGTTGGTTCTGAGAACCTTTCATAAGTGCAGCATCCCGAAATCAGGAAATCGTATTAAAGCTTCACGCATTACCACGTTTGGTTCTAGCTGCAGCCAAATTTCACCCGGCGCTGATGTAAAATGATGTTTACTCCATTATTACCCATATATCATGTAATATTATTATAAATTATAAATCAATGAATTAACCTTCTTCTAATCATGCGTACAAGCCAGTTTTTAGTTACAGCACCTAGTAAATGAAAATGATAGATACTTAGATAAGACAAGTTGTGTCGCTAAAATATTAAAATTTTAAAACACTAAGTCAAGTTCTGGAGACTTAACTCAGCAATGAGTGTAAAATACTATATATTGGTATATAATGTACCTATTGCTTATAGGAGTTACGGGCAAGGGAAAGCATAAAGAATATTTGAAAGATACAGATATATATGGACAAACAAATACAATTTCTGATGTGATTTGTAATGACCTCCACAAACAACAATATAAATGTAGCTCTCTACAGAGCTCTCGTTACAGCTAAATTTTGAGTCTAATTCTGTCCAAAATCCACCAAAAACCTTCCAAATTACACTTAATATTTCAATTCTCTCTAAACAAACTTAAATCTACTTTGAACATATACTTTGGCTTTTAATGGTGTTTGAAGTAGTTTATTCGTATGTTTTCATTTTCTTGGGGCTCCCGGGTAAGAAACAAAATGGCGGCCCTCGGCGCTTCCAATAGCGTATCTTCAAAGTCTAATTTCTACCGGAAAGCTACCACTCAGAATGTCCGGCAAGACATTTTTGGAAAGGTAAATAGATAACCTTTCATTTGGGATCAGTCTCGTTTATTCCCCTGAGATGAGTATTAAAACCCCCTCAGGTGATGGACTATAGGAAATTACTATATCTCACGTTCGTAAGATCATATATTGGCTATGCTAGAGAGGTATGGGCTCCCAGTATGGGCTCCTAGCATTGCTAAAAATACCGATACTGGGAATGAGCTACAATACACACGACATTTTTTTATATTCTTGTAAACTTTGCTTTCCATTTACCAAATGATGTTACTAGCTATATGCACTACTCAGGTAAAAAAAAATATAAGGTTACGAAAAATTTGCTTCCAGGGAATTCGAACCCGGACCCTCCAATCAGTTAGAACTGAAACCCTTCTATCCACTTCTATTTTTTCAAAGAAAAGCAATCTTCAACGCGGCATTGTGTCGGTTCAAGTACTTTGATTGAGCTGGGGCGGAAGACCCAAATAATACATGTGGGAGGGTCTCTGCAGCTCTTCCACACATCCTACATGTTACACCCCCCCTGGGTGGTTCCTGTCTTTACGCCTCATACCACTGGGCCATCAGTCCGCTGCACAGTTTGAAATTTAAAATTAATAGTTTGAACCTTGTGGAGCTGTATTTAATGATGAATTCGAAGGTACATTTGAGAAAAAAAATAGCAGCAAGGATTTCCAGCCACTATGCCTCGGATATTCCAGTCTCCTGTTCCTCTGTTCCTCTGTCTCTTGCTGTCGGCGTTGCCTTCGCTGTGCTAAGCGATGTTTTCTGTGCTCCGCGATTTCTAGTTGACGTCTTCTCCTTCGTTGTTCACGCTGAATTTCAAGTTGGCGTTCTCGCTCCAGAGGAATTTCGGTGGAAAATCTTACTCGGCGAGGAATTGCAGCCACTTGTTGTGCTGCTGTTGTGTGTCATTTGTATGGGAAATTGCTCGTGATTCACCGATCGTAAACACTGTTTCACAGACGATGAATAAACACGTCAGCTTTTCATGAATGAAACATGAAAATGCGCTTTGGCTATCGTCGGCAAAGTCTATGTTGCCTGGAAACGCAAAATGCTCCATGACATAACACTACACGACGTCGTTGGCGGGCACCAACCATATATTCAGTAGCAAGAAAGATAGATAAAAATACGGGGCATCCAGTTTTACGCGCGCGGCGAGATTATAAACTCTCTGCGCTCGAGGAATTATTATCATTAATAATTATTAATATTATTGTATGAGGCTGGGAATACAATGATGTGACTGGTATAACCATAAAACTATATTTTTCTGCATACTCAAGCAATTTTCCCGTTTAGTTAAATTGGCGATATTGCCTTCGGATAGCTATGAACTATTACTCCATTTTCCTGACTTCTCCTGCCAAAACAGCTACACTGTAAGCTGCCGAGCAACTGCCTGCAAACAAGGTTGCGATTGTCTATTGCTGGTAATACATTTATCATATCAATGGAACATGACTATAATGTATTGCCTAAAACTTCCAAATTTGGTTTGTACCAGCTGGTTATGAAGGATTAGCCAAGGCGTTAAAGCCATTCAGAAATGGCAACATATTCTGGATGAATAGTAACATCTTTTATCCTAGCCGTAAATAATACAGCCAATCAGAAATTCATATTCTGTGTTATTATACAGTAATTCTGACAATTATGCACCTCTCATTACTGCTTGTTCGGCCGCATCTTTTTTTCCATAACGAAGAGGAATACAGCAGAAAAAATAAATAAAATAAGAGAAAAGCAGAGAAAATTAAAATAATAAACAAATAAGTAGTTGATTAAAAATAATAAAAAAAAATCAATGGTACAGTTCTGTGTACAAAACAAAACAATGACAACAAAAATTACTGACCTAATGTTATTACGTAGTCCTCATTTCTTTGTCTGATATTCGCTTGAGGGGGCGTGAACCTGTTGACTATGAGAACCTCAGAGATTGGCACGTTGTCTGAACCCAGGTCCACCCACCACCAACTGGGGTTATCTTCCTGTGAATGTGCACACTGAGCACCAGGATCAAAGTTTGTACCAACATTTCCATCCACTGCCTTCCCAGAACTGCCAAAACAGCAGGTACTACTTTGCCTTGTTCGCTTTTGAAAAGCTAGGTTCTCTACACATGTTATATATGGAGATAAAGCTTATATAAATATGTTTTTTTGAATGAAACATGAGCCTTCACTTAGACTTAATTTAATCATGGTTAGTAACTTCTGTGAAGATGATTGTTTCAGGCCCCCAAAATACTCAAGGAATTAATTGCCAGAAGTGTGATTCGAATTTCCTCTCAAACTGATCGGCAATTCCACAAGAGGCCAATCATGGCATGTACTCAAATCCTGGTACACAGGAGTGGAGCCCCTGAACAAAGATTTTGGCGTTAGTTGTTTCCTAGACACATTAACCATAGTTTAGCTTTGTCTGTGGTGCAGAGAAGAAGTCTTTTTTTATACAAAGGCAGATTACTTGAGATTCACACAAGTTTCTCTTAAATAACCTGTAAGGCTTCAGATACCACAAACAGGGAAAAAGGCAGAGTCCAGTATATCAGAAAAGTGAAGGCTCATACAAATTGTTAGTAGTTTTCTAGCATTAATTGTGTCTGGCAGATACTTGTGACTAATTCATTGGGTTTAATGCTGTGGTAGATACCAATGGGGTGCGTGAGAAATCAGATGAGGGCAGGCATTTTTCTCTCCATACCTCACCAGATTGGCAATAATTGATCTATTACATATTTTCTAAGCTGATTTAAGTAAGAATTCTCAAGATACAAATATCTTTAATGTGCTGTCGTAGGGTAAGTTCCAATTATGACACATAAGTCTCATACTTCATAGGAAGGCAGTTCAATTCTTTTCTTGCTCAAAAAAGGATGAAGGGCAGGATTTTTTGGGGAAAAAAAGGGAATTAGAATTTTGTTTAACAATGGGCTCCTGCATTTAATAACCATATCCCCTACCCCCACCGGTTGAGCACATAACTTTACTTCTTACTCCTGACGATTAAATAAAACTGCAATCACCCATGAAGACTTCAAAACAATATGGTTCCTACCCTCTGAAGAATATGGTTGTACCCCTGATGAGTATGGAAAATTATGGTTCTACCTCTAAAAATCTTCACCTTCATAGAATTCCATATATACATATATATATATATATATATATATAAATGCAATAGCCCAATAATTCCACTGTCATGATAAATCAGCACTCAGCACTTTGGAAAAGATTTACCGCTAGATTACAGGACACAGGGCCACTTATTAACATATCATTAAATAACAAAAGCGTCTATTGTTATATGACACGTTTTTCAAAGCCTACTCCACAAGGTGGACTTGAGTAGCCCTGTATTCTTTCAGTGGTACCAATGATTCCGCGGCCTCAATCAAACGGCTCAAACACGCCGACATCTAGCGCTTTTTTATCATTTGATATCCAAGCGGCCTCGATTTCGAAGGTCGGGTAGAAGTGAAAATAACACATGGAGTTCTGAAATCTGACAAAAACTTAACAACTGGATTAAGATTACTTACTTCATCGGTGCGTGAAATGTCTTCTCTTTGGCGGCCATTTTAAAATTTGCGGTCAGCGTGAAGTCTGGAACCAAGATCTCTCCCTCATCCCCAGGGTCTTCTCGTTTTCCACTGAGAAGACTTTAGGGACGAGGTTGAAATCTCTCTTCTCCTCGGATTTTCCGAAAGTTTTCGAATTTTCAACCATCCCAGCACCTTCACAATTTCTCGGTTACTATCCTCTCATTCACCCCAAAATTTGAAATTACAAAATGTTGTTCGTACTTTACGATTGTATTTGATCACGTCATTTCAGCATTTTTGAACCGACCCACGTGAACGTAACCGGAAGTAGGACTTTTTCCCTGTCTGGTCTGAAATAGAATCCGGGCCTAGTGAAAAAGCCGGGCGGCACAAATCACTAAGAACTCCGAGGGGTATCCCTTTCCCCAAGGTAATTCTAAGCAGAAATCGTTTACCTGGCTTTAGTTTTACTCCATATATTTCTGTTCTCAGACAGAACCTGTTGTGACTTGTTTGGCCAATGAATCTCAGCGTTTTCGCTAAAACACCCCCAGAGAGGATGTTTCTATTCTCTGTATTTCTGTCGTTGTTACCTGTGAAAGTCTAACCACAATACAACAGTTCAGTCATATTAAACCGTTAAAATAGATACAATCAATGTATTACATTTCAAACTAGAGAAAATAAAGTACGCACATACATTTACCCAGGGTTTTTGTTAGAACAACATAGCTATTTTCCATACAGATTGCGTCAACAACCAGGGAAGTTTGAAATTGTCAGTTTCACAAAATTATATATAGTGCTTTTATCATTGTTCTTTCCATTACTCATGTCAATTTCATTAGTGCCGCAATCAACATAATTATTATTGTCAATATAGTCAAAAGAATCACCCAGCTCTTTCATTAGTCACGACTATTTTCTATAAAATATCTGTTCCCAGAAGCAAATACTGCCTAGCATTTTCTATTGTTGAATACGGTTAAAAATTTCTTGATGAACGTTCCATTCAGGTACAATTTTCGAAGATTATCTAAAAAATTCCCTACGATTTTGTAAAGTTTAATTTTTCATATTTTACTCCTTATGTTAGCCTAATTTTCCTAGAAAAAGGTAACCTAAAATTTTCGGATTCAAACATGTGATGGAGAGAGGAATGAGAAACATTTCCACTTTCGAAAAACGTTCAATTGCATTTAAAATTTTCTGGACAATAACACTGAAGTCCTTGTAATTTCGAAAAGCCTCAAGTTCCACTAGGATGACCGAACAGATACAAATTTTATAGCGCCGCTTAGAATGCATTTCTAGAGATCTAAAAGTACCCTGGATAGCCTAAAAAGACTTTTCAATGCATTTAGGAGGAAACCGTCGTTGGGTGCCCTTGATTAGTGCTGCAATCAACATCATTATAATTGTTATTAGCCTAAAGAATCAACCAGTTCTTCTAATCGAGTTTTTACTTTCATGACTAAGGTAATGAGAACGTAAGAGATAAACTCTTTTCATTCAAATTTCGAAAGAGTTCCTCGTTTTGTAAAAGTCAAAGTTTTTCAGTTTAAGTGTTTAAGTGTTTTGTTCCTTAAGTTCTGCAATATGTGTAAAATATGTAACCGAATTTTTCAGGTCAATAATCTCGCAAAATCAAAGTTCCAGTATGACTTCAAAACGAAGTATCGACTAATTTCTAGAAAGTTCTGGATCACGGACGTTATTTCACCCGAGCGTTCGCTTAACCAACCAAAAGCCACGCGCGTTTTTATATATCCGTTCGATAAACCAATGAAATGGTTCTATTTCCGTTCATTTGTTGCTTCTGTTTTGTTCGCGTGTTTTCATTTGAAGGTCATACGAAAATTACTCTGTTTTGTTTATGGTTGTTATCGGTTTTGTTGTTGTTGTTGATTTATACAAGAGTTGGAATAGATAAAGTGGAAGGAATGCAGAAACGTACCTTATTGTTATAATTTGTCCAGGTTGTTCCATCCGTTGATACCTGGATTGTGTAGGTCTCTATCCACTGATCTGCATTTGGATTTCCTTGTGTTGACACAGCACAGACAATATGGATGGTTTCCAGATCTATTTGTAAATAAGGTTTAGCATCTTCTGTAGACGCACACCATGCTTTTATTTCGTTCAAACGTGCATTCTTGGCTTCAGATATCTCAGAGGAAGAGGTTATACTGTTATCTGGGATTTTGCCACTTCCAATTCCAAGATCCAAATCAATACAGTCTCCTTAATACCCAGAGAAAAAGTAAATAAATAAATAAATACCTTTTGCACGCTCAATCACCTAAATATCAGGAGCCAGTTTCATAAAAATTAAAGGGGTAATCGTAAACTGCCTCTTCTAAACTAGGGTTAGATACATTATCCCGGCATTATTTTGGGCATAATGCTATAGTCGGACTATCGAGCATAATAACGGCATAATGGCCATTTTTGTTTTTCGCATAAAGAGAATGATAAAGAAAAACTAATAGTAATTACATAAGTATGATAACTGTACTGAGAAATTTTTGCTCCCAAGTGCTTTAAGTGATAATTAGCATGCTGAAAGGCTTAATTGCTTCTTCGTAATGCACCGTTGCATTATTTTGTTAGGCTGCTAAGACTAGCTAATTGTCTATCCATCATGGCTGCCAGTTCGAAATTTGTAACTGATGCAATAAAATTTTGTCTTCAGGTCTGCAGGGATGGAAAAGGGCATCAAATACAGCCGGAGCTTCAGTCAAGCATAATGCTACTTGTCGAGAATAATTTCAGGCATAAGTGTTTGTTTTGAGGGTGACGCTCAAGAGCAGGATTTCCTGCATAATGTATGTATCTATCCCTATTCTAAACCCCCACCCCCCATCCCCTGCCCCCACTTCTAAGCCTCCTGCATGCCTACCCTGTTATAATGCCGGCTTTTTTACCTGTAAACCAAAAACGAAATTCCGATTATAAGTCCCCACCCGCATATAAGCACCCCCATCTACCTTGTTTTAAAATGGATTTCATGATTTTTATGTGACGTTGTGAGGCCTAGTAGAAAAAAAAACTGTACTTGCAAAATATATAGAAAAGATTGTTTCGAAGCCCTGTTCCTAGTCCAGTTGTAATGATACAATATCCTCTTTTAAATCTACTGTCATTTACAAATCTCCTATAATACAGCTTTAAAACCCAAGCAAATTAAAAAGTTTTGGGCGGCAAACAAGGGGAATGTGCAAGATATCAAACACAATTAATCAGGGTAATAACTTTTGGAATTTTTTTTATGCATAGCATAAACTCTGTTCAGACAGGGCTTTTTCTTCCTTCCTGTGATCGGGAGGGGGCTCCGGGCCCAACTCTGTAACTTCCACACCGCTCACGATACGGCCACGAAAATTACACATACAATAATAATGTCCTCATCAAACCTAAAATCTAAACATAACTTGTTTACACAATGACGTAATTGACGTCATTATGTCGTCACATTGTTGAATTTATGGCGGAATCCACAGTCTCTCAAAATGACCATAAGGCCAAAAAATACCTAAATAGTAAGGTGCTGATAAAATCAAGACGTTCTAACACATAAAAATCTTTAAAGGAACAGTGATGTGATGGTAGCGTCTTTCTTATTGACCCTTTAAGTGCCAATAGTGACCAACAACAATTTTCTCCTAACAATATCCATACACTGTCAAGAGATAAAGTTATGAGAATTAATAAAATGATCACCATAGAGAAAATGCTTTGATCTTTATTCAAATTCTCTCAACTAATTGTTAAAGGAGATGTATGGAGATCAGTTTGGAGAATTTGTAAATCGATATTGGGGCTTAAAGGGTTAAAGAGGAAACTAGACTTATCCGCCATCTTGATCCGCCATTGGAATTTTTTTTAAATATATATTCCGTTTAACTTAAAACTAGAATCAAAGTTGTACTGATAAATATTTGATCTGGGTATAAATTAAGATGCTTAGGAAGCAAAGAAATCTGCAAGTTATGGAATTCCCAGAGAAATAAACACTGTTGAAAATTGAATCAACTTATGTCACTTGGTCATTTTAAGTCCATGTTTTTTTTTTCTTCAATTTAGTCAGTAAAAAGCCTGAATTACATTAATAGTTATACTAAATTTGATAAAATAGTGCTAAATTAAGATTAACAAAAAAATTTAAAAGGGAATAAACTTTTTTTATGGAAAAAATGCAAATCTCGAATGCTATGGCAACGTCAATGGTTACGTACACGTGAAGAAGAATTTAAACTCTCAGACAAATTGTAGGAAAAGTCGCTAAGTTTGGCGGTCATAGCTAAAACGTGTATGAAGTTATTCAATTTTTTCGGTTAGAGGGGGTAGGGCTCAAAGGTCCCCGGGCCGTGTCTCAACAGAGCTAAAACCCCGGCTAAAACTTGACAATGTTCGTACAACTCAATCCATATGTCCATCTTTGTGTCAACGGCCATTGCAACAACGGAAGAAAAAAAACATGCAATGCCTAAATAAAGTCTTAAATTAAATAACAAAACTGGGTCATTGTTGAGTTGGAATTCAATTGCATGATGCGAAAAAAGTTTTAGCTTTCTTGAAAAGAAACCAGCGAGACCTAGACCCTTTAAAGGCGGTAAATTTCGTCATGATTTATTCAAGTACAACAAATTTATGTTCTCAATATGATCCCGCTCGTAAATTCCAAAGTTGAAAATGTTTTATTAACCTACTTGATAAATAGTACCTTAATTAATAATGATATTTTTAATATCTTTACATTGGGGACAATTTACTGAAACTGCGCTGTTAGAAAAACATTAGAGGCGCTTATAAGCAATGCTTCAAAGGACATTATTTAAAATTAAACCTACTGGTATTTGTTTGAAAAAATTTTGTGGTCTCGTCATTTATTCATAAAACAAAAAATCAGTGAAGTGTTACTCAATAGCGACGTCCTTAATATTTGCATACCTATTTTGGTTCGGATCGGGAAATTTATGGTACTAAATTATCGTTACGGAAACAAACAAAGTTAGCTGAGAATGTTTGTTCACAATAAATTTAGAACTACATTGTGTTAATTGCCACTGAATTTTTTAATTACCTCAGGAATTTGCAAATGAACTAACAAGGGAAGCTCATTTAGTGTGAAAGTATTCCGAGAAAGTTACGGTGGCCCGTAAGGGACACTACAATATATTTTTCCCTTAAGTTATCGCGCGATAATTTCAACTAATCGCGCGATAATTAGTCATTTTATCGCGCGATAATTAGTCAGTTTATCGCGCGATAAATGAGAAAATTTAAAAATTATCGCGCGATAAATGAGAACATTTAAAAATTATCGCGCGATAATTAGTCAGTTTATCGCGCGATAAATGAGAAAATGTAAAAACTATCGCGCGATAATTAGTCAGTTTGAGAAAATGCAACGGGTGACAGGCCGCACATCTATACCGGCGTGAAACCTTGTGTAAACCTTTTATATTTCAGCTCTAACGAGCATGTCCTTTAGGGATTTTCCTTTCTTCTTGGTTCTTTAAAAATTTGGCGAAGTGACAGTAAAACTTCTTTTAAATTAGACACTGAGGGCTGGTACTGTGTCACGAAAGGCAATATATTTTTTTCCTCTTTGTTGTTGTGTTTCAGGAGTGCACACTCCCTCTTTGTGAACTTTATATCTGATAGAAGGTTTTTTATCAGTTTGTGGGTAGCCTCCGTCAATTAAGCGTTTTTTGAAATTTGAAATATTTTTCTCAAAAGTAGTTTTTGAGGAGTTTGTTCGTAGGATTCTCAAGGCTTCTCCTTTGACAAATCGTTTTAGCTCGTTTTTTAACACTCGGCGGGTGACAAGAGGTGAAATGTGTGTACTGGAAGGTTTCCGTTCTTTTAAAATGTGTCTTTACGTCAAGGATAGATTGTTCCTTGAATCTTGTGCCTTTGTATACAACCGTGTCTAAAAACACAGTCTCCGTGTCAGATATTTCGGCCGTGAATTTGATAGTTGGGTGATGTAAGTTTGCTAGTTCGATATACGCTTCGCGTTTCAATGTCTGGTTTACTTATGTCCAACAGGGAAAAGATATCGTCAATGTAGCGTTTCCAAACTGTGGGTTTAAAAACGGTTCTGCTTAGAATTGTGGATTAGGTGTTTGAGATAGCCATTTTCTTGTCATGTCATCAATATGATTTTCACGGTGAAGATCCGTAATTAGGCGCAAGACCTTGCTGTGCGTTTCTTTCACCATGGGTTGAGAGAGAGGTCTGTAGTCATGTTTGTCGCCGATTTGTATTTGACCCTCTCTTATTTTGTCAGGAGTAAACTGACTAATTATCGCGCGATAATTTTTAAATTTTCTCATTTATCGCGCGATAACTGCTCATTTTATCGCACGATAATTTTAACTTATCCGGCGATAAATTTGAATTATCGCGCGATAACTTAAGGAAAAAAAAGGATTGTGATGTCCCTTGCGGGCCACCGTAGAAAGTGCTTATACCGACGACATCAAAAAATTTTCATGGAATTTAGAGTCGGTAGTTGATTGCATTTCGATGCAAGTGATGCATTGCGCTTGTGATCGATCATAACATTTCCAAATCAGCTCTCAGTGTTAAAATGCTAGGCATGGCACTCCAGTCTGTCATTTCGAGAAGATTTGGATTCAATGAGCAACTCTGAAGTAACGAACAAAACAAAACTGCTTAATCACGATACAACAGGAAGTAACTACGTAGATTGTATTATTATAGATTTTGAAGCTGAAATGAAGTAAAGCAACATTTCGCCAATTCCTCGAGCTTCCCGACAGCAAACGAAGAATTACAGGTTTTGTTCACCGATACAGTACAAATCTGACATGTTACTTTAAGAAGCGGGACCCTGTTATTTTTTAGTACAACAGGAAGTAATATCTAGCTAATATCTCGATGGGCCACTATTCTAAACGAATGTTTGCATGTAGTCAAGCCGAAATGACCCTAAATGGAATGTGGATAGTTCGTAACAGATAAAACTGGCCTACCTGATACCAAAGAGACGAGAAATAAGAGAAGTATCACCCGGAAATACAGCGCTAGATAACCCGACGCCATGTTAGTGTGTTTTCGCTTCGCCCTCTGAAAGTAATATCAACTATTCATACATGTTTCGCTTGGTTAACCTTTCATTGTTGTTTGTTTCGATTCACTTTTTCCGTTAAAAGCGTTTCGTTGAAGTCACGCACAGCGCAATATGCAGGCATGTGATTGATGATACTAATATTTAGATTTGGGATTATTTTGATCTAAAAAAATGGACGTAAAGTTTAGCCTTGTCTTTATCAGATATATAGACACTCATTAAACCATATTTTTCTTTTATGAATTAATAATGAGTTTTTGAAGGATTTCAGAAGACGTTTTCTTATTTATTTATATAAATTATTAATTCATAACAAAACACCAAAAGAAATTAAGGTATAATGAGTTTCGAGTGTCTTTATAACTGATAAAGACACGGCTAAACTTAACGTCTGTTTTGTTAGATCAAAATAATCCCAAATCTAAATATTATTAGAGTAAGAATGATTTGATCTATATCAGAGATTTTGAAGTCGTTCAAGAAACTCGCAGTCATGTATTATCAGTTGTAAAAACTCTCGGCTTCGCCTCGAGTTTTTAAACCTGATAATATACACTCCTGCTCGTTTTTTAAACAGTTCTTAGAAGTCGCTGGACGTTCTCGGAAATTCCGCACATGACAAGAGGAAAATCGCTCCGCACTTTGAGTCAGAAAAAGTAAATAGGTATAGGTCTCAACAAGAACTGTGTAGAAAATTTACTCCTTGCGAACAGATGTAGTATTTTTTTTACGATGACAAGCTTTAGAGATATTCAGAACAACTGAAAATAAATAAATGCTGACTATCAATTGTTCGTTCCTTTCCCGTGCTCATGATCGAAGTAAGGGGAAAACTCAAAAACATTAACTCAACAAAGGACTTAAAGGGTGCGGAAAATTTACACAAACATGCACAAGCCGCAATTCTTCCAACGGATGCTTTTAATCTCCAAATTTCTGCACAAAGAAGGCGCCTAGCCTTGTGTTGGTAAACATTGTTGTACCAGCTCAGAGAAGAAAGTTTTTTCACGTTCTATTGAAAACAAGCCTGTAAACTGCCAATTATGTATTAAAGGAAAGCAAACACGTTATTTTGTGTGAGGGTTTCAAAACTATATGGACCCGTGTGCGTACTTGTCAAAATGGTCACGCTACGCTCCTGCATGTGTTCAAGTACTCTTCGCAGTCGGGTTGAAAGCATGTTTTTCGTTTATTTCCACCCTTTTTCTTATTAAATGCATAGCCAAGATTTCATTCAATCAAAAAATTGACTCAATTAAGACTCATTGACTTATTGGTTGAATAATTTTTGCAGAATTTTTCGATGATATTTTTAGATGTCTTAAATGCTTCAAATTAAAATGGAAAATAATGATAAAATAAAATAATTAATATAAATGAAAATAACAACCCTAATCCCCTTTTAAGAAAGTAAACTGCCGCCAATGTAAATGGTGTTGGTGCAGAGATACAAAAACGACTATAAAACAAAAAGTGGCAAAGAAGTCATAGATGTTTACTTTCCGTTTCTGGAAATTTAAGGGGGTTGTAAAAAGAAATGCAAGTTGCTCACTCAAGGAATTTGAGAGCCAGACCAGTAGAACAAGCCCAAGTGAAAAAACAATACAAATAAAAGAAATTCTGAGAACAAGGCATATGAAAAGATAAACATAACAAGTTTTTTTTATTTTTATCTTTTTCATTTGCATTTTCACAGTTATTACATACATACATACTAATTATCTACAATACAAGTAGATAAAAACTCATTCACATAGTTACACATATATATCATTACAGCCTAAAAGTACCTTATATTTTCTTTTCTACTTTTTTTAGTATATCTACCTGGAGTTTTGAAAACCGGGTTGCCTGAAATCTTAAGTCAAGTCCAGCACATTGCAGGCAATCTTTCAAAACTTAATTCGCTTAAAGCCCTGATACTTTTAGTGTAAAAATAACAATCTCGCTCTTCAGGACTAACCACCCTCACCTCTTAACCATGGGCTCCAAATAACTTCCTGGAATTGACAGAAATCAGTGCAAATTCCAGAAAATTTGCACGAGGGGGGCAACAGCCCGTCCCGTAGGGACGGGCTGTTGCCCCCGTTGGCCCAGCTAATATTTTTTGAGGGGGGCTTCCGTCAAACTAAGTCTCATGTTGTTGCACAGACACAGGGCTATCATGTGGTATGCATTTGGGGTAGCCTGGTTAAATTCCAGGGGGGTGGGGTTGTTGTAAAGACTATGCTTTGTGCTAGAGTGCAGATTTGCTGAGTCTTTGTACCTGGGCTTACCCCTGTCTTTCAAAGCTCAATGTCTCCCTCAAATTAAGGGGGGGTTGTGTCTGGCTGGCTGTCATGTTGTTGCACAGACACAGGGCTATCATGTGGTATGCATTTGGGGTAGCCTGGTTAAATTCCAGGGGGGTGGGATTGTTATAAAGACTATGCTTTGTGCTAGAGTGCGGATTCGCTGAGTTTTTGTACCAGGGCTACCCCTGTCTTTCAAAGCTCAATGTCTCCCTCAAATTAAGGGGGGGTTGTGTCTGGCCGGGTGCCATGTTGTTGCACAGACATGGGGCTATCGTCTGGTATGCATTTGGGGTAGCCTGGTTAAATTGCAGGGGAGTGGGGTCGTTGTAAAGTTTGATGTGTTTTTGCACTCTTATGCAGTTTGTTTGTGCTGTTTGCATGTAAGCAATGACCCACTCTGTTCAGAATGTTCCTAGTCAGCAAGCAGTTGAACTGCTGGTTTTAGGACTTGGTTTTGTTGAGCAGTGTTGGCTTAGATTGTTTTTGGGAGACCAGCGTCAATTAAAAATGGGGTGAACTGGGGAATTGGCTTTGCAATCGGTGACACCGACACTAAAAATTGCTTCTTAAAATGCCTTATTTTCCAGATTAATGAGGAAAACGTCACTTTTGTTACCTTCAAGATAGACGATTCTATCAAATGGAGGCTCATGTATTCAATAATTTCTTTTTGAGGTGAGATTTTACTTTTCAAGTAACAAGGGCCATCAAATTAACAATCAGTGCGAGAGACTGACATTTTTTAGTAGCCCGGTTTTCAAAAAACCAGGTATATATACATGCGCAATAATGCAGGCTAGAATTGACTTACATCCATTTTCCATTTTTCCATCAGTTTATCTAGGCTCTTGTTTCTACTACAAGTGTGTTAATCAACAATTAATGAATGAGGGTGAGTATCATATGAAGAATATATGATACGAAAGCCGAATTCAATAATTGTTTTATTATTCATTCATGTAATTACTATTTTAAAAGCATAGTTAAAACATGCTTACTTCCATCGATGTTAAGTTCATCTTCGATAGTGCACGTTTAAGGTTGTTCAGCTCCGTAAATACTCTCCAAATAGCAGATTTCTCTCTTCGAGTTGTCTTCCTGCTGTTCTTGCCATTTTTTAACTATTATTTCTTCTAGTTCTCACTCTTGAAACGAGTGAAATGCGCACCATTTTTGTTTTCACAACCAAAACAACTCAACCTCGTCCCCAGGTCTTCTCGGTTAACGGCGCATTAACCTGCAGTTATGCTGCACTTTTGACCTCATTGGTTAATTAATTGCAAAAGTCTTCCAAATTTGGTCATCAGTAGGTGGTTATGGTGAAATATGCGTATGCTTTTAGCCAATCAGCAATGGAGAAATGTTTTGAATAAATAATAGACATTAACAAGCAAGTGCTCTAATCTGTTTGGCAAAACAAGAAAGGTTTCTTAAATCCTGCTTCTGAAGAAAGTTCCAAATACCAGACATTTTAAAATTAAAATACAAATCTCTCAACATGAGAATATGAAAGTTTTATTTCATAACTTTGAAGAATGAATGCAAAAATACTAGTTACATCGTTGTGCCACTGAAAGAATTTGAAGCCAGTTACATAGCAGATCAAAATTTACATTGGTAAAATTTTATTCTCCTTTTTTCTGGGAATGTTGAGGACCACGAATACAAGTTTGAGCCAAAAATGAATAAATATTAAATAAACAAATACACTGATAAAACGGAACCATAACATGTATTTTGTTTAAAGATGGTCTTAAAATGTCTAAATATGAATGACCTTTAAGCTTTGAAGGTTAGTTGGTTTTGATGATAATGAAATACTACTTATGGAAGACAGTATATTTTTTCTTACGTTCCCAGCATGTACGATAGAAGTACATTAATATCGTCCATGGCGACAGTAGTCAGAAAGAAAGAACACTCGTTGGTGCAATGTTGAGGTACCTGTGCATAAGACAATTAGTCCCGCAAACTGGTACCGGAGTAACTGCAAAATACCCGAACTCTTCAAACTACTTCAATATTAAGATGCAAGTGTTGAGACGCTTTGGAGAAGGAGGAGGAGTTCAACTAGTGTATATGAAGTGGCTTGATATTGATATTGATTAAACAAATCGGGATTTTGTTAATCACTCGTATGATTACAGACCGAAGTGGACTCCACTCAGTCCTGTTACCATTACTAACTGAATATCAAGCCACTTCAGGCTCTTTTGTTAAATCAAAACAGAAGAAATTTCAATTTTTTTTGCTAGCGGTGGGTAGTGAGTGGTAGTGGGAAGGGGATGCAAAACCTAAAAGGCTTGTAATATTGAGAAATCAGAATCAAACACTTTTATCAAAACGAATACCAGCAGCTGTCTTTATCAGTTATTGTTTATCCTCCCACTTTACAATTCGTTACTATTTCATTTTTCCTCAAAAACGGAAGAGCGTACTGTACTTTCCTCTAAGTAAAGTACATGTAAGTAACAATAGGTCAAACACTGATTACTGCCCTCAGGATATTCCTTTGCACTCTAGGATGGTCAAGAAAGTTGGCTAAAAAATGGGATACAGAAAAATGAAAGTTATCTGAAAAGTTTAAGCGTCGAGTATCACTTTAAAGCCTTGATAGGTGACACTAGGCTAACGCGACTCACATACCCGAAATTCTTGTATATTTTTCAAAACAGGTGATAAACAAAAGCAAATACAACGATGTAAATAGCTTTTAAAAGCGAAAAGATGTAATTTGTAATAGAATAATGGTCGATATAAGCTGATCTTGAATACATAAAAACAAATACATGTACAGTGTGCAGAACGCATTGTTAAAATAATATCTACAAATCCGATAATCTTAGAATGGAAATTTTCCTACATAAAACAAAATGTCAATTGAAAACTGCGAGAAAAACCATAAACAAACTTGTAGTAAACAGAAAATCGCCAAAGTTTTATCTGTGAACGAATGTCACAAAAATGGATAGTAGCGCCCATGTGAGAAAAACTGAACAAATGAGATCGAGGCAAAACGTGCCAGGCCGGTCCAAGGTGGCGTCGAAACTGTGAAATCGCCTGGCATATAGAACAGTTTCTACTTCATGTACGGTACACAATTAGTAAGTGTTCTCCCTTGTCGAACACAATTATTTGTCCAGTTATCCATTATCCCTTAAACCCCTTAACAGGGCCTCATAACTATTCATTTATATATTCTCATATTCTTTGTTTCCACACGGTTCAGAGTGCAAGTGGAAGGAAGCATTAGCATAACCTTGTTTCGTTTTACAATCTTCAGCGTCTCTATCTGGGTTCTTCATAAGAGATCAATATTCTGAATTTAGTGTCGTTTGCTGCATTTGAGTAGGACGCAGATCCATATAATTTGACTCCTTTGGAGGAAACGGGACTTCTGCATTGCCTAAGATTGAAACGGGTAAGAATCTAATCAAAATTGCACAGGAAAAGGAAGAATGGAAACCGTTGTAAACTCAGTTTTGAACGGAAAATGTCAATTATTATTTATAAAACCTTTATTTTCGTGATCCTTCACTTGTAATTCTATGGCAGAATGCTTGTCGCTTGTTTTGGAATTTCGCAGAGCACGCCAAAGGAACAGATTCACTCCAAGAGAGATGATTAACGTAACTGCTGAGATGATGTTTGATATTACAAAAGCTGCAATGTTAAAACATGTGTGTTAAAGTTCTTGTGAGGCGATTGCTTAAACAACCTTTTTTCTTGAGTCAGCTCTCCTCCTCCCTCGAGAAACGAAGGGAGATCAAGATCAAGATTAATATTAATGTATTACTTATAAGAGGCAAAATAGCTTTAAAAATATGATCTAATGCCCTCAATTAGATCTGGTACTTAACTACTGATTATAATGCGTCATGAGAATTTTATTAGCGTGCGTGGTAGGATTCGAAAGGAGATGGAAAAGGATGGGAAGGGAGAGGCGGGGATTGAGAACAGAGGGAAAGGTATTCTCTCTCCCTTTTCTTTAAACCATTTTTCTTCAAAGGAAAGTAAAACAAGAACCCTATAAACAGACACAGTTTATGACCTTCAGATATACTCACTCAAGAGATTGAAACTAAAACCAAAAGTAACCAAGCACATGATTTTGCCAGATATGTAACAGACGTTTTGACTCATTCCATTCATTCTTGTCTAGTTTTGAAGCTGGTGAATCCTTCAGCTACTAGTAAGTGTCATATCCTATAGCTTAGCTTCCCACACAGACTTCATTGTCTTGCCACACAACAATTGTGATTTTGGTCAGATAGAGAGGGGGCAGAACTTGACTGACAACAGGGTCTTTTTGTGAAGTTTCAGATAATTCAGCTGCTAAAACGAACCGTCTTTGAGTTCGACGGTTCACTCGACTATACTGAGACAATAAACACTGGAAGCTGTATTAGAATCAACTAACAAACCTGTGTTTGAAGGCTTGTCACATGTTTGTGAGCACGCGTTCCCTCCCTGTGTTTCTTTATAATCAGATTTGTCAACTGCGGGTTTGAAAATGAAATGAGTGAAAGAACATTCTAATCAGTCCGCTAGTCGGAAGGGAAGGAATAGAGAGAAGTGTGACGACACGTTACCATGGTACTGAGTCATTCATAAGGCTATCGGTTAGTCAATAACCAAATTACTCTGTCATTCTGTTCGTCTCCTCTCATCAGCAATAAAGAAAGTTAAAAGTTCCATCTAAAAGTACTGCTGAAGAGGTTTCAATAAAAGAGCTACACCAAAGGAAAACTCCTTATTACATACAGATTTCCATGGCCCTTGGGTGATAGCATTTACAGGGTGTAGCGGAGACTACTGTTGGTCAGCTGTTGTCTTAGTGTTGTGTATTGTTTTCAACTTTCAGTTATTAAATCATTTGCTGTTCGCACCCTTACGCAACTCCAACAGATTCGGTATTGTTATAAAAATTATCATCATCAAAGACTACTTGCTTTTAATTTTATTCCGTTTAATTATGAAATTTTTGACATTAATTTAATCCGAGGGGAAATAATTGCGTGCTCTTGAGCAAGCTTCAATAGTAATCAGCAATTTGTCTATAGTGGTGTTTGCTTTTGTGGATTTGATCTATGCATTGAAAAGTGAAGTAATCAAAATTATGAGGTGTACTATTCAAATGTATAGCAAATTAAAGTCTCCTTGTCAGTTTTCATAGGCGATAATGGGGTCTCTAAACCTAATTTTAAATTCAGAAGTGGTAGAATCAACGTGTTGGAAGTTACAATTTTAGCAGTGGACTGAAAAAACAGTGTTAATTCGATTGCATGAAAACCTCTTTTTCACTCTAAACATAGTCGATCATGTCAATGTCATCGCATGTTAAATTCGTCCTGATCAGGGGCTTTTCTCCCACTCCTACAATGGTATTCCATGGTTAAACATGTCCCTTTGACAATAGTCATACATGGCTGTCACTGGCTATGTTATTCCATGTTTTGCTTTTGCCTTAAACATGGTCGATCATGTTATATCACTGTGTCTTATTCACCTTAAAAATCTTCAACCATGTTATACTATTGTTTGCTGTTGCTGCCTTTTCAATATTATACATGGCCATTGTCTCCATGATCATACACAGTTCACAAAGTCCCTACCTTGGTAATTTTGTTTATGGTCGACCGTGGTCAAATTTGTGCCATTGAACGTGTATGGTTGACAATGGTTTGTTTGACCATGGTCAAGCCATAGTTTTACCACTGCTGGATCATTTTAAACCATGGTAGCTGGCCATGATCATCAATGATAAAACAATGGTTGACCATATTAAATCTGACTATGGTACTGACGCAGAGGAATTGGGCTCCCCAAAAGATCGAGGTTAGCCTCCGACGCAGGCGTTTCTAGGGGAGTCTTTACTTCCCCCCTCCCCAGAAACCGGCACCAGCTTACCCGAAACGAACATTTCTTTCCGCCGCTTAGCCAGTCATATTTTACCTACCAAAGTCTGGTAGGTCGACGTTGACCGCAGTTGACTGCATGAGGCTTTCCGCGCAAATCGAGCCGGAACGATGTAAACAGAATATATTGGACACGAAATTTAATATAGTGAACAACTAAATTTAAGGACAGGGCCAACCGGTCACGCGACACTGTGCTTATCAAAACATCGACTCAGTGATCAAAATTTTTTGACAATGGCAGACGGAGGCGGACAGATTTTAACATAAGCTTACAGTACTCGTGTAGGTTTTTCACACTATTGGAAAGAAAACACTTGATTTAAGAGAATAAGAGTATCATTCATTGCAAGGAATCGTTGGGGTGTTCGAATATTCCGGACCGATCACAAAGGTCGTGGCTTCACTGGCATGGCTTGCAAGATTTGATAGAAGCAAACTGGTCTCGTGTAAAAATACCCGTAGAGAGTGTATGAAAATTTGTTGAGATCGTACAAAACAGGATACAGGACAAGAACCAAAGAACCAGTCATCATAACATGAATAACAAGTAGTTCAAATTCATTACTTTTTCTTGTTTTTTTTTTTGTGTGTGTGTTGTTTCGTGTTGACCTCACGCATCTGGTGCTTTCTTTGCTTGCTGTAGTACCTGTAAGGTTTTAATTTCAACCCAGATTATCAGTGTTCAATGAGTGGCGATAATCATTTACAGTTGAAATTTGCCTTCTTTCTTTGTTTTTTTTTTTTTCAATACTGTGGATGAACATTTGGAGAATCCAACAGTAATAAATCTTTCCAGATTTGGCGAGTTTCAGAAACAAGGTGGTTAGTATCTACCTTGCCCTTATGACCTTTAATTTTATCCCCGCAAATTCGGTTGCGTGAAAACCGGGAGTGGAACACGTGTTTTAGACCTCGAAATTCACAAATTGTCTACCAATTGTCTCCCTTATATAGGCTATATAGGTATGTGCGACGCCAAAAGGTATGGTTTTTTAGCCGTTTTGGTCTGAAATAGGGTAACAATTTCGACCATTTTGGTCTAAAATAAGGCATGGTTTGTGCACTCTAGTCTTGAATTGGGTATGTTTTTTTTTTTTTTTTTTTTTTTTTTAATTTATTTGCCACACTAATTACAAAAAATATAGGAAAAGAAGAAGAAAAAAAAAAAAGAAGTGGCGAGGAGACCTAACAGAAACTATAGGAGCTTATGAGAGGTTAGGCCTCCTTGAACTATGAGCTAGAGCTGTTTCACATCAATTGAAGAGAAGAAGGCGAAAAGTCGAAGATGGAAAGATTTATAAACTGTTTTCATACTTACTCAATAATTTAATCTTCAGCTTTTTCTTAAAAGAGGAGAGGGATTGAGAGTTGATGATCTTGTTGTCAAGTGAATTAAAAAACTTAGGCCCTTGAAAAAAGGGCGAGAACTTCTTCGTGTTTGTACGACAATACGGTAGACGGTAGGCCTGGGAATTTCTTGTATTGTAAGAGTGGAATTGATTGCTTTGAGAGAAATTGTTATTAAACTTTGGAGGTAAGAATGAATTTTTGCAAGAATACATAAATTGGCCCAGTTGAAGCAAATGGATATCATTAAATTTTAGTATACCGAGGTCCTTAAAGATGGGGTCAGTATGAGCATTAAAATGTGATTTATTAATAATTCTTATAATGCTCTTTTGCAGGATAACAAGGCGGCGGAGATTAGTTTTATAGGTCGAAGCCCAAACGATATTGCAGTAGTAAAAATAAGGATAAATTAAGGAATAGTAGAGCATACGTAAAGACGATTTAGGAAGAAAGAAGCTGCATCTAGATATTATACCGATTGACTTCGCAACTTTACTTGCAACGTGAGATATTTCCGACTTCCAATTTAGGTTTTCATCCAAAATTACGCCTAGAAAATTTGTCTCCTTTACTTTAACAATATTTTGATTATCTATACTTATTTGAATATTACAAATTGAACGCTTTTGTCTTGGTTTGAAGACCATAAATTTAGTGTTTTTAAGATTTAGAGAAAGCTTGTTTGCTTTAAACCAGATTGACAGTTTGTCCATCTCCAAGTTTAACATATCTGAGAGATAGTTCAGATCTTTATGTGACATGAATACATTGGTATCGTCAGCGAACAATATCAGATTTAATAGATTAGAAGCATTGTTGATGTCGTTAATGTACAGTAAGAAAAATAGAGGTCCGAGGATAGAACCCTGAGGGACCCCACAAGAGATTTCATTTCTTAACGAACGGTGGCCATTATATTCAACATATTGCTTTCTGTTTGAAAAGTAACTTCTTATCCAGTCCAGCGCTAAGCCACGAATACCGTAATGTTCGAGTTTATCAAAAAGGATGATATGATTTACAGTGTCAAAGGCTTTTGAGAGGTCAAGAAAAATACCTACGGAAAATTCACCTCGGTCAAAGGCAGTAGAGATCTTATCATGCAAGTCGATTAGCGCGAGTGCAGTGGAATGATTTTTCCTGAAGCCGTATTGGTTACTACAGAGGATGTTGAAGTTCATCAGATATTGCATTAAACGATTGTAGATAACTCTTTCAAAGAATTTTGAAAAACTGGGAAGCACCGAGATAGGTCGGTAGTTGGTGAAAAGCGACTGATCATCAGATTTAAAAATAGGTATCACGCGAGCGATTTTCATTTCATCGGGAACAATACCATGCTGGATTGACAAGTTTATGATATGGGTGAGTGGTTCAGAAACAAGTAGAATGGACTCCTTAATGACTGTCATTGGAATCTGGTCGTAGCCAGCTGCTTTGCCTGAAAGAAAAGTTTTCGCAATCTCAGTGATCTCATCTTGAGTTGTAGGGTTGAAGAATATTGACTGTGTAAAGGAACCATAAAGAAAACAACGGTGTGAAGCTGACGACTGTATACCCCTTGCTAAATTAGGACCGATGCTTGAAAAATAACTGCAAAACTTGTTGGCAATTTCGACAGGATCAGTAACTTCACGATCATCAGCTTTAAATGTTGAGCATCTATTGGAATTTCTTTTGCTTCTGTTTAGAATTTCATTTAAAACTTTCCAAGTAGCACGAGTATTAGATTGAACGTTATTCAATTTCTTCTCATAGTATAGACGTTTTGCTGTCCGCAGAGAATGATTTAATTTGTTTTTATAACTTTTGTAAACTGATTGACGATCCATTGTTGGATTTCGCAGATATTTTTTATAAAGCCTATTTTTCTTCCTAATACACTTAATAAGCGCATTGGATAGCCACGGTTTATTTAAACGGGACTGTTTTCTAGTTAATTTTTTTACAGGGAAGCACACATTATAACTTTCAGAATACTTCTTTATAAAGCTATTATACGCGTTTTTGGGGTCATGATAACCATCAAGGGAGGACCAGGTAATTTGTTTTAGCGTTTCGAGAAAACTCGCTAAGTTTTCTTTATTATTGTCTCGAATGACCACTGGGTCATGAGCGTGGCTGTTGGAAGAGTCATTATTTGAATGAATCGAAAAAACAGGTAAGTGATCAGAGATATCAGTAATCAATAAACCACTTCTCGAGTGATCAAAAAATGTGTTTGCGAAAATGTTATCTAGCAATGTTGCGGTGTGAGAAGTTATTCGGGTGGGACGTGTTATCATGGGAAAAAACATATACGAGTGCAATCCATCAAGGAATTCGCCAGTGTTTTGGTGATGTTGAAAGTTAATTAAATTCAAATTGAAATCACCCATAATAAAACATATTTTGTTCTCTCTAGAGATTTTCGCTGACAGATCATTGTGTTTTGACACAAAATCACCAACTCTCTGATTAGGTGGCCTGTAAATAACACCACCGATAATATTTTTCCCATGGGGTCTTGATATTTCAATAAACAAAGATTCTGCAACATCAATATCGTCAAAACTCAAGTCAGCGCGAATTTTAAAATCGAGATTGTCAGAAATATATAAGCCAACACCACCACCAGTTCTATTTGGGCGATGTTTGTGAATAAAATTGAAACCATCTATGTCTACTGAATGGGAATAATCATTTATCCAAGTCTCAGAAACGCCAATTAAAGAGAACTTAATATTCAAGCATGTCAAAAGAATAGAAAGGCTGTTTAGATTACGTTGAAGACTACGAATATTTAGGTGTAGGAGCGAAAAATCTTCATCACATAAATTATCATTTCTCAACATTTCGTTAAATTTGTCTTCAATGTAGTAATCACAGTGGACGTCGTCTGTGCAGAAATTAACATCAGGATCTATATCGTCAGAACGAGTTAGGGAAAGATTGTGACTTGAAAATAAAGGATCGTAATTTAGGCTGGAAAGTCTGTCAGGATCATAACGGACCGGGCCATGTTGAAGTTCGTAAATTGCAAGGTTAAAACTATAATCGTCTAAAGCATTAAAAGGTAAAGTGTGATCAGGAATCGAAGCCATGGCTAATAAATAATAAACACATAAATACGTACTATAAAAATTATAGAAAGCTAAAGCACAAAACTACACAGCTACTTAACTGGGACGCTCAATTCTGTCTTTAATAACCAGCCTGTCTAAAACGAAATAGGCTATTTTCCCATTTCTTCTCGCTTCTTCAAACTTAGGACGCTGCTCTTCCCTCTTGTCAAGGGTTTCTTGTGCCAGGTCTTCATTAACAAAAATTCCAGGGGGCTTGATTCTCCTTGCACTTCTGATGATCAGTTCTTTTTGCTTCCAATCGCGGAGGCGACAAACGATGGTCCTTGGACGTCTTACGGAGCCAGTTGTAGCATTTGCTCTTCTGCCGACTCGATGAGCCCGCTCGATATCCGGTTCTTCATCGAGGTTAAGCTTCTCTTTGAGTATCTCCTTTACTTTGGTTTCGGTGTTGTCCCAAGTTTCTGCTTCTTCCTCTCGAATGCCGTCTATTCGAATATTACTCCTTCTACTTTGGTTCTCCAGATATTCGATCTTATCAGTGTGGTAATCGAGGGAACCGCACATCTTTTCAATCTCTTCTTCGACCTCATGCAGTCGGGATGAGCATGGTTTCAAGTCCTTGATATCTTTCTGGGAGAACTCGAGGCTCACCTTCAAGTCGCTAGTGTCTTTCTCGTAAATATCTAGTCTAGCTTTGATTTCTGCGACTTGGCCGATGACGGAATCTAGCCGTGCGTTTACGTTGGCTAACAGTGAGTCGAATAAATTCTTAAACATTCTTTCTTGCACTTTCAACAACTCCCTCAGTGTCGCCATTGTGACAAGTTCAGATCCCGCGGAATCAGCTCCTTGAGTGCTAGCAGCCTTCGTGGTACGAGTTTCAGGTATAGTTAATCTAGTTAGAGTCGTAAATGGCAAATAGCGATAACAAAAATTGAGTGTAAAACAAGATTCACTAAGAAATTAAAGCAATTATCGCGGAGTAAAGAAAGTACGACCGTACGCCACTCTCTAGTCCATGAAGCTACTTCTTCACCATTTGGCGATAAGACCACTCTTGTCTTAACGTTCTTTATTAAAACTAGATAAGATTCAAATCTGACTTCGTTTTTCACTTCATTATACAGACTTAATTTATTGCCAACTGAGGAGTCGAATTTATCCTTGTTCAGACTTTTCGACCAATATTCTTAGTATTCTTTAAACAAATTTCCTTTGAACATTCTAACCAAGTGAGGAAATGTCCTGTAGTCAAGATGTGGCAGATTTGGAGTATAATAATTTAATTTGGTAAAGTGTAATAGGTCTCTTACAGTAGTGAACCATGAATGCTTACCTACATTATTTAAATGGATGTTTATCTCTAGGGCGCTATTTAAAATTTGGTTATTTTGTAAGGTAAGTAATCTTAAGAAGTACTTAACAATTCTAGTTTAAATAATAAGATGAAGAGGAAAACGTCCGAGTTCTCCCTTCACAGCATGGTTACTTGCTTTAGAGTGAACCCCTAAGGCCATTTTGCATACCTTGTTATACATGTTCTCGGGTGTTATTCGTTCATCAAAAATTCTCGAGACAAATTTTTCATAGTTATTCCCGACTGATTTAAAAAAAAAAACCCAAATTTCACAGTTGTACAAAAGGATTGGGCTCACGAGAGAATAAAAAAGTTTAGGAACTGTTGAGATAGATGAGCCATTGTAAACTGATTTACCTCTGACAAAACTATAAAGAGACCTGGTGGCTTTATTATATAGCTTTTTCTGGGCCAGCAAAAAAGAACTAGAAGGCGTGAAAGTTATACGTAACTATCTGTTACTTGGATTGGCTGGTTTCATAGCTTGAATTCACTTCTAAATATTTTACCACTTTCATTGAAAATGATAACTTTTGTCTTCTTTATATTTATCCTCATTTGCCATTTCTTAGCGTAACAACTTAACTTATCAAGGCATCTCTGCAAACCATGTTCTGATTGGGAAAGCAAGACAAGATCATCTGCATATAGTAAACAATAAATTGATTTTGCATTCTCCCATGATCAAGGGATCACAAGTGGAATCAAATATATCAACAATGTCATTTCCAAATATGTTAAATAATGTTGGGCTCAGGTTACAACCGTGTCGTACCCCTACTAAAGGAGTAAACGACGCCGATAGCCCGCTTTTTACTTTTACCGCTGAAACGACTCTGTCATACATGCTTTTCAGTAGAAATATAATCTTCTAAGAAAATCCATATTTCATTAGCTTATAGAAAAGGCCGTTTATCCATATTGTGTTATAGGCCTTTTGAAAGTCGACAAAGCAGGCGTATACCTTTTTATCATTGATCACTTTTCGTATAAATATCAATTAGAGATTTCAGAACAAAAACGTGGTCAGACGTCCTATAGCCTTTTCGGAAGCCAATTTGGTTGTTGTGTATTATATTGTGTTCGTCTAGATATTTTGTAAGACGGTCATTAATAATTAGGGTAAAGAACTTACCTAGACAACTATATACAGTAATTCTGCGATAGTTATTAGGGTCGCCCATATCACCCGCTTTAAAGACGGGTGAAATATAACCCACCGACCACAACTGGGGAAATATGCCGGAATTCAAAACTTATTAAAAGGGATTTGCAATACAGGCCAAATGATAGACACGCTTGATTTGATCATCTCATTAAATATACTATCATTTCCGGCTGCCTTGCCAGTTTTTAACTTGGTCGATGCTTTACATATCTCTTCAAGCGTGATTGGTTCGTCTAGGATTGGTTCATTTGATTTTGCGAATTCAGCAATTTTAGATACATTGAAGTCAACCAACTTCTCAAACCCACTCTTTGCGGAGTTATAAATAAACTAAAGAAACCAAAAATTAAGTGCTTTGACGTTTAAAAGATCATTTTACGCGAAACGAACTATATCAGCAGCTAAACTATACTGAGACACTAAAAGTGACATGACAATTTAAGCCGAAAAGCATTCGACATTGCTGATCCTAGCAGTATTCAAGATGCATGTGCATGGCACTGACCTAGTGCCATGCATCTTGACACGGTGTCACATTTAAACCTGGAAAATGGACTTGTTTAACAAGGGGTGATCCACCCAGCCGGTATGCTGAAAGCCACAGGTTTGTATCCCGTTGAAGACTCGGAAAATTTTCTTCTTTCTCAAAGCGTAATTACGGATTGAATAATTCCAATACTTAGTAGACGTTTGGTTATTGACTGTTAAATATTCATAGACAAATTGTTAACAGTTTAACTGATAATTTTCATAAGATGGAGATTTAAGGTATTTCCATACAGTTTTTCGGAGATTATACCAAGAAAGCAGCGCTAAAAGAAAATAATTAGAATAAAGTTGCACTTACACAGGTGGTGAAATAACAAGTAAGTTTTCAGGATCGCCAGAAGGAAAATCTACCAAAATTTCCAGGCACGCTATTCAGAACTTTTTAATTAAACAATTTATCACGGCTATTGAAAATATAAAGTTTGAAATATATTTACCTTTTATTTTAATTCAAACATGAGTAATTTTTTACTTTAAACGGAGGTTAATTGCTTATTGTCACACTTTAAGTTCCTGGTGTCGGCTTTTCAGTAGCAGTTCTAGATCGCGCAAAATTCGGCTTTTATCTATTCAAAGTTTTTTGTTTGTTGTTGTCATAATGATCTCGATTTTACTTAAAACAACATTTTGACAAACTTCAATCCAAAGTCAGTCAGTGATGAAAATTTCATAGAGACCAGACAAGGATAAAATCCTTTTTAAGGCAACTGAAAATGTTGGTATGATCTCCAAAAAACTGTATCGAAACACCTTAGATTTATTGAACTGAGGCTGGAGTTGCTTACCGACCATTTTCGTGGTTGCGTCAACGGTGTTGGGTGGGCCTTCCCCACAAATAGATATACCATTAACTTTAAAGTTATACAGCGTTCCAGGTACTAAATTTCCCACTACGAAATTTGTCCCTTCAGCTGCGTCTCGTTCACCAGTATCAAAAAACGATGTGTTGTAATCCTTTCGTCCAGTGTATTTCACCTTAAAAAATATAATAATAATAATAATAATGATGATGATGATGATGATGATGATGATGATGATAATAATAATTATAATAATAATAACAGAAAGAAATTGCAATTAGGCTCTTAGGATAATACACAGATTTAGCCAAGCCTAAAAGCGGAGCTCCTTTTACAACCTATACTAAGCCATTCACTAGGTTCAATATACCATAGATCAGTATGGCTCACTCAGTCACTAATTATGTGGGCTGAGTTTTCGTTTCTGAATAAGAAAAATGTTATTTGTGGAATATTTTCTTTTCTTGCCTTTTCTTTTTTTTTTCGGACGCACAAACAATTACAATACAAATCACATTTACAATTCATTATAATAAATTCTAATTATCGGGTTACTAAACTCTACCTTACATTGAAACAGGTAACTGTTATCATTTACTGAAGGAAAAAAAAATTGAAATAAAAAGAAAGACAAAGTCCACGAAAATACAATAGTTTATAAATTAACAATTAACAGAAGGCTGCCTGTCTTTTGGTCCTCCTCCCCCATCTGCCCGTTTGTCACTTGCACTTTAACTAACTGTATAGATCAAATTATTTTTCTGACGGGCATTGTTTAAAGGTAGCCCATTTCTTCCTAAGGGAGTGTTTAAAGGTAGCCCATTTCTCCCTAAAGAAGGATAAATTATTACTATCAAAGGCAATCTGGCTCTCAATTTCCATGGAGCGTATGACTAACTGAGTGTACAATTGTACCATAGGGATGGTATTTCGTAGTTTGCGACTAAATATGTAGTGTTTAGCAATAAGGAGGAAGTGGGGTAGGATAAGATTGGATATGTTGTCAATTAACCCGAGGAAAAGAGCTGGTGAAAAGGGGGGGGGGGGGGGGGGGAATCTTTTCTACACAACATAACTCACCGGAAGTCTTTCAATCATATTTCGGTGAGAAAATTGAAAAACGTAGAGAAATGTATCGTAAACATGGGTTATTTCAATATTGACCCTTAAAAACGCAAACTTCAAAGTTTTTCTCTCATTCCTACAATCGAGAATCCAATACCCAATCGTCCGCTCTACCTCCGTCCGCTACCCTCACTGACAACATCTTCACTCATTAATCCTAATCAAGTTGTGGCCAGTGAGAATATAATCTCTGACAAAAGTGCTCATTTTACGCAATTCTGTATCCACGACGGATAGAACTAAGGTCAAGAAAACTTAAGTACGGGGCTTTTCTCGATTCTCTAGTTTAACGCTGTTTTGCCTAATGTGAAATGGAATGCACTCTTTCTTAGTAAATCACATGGAGTGAACAATTTCTACTCTTTCTTTTATTGCAAGTTTGATGAACTGACAAATAAACATGCACCTACGAAAACAATCTCAAATCGTGAAGCAAAACAGCTCTATAAACCATCGATTACTAAAGGTGTAAGAGTCTCCACTGAAGTTTAAAATATGTTATACAGAAAGGAAATTTGTACCTTAACGCATTTCAGTGAAGAGCAATACTATTCTAATTTCTTTGACGATAACGTGATTTATATAAGAAAAACAAAAAAACATGGGAAGAAATAAATAATGTACTCGCCAGCAAAATGAAGCAGAAAAAACTAAGTACTTCCGTTTAAGACACTAATGACAACAATTCTGTCACCAGTGACCCAAGTAGAATACCTAATGTTCTTAATGAACATTTCGCCTCTGTAGGACATAAACTAGCCAAAATGAGTTACCAACCGGACAACGAAATCATTTTTATGTTCTGAACAAATGTAACACACCTGACATTTCGTTTGATTTCAACCTACATGAAGTTACCTCAGCTGAAGTAGAACTACACAACTGTTGAATTGAAGTATTCGTAGAATGTTATGAGCAGTACACTGACTCGAGGAAATAATAAACCTATCTACTTCAACTGGAGTGTATTCCACTAAACTAAATTAAAGCCGATGATAACACTGACGTAAACAACTATAGGCCTATTTCTTTGCTGTCTAACCGTTTAATTGGATCTTCGAAAATTTTGTCTTCACCAGAATGGAATCTTTCATTGTGCAAAATAACCTACTTTTCCTATCTCAATACGCATTCAACACAGCATGCAATTCTCAATATGGTAAATACCATTCAGACAAACATGGACCAGCGTTTGTTCTCGTTTGGTGTATTTATTGACCTGAAAAAGGCTTTTGAAACCGTCGATCATAAAATTCTTTTGTACAAGCTGGATGACTATCTATTTCGTGGTGTTATAAATAAATGGTTCTCATCTTACTTACAAGGCACAACCTAGAAAACACAAATTGGTTCTTATACAGTATATCTGAAAGAAAAGATACTACTTGTGACATTATTTATGACCTTTTTGGAGAATAGGTAACGGCTGCCTTGTCTGACCACTGACGGTCCTTATAGCACCTCTTCGTCATTAGTATTTAAAGTAAGTCTAGTCACTTCATCTCATTTACCCGTTTTTGTTTTGTTTTGCTTTTTTTTTTTTTTTGCCTAATGAATGAAATTCCAGCTTTGAAAAAAAGAAAACGACATACTTGAATCGCACCGTTACTGTTCGAGGTTTTGTGCCAGTGTGCCAATTTAAGGCTTTCGCTGGTCACAAACGCTACTTTTCGTTTACGCTTCTTTTCTTCTTTATCACTTTTTCTTTTTATTTGCCGCACAATAATTACAAAAAATATAGAAGAAGAAGAAAAAAAGAAGTGGCGAGGAGACCTAACGGAAACTATAGGAACTTATGAGAGGTTAGGCCTCCTCGAACTACGGGCTAGAGCTGTTTCACATCAATTGAAGAAAAGATGGCGAGAAGTAGAAAATGGAAGGATTTATAAACTGTTTTCATACCTACTCAATAATTTAATCTTCAGTTTTTTCTTAAAGGAGGAAAGGGATTGAGAGTTGATGACCTCGCTTTCAAGTGAATTAAAAAACTTAGGCTCTTGAAAAAAGGGAGAGAACTTGTTAGTGTTTGTACAACAATACGGTAGACGGTAGGCCTGGAAATTTCGTGTATTGTAAGAGTAGAATTGATGTCTTTGAGAGAAATTGTTATTAAACCTTGGAGGTAAGAATGAATTTTTGCAAGAATACATAAATTGGCCCAGTTGAAGCAAATGGATATCATTAAATTTTAGTATACTGAGGTTGTTTACAGTTCTTAAAAGAAGGTCTTAAAGGCCTTCATTTCCTCAAAACAGAACTTGTAATCACGAAAACATTTTCAAACACGCGCGCCATGCTGGACAAAACAAAGAAAACAAGTTCCCCGTGACCTCATTGATGTGTCTTTTCTCCAACAGATAATGAGAAGCAACCAATCACAGCCCTCGTAATATTTATCACATAGTATAAAGTTTACCATTTTTCCCCGCCGATGGTGCTCCACTGCGCGCGCTACACGCGCGTGAGAGCTCCACTATAAAGATACAAAGTAGATAGAGATCGTCAGCTACCTTGTTCAATGTATTCTGTTCGACTTGAAGTTAGTTCCCTTTAACTACCTCTCACCTTATATTTAAGGCCCTCCACTGGAACATTTGTTGGTGGTGTCCATTCCAGCGTCACTTTCGTTTCTTCAGACATTACTGCCTTTAATAAACTGGGTGCTTCTGGCCCTGGAGAGAACACATACGGACAATAAATCCAGGCAACTTACAAATAGCTGAAATGGATGAACTTGCGTGGCATGCAAGCCACATTGTAAGCCGCCACTTGACCTGGAGAGAGGGTTCAGGGATGGGAGAGTAAATATCTTTGTCGCCATCTTTAATTGCATTGAAACTCCAGATCTATTCAAATACTTTATATTAAAAAAGACGCCCTTTTTTCGCCTGAGGCCCAAACAATGGTATAAGTTGACAGCAGTTAACGCATTTTATTATTATCATATTTTATTATTGTTTCTATCTCTTTTTGCAAAAAGAGCTCCCAGTTTCTAATAAAAATGGCTGTACTTCATGGCACTTTAAACTTTCTGCCTGTAGCAACAAAGTGGGAACAAATTTTATACGCTTTAATTTCTTTAATAGAGTAAGAAAGTTATTATCTTACTGTTGGTAAAGGCAATACTAATTCCACGGTGGCGAAACTGGCTTTCTGGAATATGTAAATTTCTCATAGCCATTTTATGCTAAAATATCGCTTGTTTATCAGGGTCCGAATACTTGATATAAATGTCAAAACAGGCTTCCATGAAATATGGTTTTCTTGGGACGGTAAGGACAATCCAACCGCTACAAAGCTGCTCAACTACTAAAAGGAGGAAGCAGCAATAGGGAAGGAGGTGGGTCGATGAATATGTTGTGTGGCGTGTGGACGAGATCAAGAACGCGACATCCCTTATTAAAGACGATAAATGAATACAAGATTGGTTGTATCACAGGCGGTCCAAGCTCGGTGCATAAATTATATTGAATTGCACATACAAATTCTTTAAATGATTCGTAATATGAAAAAAAAAATAAATAAATAACGCAGTATCGAAACTCGCGGTAATTTATGCATCGAGCTTGGGCCGCCTGTTGGTGTATACGTCATCTAGATTGAAATTTCAAGTTCAAATTCTCGATTCCATGCTCCCAACTTCTCCTTGCATCGTGGGAAAAGTAGTTCCATTTGTCGAAAATTAGCCGTTTCCGAGTTACCACCAGCCTGTGTTTGAAAGCGGCAAGGCTTAGTGCAAAGCCATTGATACGAAAATAATTTTTTCCGTATGCAAAGAAACTTATTTTCACAAGAAATGTTTTACACCTTGCGTCCTTGAAAGTGAGAGATTTTGGAACTCGGAAATGGCCAATTCAGACTACTTACTTGATGTCTGTAGCTGTGTGACCGGACCATAGGGCCCAGGTCCGACGGCAGTAAAAGCCCGAACGGAAAAACTGTACTGGGAACAAGTGAGGAAATTATACAAAACAGCAAAGGTTTTTGTTGTATTGACACCTTTACTGCTTGCAGCTGTTCGCCGTGAGCACCCTCTCGTGGCTACTAACTCAGCATTTGCTTCATAGAGAACGACTATCCCATTGCTCTTCTCCGCTGGTAGAGGAGCCCAAGAAATGTTGAATGTTGTTTCATTCAGTTCAGTAGTGACGAAATTATCTGGACCGAAGCTGGGTGCTAACAAGAAAAAGAAACATTCAAAAACCTTAACAAAGAAGTCGTGATAATGTTTATAATCCACAAAAAAAAGGATACGTCTATATTACAGAAAGTTCTCTTGGAGACAGTTACCTACAATATTCCTTTCTCTACAAAAAGAATTCCTGCAGTGAAAGTACTTGCCTGTGTAATTATTAAAAGGAGCTTAGATGTCAGTGTTCCGTTAGAGATATGAAGTAGATATCAAACAAATTTCACCAGGGATCGAGGACTAATCATAATATTCCTTTGGTGATTTTGACGGGCATAGCATCAAAACTTAACAAAAGGTGGCCTAACTTTCTCAAGTTTCATTCCATCTCCATCTTGCCAACCGTTACAACACACACATGTCCAATACTCTCGACTAGAATCTAGGAGTAGGACCAAGTAGAAGATTGAGAGTCAGTGCGAGTTCTCAAACCATGTCGAGGATTAAATTAAAGCATGTCACAAAACCAGCAAAATGTTCCTTTCATCTTACGAAGTTCTATGTCCTGGTTAGCAGGAGGAAATATTGGGAACTTCGTGGACACAACTCGCTCGAAATTCCAAAGCCGTAGACGCACTCGATCTTGTTCTCGTAGTCAAATGCAATGGTCGCTGTTTAGTAATGTTTTAACCCGACATTTGACTACGCCACCGCTGGTTTCTCCTCGAAATGACGTCTGAGCCGTAGCGAAATTTTATACTCATGACACGACCGTATCCAGATCTTGGTGGTGTTTCTGATTGGTTAAAGCACATTTTTAACCAATCAGAAGTCCTTTCATCAAAATTGAATTTCTGCCCTAGTTTCTTAGACAGCATTTCGCGGGGAACCCAGTCATGGCCACGCAAATGTCGGCTGTTTTCTCAGGCTACTGAGGAATTCTTAGCCTAAGCATCGTATATGTACGTGTTTCCATTCCTACATTTACTGCACATGTCTTACCGTCTTCACTTGTTCTTTCTGTCACAACAGAGCTTTTCGGTCCTTCCCCAGCGTAGGTGAATGCAGACACTTGAATATCGTATTCTGTGTATTTCTCCATCCCCGTGATCGTCTTAGAGAGAACAGTTCCATTGCCAATAGTGACAGTGTTCGCTAGACAAGAGGCACCTTTTTTCTGGTAGAACACTATAAATCCCGTAATAGGTCCATTTTGGGATATCCCGCCGGGTAGCTGCCAGTTCGTTGAAATACTAGTCGAGTTGTTGACAGTCAAACCCAGGTTCGTAGGGGCTTGTGAAGGAACTGAAAATGGGAAGTCAAAAGGTGATTTTTACCATGACGAAATTTGACTACAACTTCCAGGAGA
>OZ037788.1:14320413-14337913 GCA_964035525.1 Porites cylindrica | reverse complement strand
ACTCTTTGGAACTCAATAGATCGGGCGTTTTCCACATTTAACTCTTTCTCCAAGAAAGCTTTCAAAACGGGTTCAGTATTCTCTTCCCCTTCGATTTCTGGAAGGCCGTAGAAACGAAGATTTTCGCGGCGGCTGTACACTTCATAATTT
Source organism: Porites cylindrica (assembly GCA_964035525.1). Lineage (NCBI taxonomy): Eukaryota > Metazoa > Cnidaria > Anthozoa > Scleractinia > Poritidae > Porites > Porites cylindrica. The sequence continues at coordinate 14,337,763 of OZ037788.1, read as the reverse complement.
AAGAGTTGGAGACGCAAGTGATCCAACTCCTGACGTGACTTCTCTTCGTCATCTCGGAGTTTTCTCTTACTGGTTTCCACTTCATCATTCAGGAATTTTACGCTTGTTTTAAGCGTATTTGTTTCTTCGACTGTATTTCGTACGTCTTCCTTTAAGCGGTGGAATTCGCTTTGAAGGTTTGCGACCGTTTGATTTATTCGATCCACAGAGTCCTGTAAAACATTTATTTGTGTGCCGATATTTTCCAGTTGACTTAACTTTGATAATATTAGGTCCACTTTGGAGGCGAAATCTTGTGCCATATTGAGGGCAGACAGAACTACGTCTTCAGTATCGTTCTTCGACTTTGGTGGCGATACAATGGCGGGTGGAGCGTTCGCTTGGTCTTCTTTCACACTCTCTTTCAACCGCTTCGTTTCGGGGGAAATGGTCTCGCTGGTCGGTGAATTACTCCCTCTCGTTTTCCGTTTAAACAGAGATGAAAGTGGTGATGAAAATTCCATAAAAAATATCAGAACGCATGGAAGAGTACAACAAAAGTTACGGAGCTAACAATCACACGTCCTTACTCAGTCATGCTCAGTCCCAGTCCTCCTCACGTGCCGTTGTGTCCTCTGACAGTGTTATCCAGTCATCTTGAGTGGACTGACCATCTCGTAAGCGAAGGAGAACTGCTCGAAATTGTTCTGCCTCAGGATTGTTTCCAGTCTGTCGAATATTTCCGAAAGCATAACTATTTCAAAAAGACCATAAATGAAGGGTCCATGTTGTGCGAGTAAAGAACTGGACTGGGATGGGAAAGCATAAACAGGCTTATTTGCAACAGGTGGTAGCTGTGCAAAATTTCCAGGGAACATAACAGAAATCCCTCCAAAAGGTTCATAAAGTTCGCAGGTTGCTTGTCATAGACGCTTATCGACCCAAGCCAGTGTCTGCTGACCAAGCATTGACATTTCATCCGTAATAAGGTAGTGCTTTCCGAAGAAAAGAAGTTACAGATGCTGAAATACTGTTCCCTGCAAGTCATTATTATTATGATTACGAAACGGCAGCATTAATGCTCATTGTAAGGTACAGCCTGTCAAATCAGTGGTGCCTGTGAGTATACATGTGTCTCCTAGAAGTGCCTTGATTGTGCTAATAAGATAAGACTTCCCTGATCCTGCTGTCCCTTTAATGATGACTTGAAATGGTTCTTCAGAGTTGCATCATTTCGCTTCGCTTGATAAGTAGCATCTGTTGTGTATTCAATTGTGCTGGATCAACAGTTTGTTGCTGTCGTCTATTTAGAATGGTTGCGTTCTCTAGAGCATCGTTTCTTTGTTTTGTGATCCAGTTAGCAGATTCCCGAAGTAGATGAAGTGGCATTGCTCTGCCAGTTTCTGTCCAATCAAACTGCAAGTTTTCATGTGATTGACTTCCTTGTGAGATTGTGTCATCATAGCGTTTATTGAGGTGACATAGCAGCATCTACTCCTCAGGTTCTTCTTCACGATGTGGACCTTAATCATTGTGATCATAACTGTTGTCATCTTGATGTTCATCTCCATTATAACGTGACAAACAGAGAAATTAGTCAGTGGAAGAATACAAGTGTTTTCCAAGAAGCATACGTCACGTTCTCCAGCAACTTGAATCATTGCTCTTCACAATGCACATGTAGCCATGTCTGTATTGCTGAGCCTGTTAACACACACACTGAGAATTTCAGATGTTGACTGTGATCGAGGTTCACTTTTTGTTGCATACTTTGCCATGTACCGGATACACTGGTCAGTGTACTAGTGTCAGCGATGACTTGAAGATCAGCATTGGCTCTCCAGTGTTGTAGCATAACATGGTTGTGGGAGTTGATTCTTTTATCATTTCGCTTTGTGGTAAGTGTTGCTTTGACTCTAGCCTGGCTGATTTCCTCTACAGTTAATTCACGGCCTTCACTTCTTGTTGGCCTGAAGAGTTTAAAGTCAATAGAAGTTTCATCCTGCAAATCCTTTGGAAAATGAAATCGGCACGATGGCTGCTTCCCAGGTTTACTCTTAATGCAGCATGCTGTACTACACTTTGTATAGCGCTCCACTGAATTAACAAGGGCTTTGTAGTCTTTGATATTGCTGATGGATGTGGTGATGGAACGGTCCAGTTGTTCTGGGGAAGTGCATCATTCATAGTTGTTACCAGCCAATCAGCATACGATATTACGGTTGCTTGTGCTTCCTGTTCTGCTTGTATCTGAAGTTGGACGTCGTTAGCCATCTGGTGGTAACTTGGATGTTGTTCATGAGGCGTCAAGTTTGCTCCAGCTTCCAACCTTGGGCTACTGTCTTTACAAGGTTGCAAAGGCCTGGCTTATTGGATAGCTTGCACACCCATGCGCATGAATACTGCCACGTGCTTGCCACTCAAAGCGAAGCCATTTCCATTCGACATCCATTTCATAATCTGGCCAATGAGTCCAAAATTCATTTAACCGTGAAACAAAGTAAGCATCTGTGGTGTGAGGATTATCAATTACAGCCCTTATTCGAATAGAAGGTACTGCATTGTTTGGCCCTGGTAGACGTCGGTGTAAATCTGGCCAATATAGTTATCAGCAGCACTGAAAGGAAAAAAAGTGGGAGCCCCAATGTCCTGTTCCTCTGTTCCTCTGTCTCTTGTCGGCGTTGCCTTCGCTGTGCTAAGCGATGTTTCCTCTGCTCCTCTGCTCTGCGGTTTCTTGTTGACATCTTCGCCTTCGTTGTTGACGCTGAATTTAAATTCGGCGTTCTCGCTCCAGAGGGGTTTCGGTGGAGAATCTTCCCCGGCAAGGATTTGCAGCCACTTGTTGTGCTTGGTGATGTGTGTCATTTGCATGGGAAATTGCTCGTGATTCACCGATCGTAAATTAAAGTAACATTGTTTCATAGACGATGAATAAACACATCAGCCCTTCATGAATAAAACATCAAATTGCGGCCTGGTTATCGGCTGGTTGTGTTCCCTGGAAACAGAAAATGCTCCATGATGGTAATGCTACATGACGTCATTGGCGGACACCAAGCGATATATTCAAAGAAAGAAAGAAAGAAAGATGAGGCATCCAATTTGCAGCTGGCTAAGACCACGCGCGGTTCTCGTGTTGCGCAAAGCGCGCGCGAGACGAGATTATAAACTCTCTTCGTTCTGAACAACATTCTTAAATATAGTCCCAACATGCCAGACACCGGAAATGCGAAAGATTGCTACCCACAAATTTTTGGCTTTTTACATTAAAAAACGTGACTTGACGAACGCCATTTAACTTGCGTCACCCATCTTTGAATACAGTACAGTACAGTAAAGTATTGTTTTCTATTTCGTTTTGTTTGTATAGAGCTTGTTTCACCCATCTGATTTCTTCAAATTTGAGTTGCTCTCTATGTTTAAGGTACTATGATCAATTGGTCCACTTCACAGTCTCTGGGAGTATTCTAAACGTTTCCACTGTTCATTTGAATGGCATCTGACTCCTCATATGGCTTTATCTACCGACACCTATATTAAGCGGACACTGCAGCATTCCCCGAGGGTGTCCGCTTAATACAGGTTTCACTGTACGAGAAAAGCAGAAAACAGCCGACATTTCACGAGGAATCTGGGTACTGCTTTGGATTGGTTGAACAAAATTTCACGAACGGCACGACCAATCAGAAGCACTACCCAGGTCTGGGTAGTGACGCCTCATCAGTATGGAATTTCTGCGCTCGTTTCTCAAACGTCATGCTCAATTCGCGGGGAAACCGTTAATGACGTCGCGAAAAGTCGGCTGTTTTCTCAGGTTAAGAAATTTCGTATCTCCAAGCGACCATACACGACTTTCACAATGGCCGACGGCGCGCCGGACTGGGATTGATTTCAGCATGGAAACGAGGCCAGTGAGGTCACGCTTGGTTTGAGTTGTAACAAAGTGTCTTGATCGCTTTATTCAGGCACAATATCTGTTCAAATTAGTTCAATTGACCGCGATACCGTATAATTATCAAGAACGAAATGCCAACTCACTGCTGTGTGCCAGAATGGACAAAGAAAGGCTGCCGTGATGAAAATGGAGACAAAATATCGTTCTTTAAATTTCCGATCGATGACCCTCAGTTGAAGAGGACATGGCTACACGCTATAAGAAGAGATGAAGGAAAGTAATTCAAAGTGACTGAGGCTACAAAAGTATGCTTCAGACACTTCAGACCAGGTGAGATTAAGCAAACCCTCGCCGGTAAAAATGAACTGAGAGCTGGAGTTGTGCCTTCCGTTTTCGCATCGATTAGAACATCACCACGCAAGAGAAAGGATCCGATTGCACGAAACTTCGAAATACCTCCAAGTGAAGCAGCTCGTAAATTAAATGCTTCATCCGTAGATTTAACGGATGACGTTCCCGTTAACTCTGCAAACGACGACTCAGTTGAATTAGCCGAGAGCGCCGATGGAAGCACGTCATTTCCTTGCAGTGTGAGAGGTGCGGAGATGCAAACAGAACCGGAAATTGGAAGTGAGACAGAACTTAGACAGCAAGTATTGGAACAAAAATCTCAGTTTGAAATTGCTTTTCGACGTATTGAGGCGCTTCAAAAACAATTATTTTCGGTAGACAGATTTAAAGAAGATGGCTCTTCAATGAGATTTTACACTGGTTTCCCAAATTGGAGCTCATTTTTGGCTGTCTTTAATTATTTGAATCCAGGTGATGAAGGGGAAAACATAGCCTACTGGCTTTCTCAGTCAAACGTTTCTTTTCAGCTCAATTCTATGACGAATCAGAGGGAGAACCGTCAAGAAAACTGGGCAGACCAAGAAACTTGAGGCCAATTGATGAATATTTTGCTGTTATGTGCAGACTCAGACAAGGCCTACCTGAAGAACATCTTGCACACCTTTTTAAGGTTTCAGTGTCTACAGTAAGTCGGGTTTTTATTACCTGGCTTAATTTTATGTACCTAAGGTTAGGAGAAATCAATATTTGGCCTTCTAGAACAACTATTGAGATAACTATGCCGGAGGATTTTAAGAAAAAATATTCATTGACCAGAGTTATTATTGACTGCACGGAAGTTAGGTGCCAGATGCCAATTAGTCTACAGCTGAATGGTGAATTGTTCAGTAATTACAAACACCATACAACCCTTAAAGGTCTAATTGGAATCAGTCCCAGAGGTGCCATAACCTTTATAAGTCAACTCTACACAGGAAGCATTTCAGATCGGGAGATAGTTGCGAGAAGTGGTTTCCTTGGTTTACCTTTTGAAGACAATGACTCAGTCATGGCAGACAAAGGGCTCACCATTCAAGATCTGTTACCACTGGGAGTTTCCGTAAACATTCCCCCTTTTCTAGGAAGTTCTAGCCAAATGCCCGCTGAGGATGTTGTGAAGACTCAAGAAATTGCCAGCTTGTGCATACACGTAGAACGTGCAATCAACAAGATAAAAAATTTCCACATTTGGGATGGCGTTATACCCCTCCACCATCTTGGCCTTGCAAACCAAATGTGGTCTGTGTGTGCAATATTATGCAATGCGCAACCCAACATTATTTCTATTTAACTGCAAGCTTAGCCAAAAAAAAAATCATGTGTCAGTCATCCTCTCAATAAATTGAAGCTACCAGTATTATGTTCCAACAAATTTCAATGACTATTGCCATTTATTTTTTGTAAATGTGTCACTAGTACCACCTTGAAACAACCTAACATTAACCTTGAAGTCTCCATGTGAACGGGACTGTGAACAGACCAATTCTCCTTTATGGTCTCCCTATTCATTCCATATACATGTAAAACTGGTGGGATGAATTTGAAATAGTATCTAAAAACTTTTAACTGCGAATAATTTTTGTAAGTTAAAGGGTGGCCTGTAAGGAGGATTTGTGTTATTGAATCAGGCCAATAAATATATTGTCAAAACTGCCAAGACAGACAAATAAATAGCCTGTTCCAGGTATTCAGATAGTGGGAAACAGAGCAAAATAAAGTGAACATGAAAAAGCAAAAAATAAAATAATTGCTAGCCAAAAAAATAATTGGCACCTGCTTTTCATTGCACCTTTCCCTACAATCTGAATGCCTGCAGCAAGATAAATAAAGCTATTTGTAAGAAATATAATTTACAAACAATATCAGTATAATAAACTGGGAAATGCGTCAAAATACAGTTTTTTCGTGCACAAGTAGTTGAAACAGGTTAAAACAATGCATCTTAACACCAGGTGCACAATTGAAACATGCAACATTTTGAGGAAATGTTCATTTAATACCTAATGACCTTCAGCTGAATTTTGAAAATCTGCTCCTGCAAATTTCAAAAAATGCTCAAAGTAATACTGAAGAAGTTCGGTCCTGAGGTTTTGCCAATAGGTTGCATCAAATGGTATTCTTTCAATGTAAATCCCCTTTCCAGTATACACGATAAAGTCACACCACTTGCCTCTAGTAACCCCCAATTGTCCTTGAACTTTTTGCGTAATATGGATGGTCCCTCTTAAGTTTACAATCCGTATCACTGACTTTTTCCATGAAAAAGGTGGGGTCAGAGCAGGCCTCCAGGGGCGTCACATGGAATTTTGTGGGAGGGCATTTTACCTCGGCTAGCCCAAAGCAAAGTGAACGTCCAAAGTCAACAACTTTGGCATCTGGCGATGCACCAAGCACAGGACAACTTTTTGACACCACAAATCCACTTTTGAGAACTGCAACAGGGGTTTTTCTGTTGAACATAAACTTTTCATATTGGTGAAGGGCAATAGGGTCATACTTTAAGCCATGTGTTACATACTTTGATGAAAAGGGCTTTGGATGCATCAGTGATTGAGCGAAACTTTGGTGATTTCTTTGTCGCCTTGAGATAAGATGGTATTTGGAAGCTGTGAAGCGGTAGGTGCGTTGTGTCTTCCATTCATCACATCCTGCTTGTTGCCTGGTAGCACTTTCTATTGAATTAATTTTGTCCTTGTCAACAATTAAATCCTTGATTAACGCCTCTTCAGTGTCACTCAGCTCTCTTTGTACAACCATGTCATTATCATTACTTAAAGGAAATCTCGGATAATGATTAAGTTCTTGGGCATTTACTGGAGCGTTGTTTCTTGGCACTGAGGTCAAATTGGCCACAGCGGAAAAGTTTGACTCAGTGAATGATGTCTGATACCTTAAAATGGAGCCAACATGGCATTTCCCAAATTTAGAACTTGCCAGCTCAGTACTTGAAGTTCCTTCACTCATTTGAGCAAAACCCATGTTAGGGTCAATTGTGGAAAGTTCAGATGTGAAAGTATTTTCACGTACAGGATCATAGTTAGGCTGTTTGCGTGCTTCATACAGCAGGCATTTCACACCTGCACCACCTCGTGGGCTGCTCGACTCATCCAGTTTAGTCTTTTTCACATCAACCTCCATGACTGGTTGTGGGAAAATGTTTTCTCCACCACCTTTCTTGTGCCACTTTTGCAGCTGGGATGTGCATGCCAACTCTGGATTTTCATCTTTCTCTTCACATAGGTCTTTTGTGGATTTTGCCTCAAACAGAGTGAATTTGCAGATCTTTAGCATTAAGGCTGAGATATGGTTACAGAAACCAACCTTGCCAGCCACACAAGTACAGTTGCTGTCCAAAACATCCCCTTTGACAATACGAAAGGCAAGTTTCAATGAGTGCAGAGGATCATTTTTCCTAAGGCTATGACAGCATTTAGCTTTGAAATAAAAACAGTGCTGGTCACTGGCTGCCATTGTTTCGTGAAGGTACTCGTCCTCAAGAAATATTTTCGCCTTCCGCAGTGAAGTGGGAACAGAATGATGGTCTTATTCGCTATGTGCTTGCCAGATCTTGTGATGTGTTCATTCATTTCTGCTTTAGTGAACATTGGCATTTTGGTCAGAGAAGTAGTCATCCGTTGTCAGGATATGTAACAGGACTGATATCTGTGAGACAATAAGAAACAATTTTTGAATTTAAACGCGCACATAAATTACTTACAAAAATGGCAAGACAGATTGCAGTAAAATGTATAGAGAATAATACACCAGTCAATTCCACCTGCGCCCAGCACCCCCCTGGGCTGACCCCCGGGCATTAGCATTTTTTTGCCTTGGATGGCGAATTCCCGGGAGCGGGGACTCTTGAGCTGTCAAATCCCCCGGTGTGAGGAAGGAAAAAGAGGGCAAATGCCCCGTCCTCCGTCAACGCTGCGACATTTTTCATTGATCACGCAGTCAAATAGTGCCATTTTAAGCATTTTAATGTGCAAATTTTTGTTTCAATTAACGTCTCCCTTTGTAATAGCGCTAGGATTCTAACTAAGACTTCACGCCGCGACGACATGCACCAGTGTATGGTTTTAGTTTTGATATAAAATTATTGACATTAAAATTAATAGAGCACTGTTAAGGTTATATGTTATGAACAGTTTTATAAATGTGAAAGGATTTTCTTCAAATAATATGAACAGAAATTTGATAGCTCCAATTTCGCTATGTAATTCTGGCTTGATAAGCAATGAAAAAACGCATGCATAAAATCGAGAACATGCCTTTACAACCCTCTTCAATTTATTCCTGTCCTTGATAGATGATTTGTTTTTTTTTTTTTCAGTAAAACCTTCTGTGTAGTCATATTCTGATAGGAAACCGCGTGCGTGGCAAAACCTCGGGAATGGCCCGGGGTTGGCAAATGCCCGGCCCCCGGGCAGTGCAAAATTTGCAAATGCCCCATCCCCGGGACTGACAAGGCGTGCAAATGCCCCGCAGTAGCACGGGGGGGAGGGGGGGCTGGGCGCAGGTGGAATTGACTGATGCATAATCTCACACCTTGTGATGGTTCTATGCTTGATGCCGACGGTGTACTTCTTCGTTGCTGCTTTCTTTTGGTATACAACCCGTTGGGATCAGAGTAAACAATACTTTTATCTCTACCAGACCGGATGTACTCTTCCACTCTGAGAAAGGAATAAAAACGCACTTCAAAAACGGCGAAGAAAACGACTTGCAAGTGACGAAGGCAAAGGAAACAAAGTGATTTCTCACCTCTTTACAAGTTCTGCTTTCGTTTTAACGCCTTTCGCTGGGTCACCCCTACACTTCAACCAAAACTTTAGCTCTTCGTTTTTCAATTCAGAGGGTTTGCGGACGCAAATTGAAGCGCCAGGAATATCATTTTCTTTGAGAAGCGACGCACGTAACGTTGCTAACGCGGCCATGTTTGTTTTGTTGTGGCCTCACTGGCCTCGCTCTGATGTTGTAGTTACCATTCTTCCCGAGCTGTCCGCCATTATGAAAGTCGTGTATGTTATGATGTATTTCTTACATAAACAAAAATGAAATACCAAACAACGGGGTAACTTAAAAAGTTGTTTTGCTGAAAAAAGGCGCGATTAATTATGTAGCCATAGCTTTTCACATGTGAAGATATTGGCCCGCTTATTTAAACGTCGTTTAATCAGTGTCTAACAAAACCGCATTCTAAGCTATTTTCAGTTGCCCAACGCTTTTATTTAAACACCATTTGTCGTAAACAATTTCATTAGAGCATATACTGCAGACTAGAAAAGCATTTGTCTTTTAATCCCATCATGTTTTCGCGCGAAAGCTAACCTGCTATTTCCTTGGTGTTTATACAATTATTCCACTAGCGCTTGTTGGATATGAGATGATTATGACCAACTCATATCCAACGCGCACTTGTCGAATAATTGTAAAATATATTACTCAAATATAAATATTATTTCAATATAACTGCATTTTAAGAATAATATCAAATCTAAAATAACAATAGTCCCTAAAAAGTCAAGACTCAGATTCCACCTTCACGTGCCTATTGAGATATTTGCGATTTCTTTCATAATTTTAGAGGTTTAAATGGAAATAGAAATAGAAAAGGATTGCACCCAGCTTTGAAACAACAACTTTGGCACATTCTGGGCTTTCACGTTTATTAAACAATAACAACATGTCTTGAAGCTTTGTTGGTAAATATGAGCAAGTTAGCACTTATGTTTCATGAAAAAAACGATAGAAAGAAAAATATAGTTCAAATGAGACCTTTGACTGCTGAAATTAAAAACAATAATTAATGCTCTTAACCCATAACCCCTTAGATAAAAGCAAGTAACTAGACCAGAATTATTATGGGGAAAAAGGGGTAAGGGATGAAGTACTCCAAATGTGGACAGCAGGTCACTTTTCTCTACATATTAGCGTAACAGCCCGAAATCTACAAGGGGAGAGGTGATAATCCTCTCTAGGGAGTGATAATCCCCCAGGATAGTGAGAGGTGATAATCCTCTCTTGGGGGTGATAACCCCCCAGGATTGTGAGAAGCTTGGTGATAATCCTCTCTAGGGGTTGATAATCCCCCAAGATTGTGAGTGGAGGTGATAATCCCCCTTGGGCACTGGAGAGGTGGAAAGACCTCTCTAGATGTCTAATTCCCCGGTTTAAGGATTAACAAGAGTCTATGGGGCAACGTGTGACCTGCATGGGAGCACTTCATCCCGAACCCATGTTGATTAATTGTCAACAACTCTCAATACAGATATCATCACTAATTGAAGCTAGAATTGCGTGCGCGCTGCCCGTCAGGAAAAACCCTCAATTATTTTTTTTGGGAAAACTGAACCCTCCCCAAAGCAGAGCCAGACACTTAACATGAACCTCGAGAGAGGTTAGACGAAAATATATTAATAGAAGTTGTAAGTAAATGATAATTAAACTTCTATCAAATTAATAATCAAAATAAGGCCAAAAGTAACTAAGTGCACAAGCATGATAGGATGCCTGGTAGAATGAATCCCCTCAGTAGAGACCCCACCTCTTTTCTGCCATGTCTTCTTCACAATTGCCAATTGATTCAAAGTGTAAACAAAAAAGGATCAGTAGTTCGTATGACTGCAAAAAGTATAAGCAGTTTCTTAAATTTTAAAGCAAGAGAAAAGACTTCATATACGAAACCTTAACAAAACCAGCAGAGAGAATCAAGAGGTAATAAGGGAGGGTGGGATGGGATTTTGTTACACGAAGAGAGAATATGAAGTGCTATTTTGCTGAGCTAGGCGCGAAACTGTAAATGTGATAGCTGGCATCTAATTGGCTGAGCAAAACAATTAGTTTGACAGGGAATGTAGGAAGTGACCCCTGAAAGAAAGTGAGCTGGTTCCATTACTGGTAAGGGCGGGTTTATGGTCATCACATTAACTCTAATTTATCCTGTTGTATAAATTAGCTTTAATGCTCTTAACCCAAAACCTTTTAGATGAAAGAAAGTAACTAGACCAGAATTATTATGAGGAAAAAGGGGTAAGGGATGAAGTACTCCAAATATGGACGGCAGGTCACTTTTCTCTACATATTGGTGTAACAGTCCGAAATCTACAAGGGGAGAGGTGATAATCCTCTCTACGGAGTGATAATCCCCCAGGATAGTGAGAGGTGATAGTCATCTCTAGGGGTTGATAATCCCTCAAGGTTGTGAGTGGAGGTGATAATCCTCCATGGGTACTGGAGAGGTGGAATGACCTCTCTAGATGTCTAATTCCCCGGTTTAAGGAGTAACAAGAGTCTATGGGGCAAAGTGTGACCTGTATGGGAGCACTTCATCCCCACAAATACACCAAAGGGGTATTCCCCATAGACGAACAACAGGAATTGTAGGGCTATTTCCATGGTACTTGAACATTGCGTGTAAGATTAGACAGGGCAAATGTCTCATCGACTAGGTATCAGCTGAGGACTTAACCAGGAACAGCAACAAGTTGGTCAGGGGCCTAACACTTCCTTCACAGCAGATGAGGAGATATGCAATAATAAAGAACAAAAAAAGGATCTGTATGTAAATCAAGCAAAATTAATTGACTAATTATACAAACTGGATGCAACTGGTGTATCTATCAAGTCAGGGCCAGATACTGAGATGTGAGAACCCAATATATATTGAAAAACATTTCAATTCCTTATCAATAAATTGGAATATACATGCTCATGGTTGTTGTTTGTAAGCTACTAAAAGTAACTGTATTATTTATGGCTTCAACCCAATTATTGAAACAATGACAACAGTACATTCCCAGGCCCCCTGGGGACAACCACAACAAGAAAGGTTAGCTCCGAAAGAGAGGACCCACCCAATGAGAACATTATCACGCAACAACAACACAACATCCAGGCTAAAGAGAGGTCCTAATCCTCTCTCTGGGGTCCTGATCCCCAGGCCCTGAGAGGTGGTAATCCTCTCCCTCCTTTCCATGAGTCCACCAAGTCCCCAGGCTACAGAGAGGTCCTAATCCTCTCTCTGGGATCCTAATTCCCAGGCCCCCCTGGGGACAACTACAACAAGCTATCAAGTCCCCAGGCTACAGAGAGGTGCTAATCCTCTCTCTGGGACCCTAATTCCCAGGCCCCCTGGGGACAACCACAACAAGAAAGGTGAGCTCCGAACGAGAGGACTCACCCAATAAGAAAATTATCACGCAGGAACAACAAAACAACCAGGGTAAAGAGAGGTATAACTTTCCATGTCTCAAAGCGCTCAGTACAGGCACATGCACACAATATTGCATAAACAGACGTCGCTCGAGGCACAATATAATAAGAATATTAAGTTAACTATCGATAAACCAGAAAAATACCGCACCTGAACCATGAGAGAGCAACTCTGATCCCAAAGGAAGACACACTGGGCTAAGATGATTTGTTGCGGAGGAACCTTGACTGTGAAGTGCCAGCAGAGAAAGTCAAAACGGCTAAAGTGACGGTACATGCGAGAGGATATCGAAAGTTCAAGAAGAGGAGAAAGCAGCGACATTCGAGAGGGTTGCACTATTGTAGATCAATGTTCCAAGGACGGAGTTTGACCAAAAGCGGCGGTGCAACATCTCTTCGTGGAAGGTCTGTCCAGAAAAACTCAAACGCGTAAGGCTTGTATGCAGTTGGAAGATCAAGGTAACCCTTCCTAAACGGTGATCTCGTCATAACAGCTTAGCAAAAATTCCAATTCATGAAGAAAAATCCAGGCTATAAGTAACAAACATTTTTGTTCCACGAAGAGAAGAATATGTAGTACTATTTTGCTGAGCTAGGCGCGAAAATACAGGCATCAACTGTACATATGATAGCTGGTATCTAATTGGCTGAGCGAAACAATTAGTGTGACAGGGGTCGCATGCAGGAAGTGACCCCTGAAAGGAAGTGAGCTGGTTCCATTACTAGTAAGGGCAGGTTTATGGTTATCATATTAACTCTAATTTATCCTGTTGCATGAATTAGCTTTAAATTTCGAGCAAAAGTGTCATCAGGGGTAAGAAAAATATTTCGCGTGGTAATATACATAAGAAAAAATTGGTGTAAAATAAAATGTGTCAAAAGCGCAAGAATAGGGCGGAATGTATCAGAGGTATAAAAATATAAACTTGAATAAAATACAAAGATCTATTAAATGAGCGAGTGTCACGGGACAAAGAGTCTCTCGAAAGGCATAATGATAGTCTTCAAAACAAAAGGTGTGCCAATTCGATGCATTCCTTACGGGAGTTTAGGGCTGTGTCAATGTAAATCGAGCTGCAAAAAGCATGCTGGTTGACAAAATCTCTCGAAACACATAAATAAATTCTAAAAAACGAAAATGTATGCAAATACGTTGTATTCAAGGGAGGTGAGGACTGGCTCAATGTAAATCGACCTGCAAAGACCACGCTCGTTCTGATAAAAGTTTTGAGAATATAACAGAATATAACTACACGCCTTGATGAACTACCGCTTAAAATTCAATTCACAAAGGAAAAGAGAACACTGAAACCCTGGTTCTGAGTCGAGAAGCGAACACGCTACCTCAATGTAAATCGAGCTGCAAGGAATAAGCTGGTTGTGACAAACATTTGAGCGCAAAACCCTCCTTGATCAGCTGCTACTTTAAACGCAATTTATAAAGCAAATCAGAGCAGTTATTGCCCTTTCAAACTAGAAATCGTATTAAAGCTTGCTCACCTGTTAGGACCTCTTGAACAGACAAGGGTAGCTGCGCGCACTGAATCACCCAATTTCGGACCACGAGTTGTAAATACAAGACCATGACCTCACTACCCAAATATGGGGTCTTCCTTACAACCAAATGTGGTCAAAAAATGCAAATTTTAGAGGGTTACGCAGAATTTGAGAGCTTTTGCCTACATTGCATGGCGTTATAATTCTACCGCCGAGGCAACCTCGCTTCTTAGCTCGGTTTCCTCGTTGGCAATAAAACGACAAAACAGATATGGAGATAAATAATATATAATAGAAGGCAGGATTGAAGACGCAATCTGCCGAGTAATCAACGATTGCCAATCGGCGGAGGCGCCTTAACACTTGCATTGGCGAGTGGGCGAGCGAAAATTTCAATCTCTGAGAAAGAGCAAGATGAATTGATTATCGTCGGTATGCTCAAAATAAAGGCTAGCACTTAGAAATAACTCCATAATGAATACTAACCTTCCGCGTATATTTGCTGTATATTGTTAGAGGACCTAGAGATTCAGTGTGGGAAGAAAACATGAAATAAAAGCAGAGAGGAAACTTAAAGAAAAAAACAACAACAACCGATAACAACAACACCGACAAGAGCTCAACAGCTTTTATCAATGTTCCGAAAGAACATTACTAAAGATGTGTTTGCCTCAATCTGGATAATGAAAAATCTACCGATTATTTACCATATATTGTTAGAGGGCCTATGGACTGTGGGAAGAATAAAGAAAGGGAACTTGGCTGAAGAAATACCAACAGCAGGAACTCAATAGCTTTCATCAATTCATTCAAATAACATTTTTACCAACAAATGTGTTATGATGCTTCAAAAGAGAATACTTATCGACATCCACGAAAACTAACTCAAAACAATAGTTGGTAATAAGCAACAATTAATTTTTATTTGTGGTCACAAAAACTAATCTCAAGAAAGAAGAAGATGAAAAATGTTTACTTTCAAAAAATGACCTAGTTGGTGCAAATTTCTGGAAAGGTATATGCACCGATATGCTTGGAGTAAGCTTCACTTTACGTCTCTATTAGTCTGTGATTGCACAGCGATATCCTCAACTATATTTGAACGCTTTTAAGGTTGTCACTACCACGTGCACATTACACAGTTGTGCCGCACTTCTCTTTCTTGACGAAGGCCGAACGTCAACAATTATTTTCTCAAACTGTCCCAAGCACTATTTTTCCAAACCGATGGGTAATGGGGGTTGGAGGGGGGGGGGGGGGGGGGGGGCGGGGGGGGCAGGTGGCTGACATTTGAGACTACAATATCCACAATTTACCTGCAGTTGTGAGTATTCCATACACTTCTACTCTTAAAACTTTTTCAGCTTCAAACTCTGTTGGTTGAAAGCGGATGAACCTTGCTCTAACTATACCAACCAGACTGTGTTTTACGATATCATCCTCCCCGTCATTGGCGTTAAAGATCTGCAAACAGTTAACGTTGTTGTAAATTAAATGTAACCACTAGACTGACAAAATAGGCTCTAAAGCTGCTGGGTTTTGGTGCAAAAGTTACCTGAGCATTTTTTTTTTTCAGGTCAAACAGCTTAACCGGCGGGTAGAACGCAACTTTCTCTTAGTAAACCTAACATAAGTTAGCCTAGTAAGTTATCTCGTGTAGCCGCGGAAATTTTTATTCTTGTATTTTTATATAAAATCTTTCCAATTTGTCTTTCTTCTCTTGACCATAAAACAACTTGTTCCCACTACCCCCAATCCAAAAAAATATTTATAACCATGGTTATACAATTTTTCCTTGGGTCGTCCCAAGGAAATTAAGAAATAAAAACCCGATTTTAACAGAAAGTATTATGGGCACTATGAAAACGGTTACAGTCGAGCCAGGTCTAGCGTACCCCCTAAGATTCCATTAATGAATTTATTATTCGAAAGTTGAATCCATCGGTAGTTGTAGATTTCGGACTCATCTCTGCATTCTTGCATGGGTGTGTGGCCGTGAATTCATACACCAGGCAGTTAAAACATCTCAGCTCAGTTTCCCTGAATTTGATTTGAACGTCTTCTAAGAAATGTAATCCATGGAAATATTTCAGTCTGACCAAATACAGAGAAGTTCTCGTAAAATATTCACTGCTCAATGCGAATGCAAAAATGCCGATTTAAATTTGTCACTATTAGACGGAACAACAAACGGATTCATTTTACAAATAATCAATTCCTTAATAGAACCTTGGGGCGTACGTTTGACCTGCCTTGACTGTAATCCTCATTTTTGGAATCCATAATATACTCTGCTTGCCTGCCAAATGTTGCTTGATGGCAAATTGCGGGTGGAGGTAATCATGGTCACAGTTTTGGATGACATAACGACCGTAGATGTCCTCAAAGCAAGCAATTATTATTCTAAAACTCGACGAAGCGCGCTTTTTTCATTATGGTCATTATGCACGACTACAAAAAGCCAAAAGGACAGGGGCACTCAACGTCAATTTTTTGAAAATATCTGTTCGTAAGACGATTTGATATCTAGAATTTTCGGAACATTTTTTGTAAAATTTCTTACTTGCCTGCCTCTCCTAGCATTTTCGAACATCTAATAGTATAATTCCCCATTTTTAAGGGATTTTTGCCCTAAAAAGGTCACCTAGAATTTGTGGTAACCTTTTTTCTGGTTGAGATTTTCGAAAAGGTACGTTTGGATCCCTATAACTTTCGGATAATTAGACTTTCAGCTAGGAAATCCGAACAGATGAAAAATTTTTAGGGGATAACAATATGCCTATAACTACCCTTTAAATACTAAAATACTTTTAAAAATGCTATGTTTAAGTGGTTTTGAACTATACTCTCGTTGGGAGCCCCTGAAAAGGAGACAATTTCCAAGGGCGTGGAGGGTTGCCTACAGAGTTTTTTTTCCAGCGGGGTCTGAGTAAGATTGGTGAGTTACTGATAAAAAAACAGGTCCTCTGTTGAGCAGGCTTTCAGTTATTTCACTGCTACCGGTCTTCAAAACAAGTATTTCTTGAGACAAT
Source organism: Porites cylindrica (assembly GCA_964035525.1). NCBI lineage: Eukaryota > Metazoa > Cnidaria > Anthozoa > Scleractinia > Poritidae > Porites > Porites cylindrica. The sequence continues at coordinate 14,320,756 of OZ037788.1, read as the reverse complement.
GAGTATTCTCAGGAGATAGTTATTTTCAAATCAATAGTTTCGCACTAAGCCTCGCTTTGATACAGAGGCTTGGAGCAACTCGGAAATAGCCCATTAGGTAGTTCTAATTGCGTTGTAAGTTTTCTTGTGTCCAAACACACCTTGTCAGTGTCGTTTTCTTGATAAGTAAACCAGGTTGAGTTGTCCAGCGAATAACGTAATTTGTACTTTTTTGTCCAGTGATTGGCACTTGAACCTTGAGTGGCTACGGCGCAGATAAAAAACTGGTCTTTCAGGTCAATTTGTAAGTAGTCGTTGTCATCACTATTTCCGCTAGGTGACCAGGCGCCATTTCCGTTTAGAC
>OZ037788.1:14242913-14315413 GCA_964035525.1 Porites cylindrica | reverse complement strand
GCACAGCCTGATGCATGTTGTTGCGTGTTGTTGGGAGTTGTTGCCCAAAGTTTTAAACCGGTAACACTTTTATCCCCGTGCACACGGACGCAACACAGAGGGCAAGAAATCCCGGTCGAGTTTGTTCATTCTCGAAAAAAGAAAACGAAGAACGTTAAACTTTAAAGACGATAATGATAGATAATGAGAGGAAGGGACAATTGTTTCTTTTCTAGATGCAGTAGTGACCGTAGATGTCCTCAAAGCAATCAAAAATGGCGTAAAAACTTGTCGTAACTGGAACTGGACATTTTGCAAGAGTAAAATCGTCGTACCCTTCTGACAGTGCAAACAAACTCGACCGCGATTAATCCGATTGGCAAGTGACTTGCTTTTATCCCACCAACCCTAAAGCGCGTGCGAACATGGCGGGTATCGTGAATAAGGGCTATTTCAGAATAAGAATACATATACACTGGTTTGATTCTAAAAATCAACTTTTTAATGCTTTCATCGCATGGCAAAATCCAGTTTGCAGAAAATACTAATAGCCCACGTTCGATATATTGAAATTCTAACATGGCTCCGAGGCTTATGGGAAAAAATAGCAAATTTTTCACGACTCCACTGTCTTGCAATACCCAGAAAAGACTTGAGCACAAAGAAAACTAAACTAAATATAGAAAAATGACCAGAAAGCCTCGGAGTCATGTTAGAATTTTAATATACTGAACGTGGGCTATTAAGATGAATATATGACTCCAATGCACGTATTTATCTCGTGACCTGCAGTGTAAAATGCACGCACTCTAACAAAAATATTCATTGTCTTTACCAAAAATGTTTACTCACCCACTCTGATCTCGAAAGGATTCAATCTGTTCCCACAACAGTCTCCTCTGTTTACGACGTAAACTTCATTCACTAGCTCCACGTTTCCCAAGTCTACTCTCCACCAGGGCTGTTTTTCGTTAAGCGTGTGTGCACATGATCCGCCATTCCAATGAGTATTACTGTCTCCATCCACCGCGTGGCCACTAGCACCCGTATCGTTAAGAGTACTTGACTGACTCGTGTTCTTTTGATACGCTAAATTTTCTTCAAAGAAACAAGGAGGTTGTTCAATAATGCTGTTCATTCTAATGCAAAGATCATGTTCACTTTCATATCTTTATCCGCAGCTCAAAATTAATATAATTCATTTCATTACCCTAAATTTCAGCCATCTCCTTGAGTGGCATAAGGGACGTCTGAATCAACGATCCTCTAATGCCGTCCAGTGACTTCATTACCCGAAAACCAGGTAGTGATTTTCATTGGTTGATTGTCCAAACATTGCATCATTATGTATAATTATGAGAAATTTTAGCGGAACTGTCATGTGATATTAAGCAGATCGCATGCTTGCGTAAAGTTAAAAATGTCGACAGTCTTTAAAGAGCAAAATATCCCATGTCTTTGAAATTATGACTTGTTAAATTGAACTACGAATGAAGAATAGTAGTAGGGGAGGCACCGGTTACTCCTTTTCTTTGCGGATTTAATTAACTTTTTGTGCGGTATAAATTAACGTAGATAACGTCATGCATCTCATTAAGATAGGATGATGTCATACTTTAAATTAATGCCTATGGCGTCACGCATGCTATTAAGATAGGATGATGTCATTGTTTATTTTTAGCTGGTTGACGTCATGCATGTCATATAGATAGGATGATGTCATAGTTTATTTGTAGCTGTCAAGGAGCAAGTGACGTCAGCATTTCCTAGAGTTCACGTCATCAAAAAATGTTGAGATCATAATCTTTAAGCAGAAAAGTGATTTTTATATAATTAGCTATTTGCTATAGTCTTCTGATTAGATATTGTTTGCTCTAGTCTTCTGATTGGATATTGTAGAAACTGTTATGTGTTAAAAAATAAAAGCGGGCAAATTTTGAACGTGTTATCCTTGCAGATTATATTAAATGAAAAATCTTTAATCATTAAATTATTTTCACTAAAAATCGGTTATAAACAAAACCAAGACACGGAGGTTAACTGAAAAATCTTTACTTCAAAAGAAGGGAAAAGGAGGTTAAGCGAATGCGAAATCGTACTAATTTTTCAGGCAAAACATGAAAACGAGGTCGAAGCTCAGCGAAGCGAAAAACTGCCTATCAAGCAAAAATGTCAATCTTTGTTTACTTGACTCTGTAAAAAGTATTGCACAGGGTATAAAAATTCTATAGAAAACAACAGGTGGTTCTAAAGTAAACCCTGGCTCTTTTGGTTTTTGAATAAACTCCATTCTAGTAACGAATAAGTGGAACGTCTATTTAAAGAAAAGATAGGAATAAGAGGTGCGATCGCCTGGCAACACATGTCTTCTTATTTAGTGCTAAAAATCGGATACATAAACAAAACACACACACACATACACAAAGTGGAGCTGAAAACTCTCTTTTTCAATTTCGACTCACCAATACAAAAGCGTTTTCTCCGTTCCATCTCGAGGAAACGACTAACTATTGAAGTCTCAGCCCTTGGGCTTGATGAGCTTATGGTCTTGCGCGCCGTTAGTGAGTTAATTATGCGAGGTCACAAGCCCAAAGTTGAATACAAATTAGTTGATCTCTACAGCTAGACCCAAGGGAGCACCTTGACGTATTATTATATAAACAATTTTAAATAACTTAACAAGGATCAATTTGAACACGCGACTAATAATTGCTAGTAATAAAACCACAAGAGAGATACCGTTTTAAAAACTTTATTAAAAGTCAATAACAAAAAGAGTCAAGTACACAGCGATTTGAAAGGAGAAGGAATGAAAATTAATCCTTTGACTGACTATCACAAATCAGTTTTTTTTTCCGTTCTATTTCGAGGAATAATAAATAATCCTTCCGTGTCTATACAATTTTCCTATTGCCTCGAAGCCAAGAGTTCGACTTTCTTTGTTTCTTGCGCTTTGTCTTGTTCTTTGTAGTCGGTCTTTTAGCTTTTGCTTCAAAAGAGGCTTCATTTCTCTGTGATCTTGACAGTTCGCAGTACACCGTTTCTTGTGTCTGTACTGGATTGCGATAGTGATTTTTTCCGGAATCATCCGCTTCACTTTCGTAAACGACGACGTTGACTTTAGGTTGCAGTTTCGCCTCTTGTAAATACTGTCTTCGCTGTATGTGGTCTAACTGATGAGCATCCGCGAGATGGTTAGCTAATCTGACGAGGTACTTCGCCCCACACGATGAAATAGGACAGTTTCTGCAAACTCTCTTGTAGACCATGTTGACAGTTCGATTGCTGAACACAAATGACATCTTTTTTCGCAAATAGTCAGGTTATACAGAGTGTCAGAAAGGCCAAACACAGGCCAGAAAGGCCATAACCAGGCCTGAAAGGCCAAAACCAGGCCAAAAGGGACAAAAGGAGACAAACGGGACATTTCTAGTCATGTGTCTTTATTTTCTCAAACACACGCGTGGGTGTCGCGCTCCGCTAGTCACCCAACAGCTCTCAACATTGGAATCATCATCTTTATTCAGGGTAATCACAAATAACAGTGCCTAATTAAAAAAGTTTTGATCGTGAATTAGTAATTGGTATTTCAAATTTCAGATTTTTTTATTTATTGTATCAGTTTACTAGTATTGTTATTATTTTCAAGTCAGCAATAAAACACTCTTAAAGTTTGGTTGTTTACAGTATTTATTGAACCGCAACAATACAAACGTCTAGGAAAAATAATTCTATAACATTCATAGTTGGACTAGTCCGCTTCTTGGACGTTCCACTTATTCGTTACTAGAATGGAGTTTATTCAAGAACCAAAAGAGCCAGGGTTTACTTTAGAACCACCTGTTGTTTTCTATAGAATTTTTATACCCTGTGCAATACTTTTTACAGAGTCAAGTAAACAAAGATTGACATTTTTGCTTGATAGGCAGTTTTTCGCTTCGCTGAGCTTCGACCTCGTTTTCATGTTTTGCCTGAAAAATTAGTACGATTTCGCATTCGGTTAACCTCTTTTTCCCTTCTTTTGAAGTAAAGATTTTTCAGTTAACCTCCGTGTCTTGGTTTTGTTTATAACCGATTTTTAGTGAAAATAATTTAATGATTAAAGATTTTTCGTTTAATATAATCTGCAAGGATAACACGTTCAAAATTTGCCCGCTTTTATTTTGAACACATAACAGTTTCTACAATATCCAATCAGAAGACTAGAGCAAACAATATCTAATCCGAAAACTATAGCAAATAGCTAATTATATAAAAATCACTTTTCTGTTTATAGATTATGATCTCAACATTTTTTGATGACGTGAACTCTAGGAAATGCTGACGTCACTTGCTCCTTGACAGCTACAAATAAACTATGACATCATCCTATCTATATGACATGCATGACGTCAACCAGCTAAAAATAAACAATGACAACATCCTATCTTAATAGCATGCGTGACGTCATCGGCACTAATTTAAAGTATGACATCATCCTATCTTAATGAGATGCATGACGTTATCTACGTTAATTTATACCGCACAAAAAGTTAATTAAATCCGCAAAGAAAAGGAGTAACCGGTGCCTCCCCTACTACTAAGAATCAATGCGAAAAGGCGGTAGGTTTTCATTTAAAACCGCTTTGTGGTTTTGGCAGTGCTTTTTGTGTCTAGCTAGCAAATTGCCAAACCTTGTCATCTCAACTTTCAGGTGTACTGATTAATTTTCTTTCTTTCTTGTTTGTTCGTTAAGGACCAAATAGCTCCTTTTAAATTAAAGTAAATTGAAGGAAGAGACGTCCTCTGTGTGTTCAATATTGCGTGGCCGTGATCAAGTTTGATTATTGAATTATGGCCGCCATACAAGCAAGAGGTTTGTTCAACATACTGCATGTAGTTGTTAAGACGGAATCCATTAGGAAATTGAGAAATTTTAATTTTCAGTGCACAAAAACCTTGTACCAGAATAATTTCAATTATTCAGCATTCTTTTTTACACTTTTAGAGGGCTATAAATGTTATAAGTTATACATAAAATAACTCCAACGAAAAGGTTCTTATGGGAACCCGAGAAAAAAAACTTCAAATTCCACAAAACAAAATCTTACTTATGACGATTTTACCTGTGTTTTCTCAATTGCCGTAAATTTCTTTTTTCCTCAGGCACCCTAAGAACCTTCCCTTTGGAATTATTTCATATAACTTATGACATTTATAGCCTTTGAAAAGTGTAGAAGAATGCGATACGACTCAAAATATTCTGGTACAACGTTTTTGTCCCCTCTTTGTTTTGTTCTCAATTTCCTGATGAATTCCTTCTTAAACAGTTTGAACGTTTAACATATTAATGATGAATGACGAGTAAAACAATTCTGTACCAGGTAGACCTAATTCCCAGTGATATGTCTTTGTTTGCCAGTTTCCAATCTTGTTTTACTTTTTGCATAAATTAAAGCAGAGGAGTAGTGGCGTCATTGGACGGCATTATCGGCCCGTTGATTCAGACTTCCCTTTCGAGGGTATGTGACTCGAGGTCGGGGACGGCTGATATTTAGGCTATCATTTCTCAGTAAAATCCACCTAGTGGTCTATTATCAGTGCTGCGTTCTGATTGGTTGAGCTTACTACTAGGCTTTATGTTATAGCCTACTAGTAGCGAAAAGCGCCGGCTTTTTGACTGAACAAAAAGGAAAAATTAATTAATTACTTAATTTTTATTGTTGAATTGAAATATATTTAACAATTATTCCTCTCGCCCTCATGGCCCTTCGGCCTCATGGGCTATTGACTCAGAGCCCATTCGGGCTCGAGGAATAATTATTAAATGTATTTCAATTCAACAATAAAAATTAATTAATTAATCAACAATAAAATGACAAGTTATCTGTATATCAGGCTGCATTACAATTACGTCAAAAGAAAAAAAAAGGGGTGAAGCCACCAATCGCCACAAGTAAGGTTATCCGGATTTCGAAACCAGGGAAATTTTTCCTTGTGGAATCCGCCATCCCAGGCTTTGGATTTCGGAATTTCGCTCAAGGAATGCGGAATCCTACTAAATGGGAATCCGGAATCCATGTCCCACTGACAAAGAAATCCGGAATCCACAGTTTGGAATCCAGAATCCAAGATTGTCTTGGGTTACCTTACATGAGGCGACATCAAGCCTGACCAACAGCTCGAACTAACCTTCATAAAACATATCCTCTATTCCCTTTGTTTCTACAGCATGTATGTTGATTGAACTTACTATAATTGCACCTAATAACCAATAACTGAATTTTTTAAGTACCGTGATCTTTCACTCTCTTTTTTTTATCGCAATAGCATTTTGTTATTAATATAACTGGTGTAATTGTATTTAAATTTCGACCCTGCTCACTTAAGAGTCTCCAATAGCCCACTGTATAGAGCATCCGAACTAGAAACCAGAGGGTCTTGAGTTTGATTCTTACATGAAACGAGGGTTTTTTTCTAAGCTTTCTGCTCAAATAGACCCTTTCCACGTTTTTTTCCAACTTTTGACATGGACAAGTTAAGGAAAGAACGCCTTTAAATTATTAAAACTGCCAAGTTTGAGAGTGATTTGCTGCAGCATTACAGACCTTTGTATAGTGTTAAGAACAAACTCGTCCGTCTGCAAATTTTTCGCAATTTTGCGGAGCTGTATTTTCGCTGCTAGTTAAAGATGTATCACCCTCAAACTTGGCGAGTTTACTAATTTTAAGACGCTCATTCCAGTGGTGTCCCTAACTAGTCCATGCCAAATGTTGAAAAAATGCGGAAAGGTCCATTGAACCTAAAACCAAGTGGAAGTTGGTTAAGAGCGATTCAAATTTAAAGAATCAGACGTTACCTCGCGAGTACACTTCCACCTCGCAAAGCTGAAGAAACCCTCTTTTCGTAGTTTTAATTCCAAGATATCGGCCAGACGTCAGTGGATTTCTGTGACACACAGCGGAAGCTATAAACTGGATAAAGGTGTTTTCTCCAATGCAAGCAGAATTGTTTACTACATCAGCGCTGTTACCTGATATAATAAAACATAATGAAAGTCCTAAAGTCACTTCAGCTACGATAATACGGACAAGAGAAACGTGAGAATTGTTTTGAGGCCTGAAAAAACAGCCGACCTTTCGCAAGGCCACCACTCATTCTGTTTTTCCCGCAAAATGCCGCCTAAAAAAAGGAGCGCAGAAATTTCATGCTGGTGACGTGTCACCACCCAGATCTGGAAAGTGCTTCTTATTCGTTGAAGCAAATTCCCTTACGAGACGAACGACCAGAAGTTCTACTCAGATCTGGAAAGTGAAAGGTCATTAGCATGGAATTTCTGCGCTCGTTCCTCAGACGTCATATCGCAGGGAAACGAGTCACTGAGTGTGGCGTCGTGAAATGAGAACTATTTCTCAGGCTACAAGTTTCCACCCACGAATCAAACATGTCTTCCAGCAAATCAGGTTGTTACAGGTTGCAACAAAATCAGTTTGTAATGTGCTTTGTACCGACCCAAGAAAGTGAAGTCACTCCTCCTGCAAGACAGATTTGAGTAGTGTGTGCTCTTACAGTAACTTAAAGAAAGGTATAAAAATATATCAAAAAATCGAAAATAAAATGAAAATTTAGAATTATGCATTTAATACATTGTAAATCTCTAGGAGGCAAAAAAAAATCTAAAAAAATATAAGAGTAAACACTATACAATATGGCACAGCTAAAAGTTTTCTATTAAATTAGGAACAATATGGAAAAAAAGCCTTGACTAGTATTGCACAAATGAGGGAGGGTTTCCCCTCTTAGGTCAAAATACCCATTACATTGCTCTTTTACCGGAAGTTTAATTAATCCGCTAGACGTGCCGCCAAGAAGCACAACAGCGCTTTTTACCTTGAAAAGTTCAAGATCTTAAGAAAAGAATCTAAGGCATTGATAAACAGGAAGTTAGAGGAGTATCACACTTCTCTTGGTGACTTTATGACTTCCGCCATAAAACCAAATCAAATTCTATACCAGCTAATGTTACGTACGGAGGGCCACAGATCTCCTCTGGAGTGGAGATGGCAGAAGCCTTCAACAAGTATTTCTCTTCTACGTCTAGCACGCGCCCGAGATACCCCATGATGCGTTTACGCCACTCGACGAGAGGATGTCCGTCCTTGACAGCTTGGTACTGTGTGAAGATGAGGTCTATAAGGTGCTCTTGAATTTAAACCCGAGCAAAGCTCCAGCCCTGGCGGTCTTCCTACAATCGTGCTAAAGTCGTGTGCAAGGGAACTGACACCTTCCCTTTGCGCCCTCTTTAATTTATCTCTTGCGGAGGCTAAACTACCCACCGAATGGAAAGACTCCCTTGTCGTCCTTGTTCATAAGAAAGGCAAAAAGGAGGACGTAACTAACTACAGACCCATCTCTCTATTGTGCGTTGTATCCAAAGTATTAGAACGATGCATATTCAAGCACTTCGAGGAGTCTCTCTGTCCTTTGTTTGCCAATGCACGGCATGGTTTCCTTCAGGGTCGATCAACTGTCACTCAGCTGCTGGCGTTTTATCACGGGATTAGCAGGTCTCTACATAAGGGCCTGCAGTCGCACATTGTGTATTTGTATCTCGCAAAGGCTTTCCACAGTGTCTCCTACCAAAGGCTGCTTCTAAAATTCTCCCAGTACGGAGTTAGCAGGAAACTTCTGCAGTGGTTCGAGAGCTGTCTAGGTGGACTCGCTCAGCAGTGCTTGGTCCACGGTTTCACTCAAGTCGTTCTCCAGTTCCATCAGAAGTCCCTCAGGGCAGTATCCTCCGTCCTTCTACCGGTAATACAGAATCGTATCGCACTCTTCGCTGATGACTCAAAATGTTCCGGTGTCATTGAAAGTCTACAAGATTAAGAGTCACCCCAAAAGGACCTGGACAGTCTTGCATGGCTGGACCGATAATTGGCACCTAAAGTCTAACACCTCTAAATCTAAGTCGTACGAACCGTCACACGTAAGCGCCACCTATTTTCGCTACGATTACGAGTTAAACAACAACTCACTTAAGCACGTCACTCAAGTAAAAGACTTCGGAGTGACTATCTCGCCGGACCACATGGGACACTCACATTAACACTATCTTGGCTAAACCCAATAGGAAGCTCGCATTTTTGCGCCACAGTTATTCACTACAGATCATAGGAAATTCCTATATCTTACGTTTGTAAGATCATGTATTGGCTATGCTAGCGAGGTATGGGCTCCCAGTATGGGCTCCTAGTATTGCTAAAAATACCGGTACTGGGGATGAGCTATGATACACACGGCATTTTTTATATTCCTGCAAACTTTGTTTTCAATTTACCAAATTATGTTACTAGCTATATGCACTACTCAGGTAAAAAAAAAAATAAGGTTACGATTTGCTTCCAGGGGATTCGAACCCGGACCCTCCAATCAATTAGAACTGAAACACTTCTATCCACTTCTAGTTTTTCGAAGAAAAGCATCTTCAACGCGGCATTGTGTCGGTTCAAGTACTCTGATTGAGCTAGGGCGGAACACCCCAATACGCTCTTCTCACGTATGGTAATATGCCCGTCTAACCTCGTTTTTGAGTAAAAAGTCGTTTGAAATGCTAATCAGACGACGTTTTCGTATTTGAATTTCAAAAGAATTTTTACCCGTAAACGAAGTTAGACGGGCATATTACCATAAGTGAGAAGAGCGTATAATACATGTGGAAGGGTCTCTGCAGCTCTTCCACACATCCTACGTGTTACACCCCCATGGGTGGTTCCTGTTTTTACGCCTCATACCACTGGGCCATGCGTCCCCTACGCAGTTTGAAATTTAAAATTAATAGTGTTGAAGTGTTTTTCTCCGCCATTCACACTGTTTTAACCTTGTGGAGCTGTATTTAATGATGAATTCGAAGGTTCATTTGAGAAAAAAATAGCGGCAAGGATTTCCAGCCACTATGCCTCGGATATTCCAGTCTCCTGTTCCTCTGTTCCTCTGTCTCTTGCTGTCGGCGTTGCTTTCGCTGTGCTAAGCGATGTTCTCTCTGCTCCGCGCTTTCTTGTTGACGTCTTCTCCTTCGTTGTTCACGCTGAATTTCAAGTCGGCGTTCTCGCTCAAGAGGAATTTCGGTGGAAAATCTTACTCGGCGAGGAATTGCAGCCACTTGTTGTGCTGCTGTTATGTGTCATTTGTATAGGAAATTGCTCGAGATTCACCGATCGTAAACACTGTTTCACAGACGATGAATAAACACATCAGCTTTTCATGAATAAACATGAAAATGCGCCCTGGCTATCGGCGGCAAAGTCTTTGTTGCCTGGAAAGGCAAAATGCTCCATGACATAACGCTACATGACGTCGTTGGCGGGCACCAACCATATATTCAGTAGTAAGAAAGATAGATAAAACATGGGGCATCCAGTTTAGCGCGCGGCGAGATTATAAACTCTCTTCGCTCGAGGAATTATTATCATTTTTGTATGAGGCTGAGAATATAATGATGTGACTGGTATAACCTAACTTCATCATAGACGTTCTTCATAATATTCCCCTCTTTCTTGTTACAGAATAAAAATTGAACATAAAGGTAGGGATTTTTTCTAAGCAGAAGTTCCTCAAAAAGTAAATGCCAACCATCAAACTATATTTTTCTGCATACTCAAGCAATTTTCCCGTTTAGTTAAATTGGCCATATTGCCTTCCGATAGCAATGAAGTATTACTCCATTTTCTTGACTTCTCCTGCTAAAACAGCTACGCCGTAGGCTGCCGAGCAACTGCCTGCAAACAAGGTTGGGAATGTCTATTTCTGGCAATACATTCATCATATCGATGGAACATGACTATAATACAAGTATTGCTTCCAAATTTCGTCTGTACCAGCTGGTCATACAGGATTAGCCAAGGGGTTAAATCCATTCAGAAATAGCAACATATCCCAGCCATAAAGAATACAGCCAATCAGAAATCCATATTCTGTGTTACTATACAGTAATTCTGACAATAGTGCACCTCTTATTACTGCTTGTTTGGCCGCATTTTTTTTTTTTCCATAACGAAGAGGAATACAGCAGAAAAAATAAATAAAATAAGGTAAAAGGTAGCGAAAAAAAACAAATAAGTAGTTGTAATAAGTAGTACAGTACAAAACAAAACAATGACAACAAAAATTACTGACCTAATGTTAGTACAAAGTCCTCATTTCTTTGTCTTATGTCTTCACAGGGTGAGAACCTGTTGACTAGGAGCACCTCAGAGACTGGCACCTTGTCTGAACCTAGGTTCACCCACCACCAACTGGGGTTATCTTCCTGTGTATGTGCACACTGACGGTTAACACTAAAATCTGTACCAAGATTTCCATCCACTGCCTTCCAAGACCAGCCACCACAGCAGGTTCTTCTTTGTTCTGTCCGCTTTCCAAAAGCTAGGTTCTCTACACAGGTTATATATTATGGAGACAAAGCTCATATAAATATTTTTTTTGAATGAAACATAAGCCTTTACTTAGACTTATTTTAATCTTGGTTAGTAACTTCTGTGAAGCAGCACCGAGATAATTGTTTCAGGCCCCCAAAAGGACTCAAGGAATTAATTGCCAGAAGTGTTTTGAAATTTCCTCTCAAACTGATCAGCAAATCCACAAGGGGCCAATCATGGCATGTACTCAAATCCTGGTACACAGGGGTGGGGGCCCTGAACAAAGATTCAAACGTTAGTTGTTTCCTAGACAGATTAACCATAGTTTAGCTTAGTCTGTGGTGCAGAGAAGCAATAACCTGTAAGGCTTCAGATACCACAAACAGTGAAAAAGGCAGAGTCCAGTATATCAGAAAAGTGAAGGCTCATACAAATTGTTAGTAGTTTTCAAGTATTAAATGTGTTTGGCAGATACTTGTGACTAATTCATTGGGTTTAATGCTGTGATAGACAACAATAGGGTGCGTGAGAAATCAGATGAGGAGAGGCATTTTTCTCTCCATACCCCACCAGATGGGCAATAATTGATCTATTATATATTTTCTAATCTGCGTTAAGTAAGAATTATCAAGGTACAAATATCTTTAATGTGCTGTCATAGGGTTAGTTCCAAGTATGTCACATAGGTCTCATACTTCATAGGAAGGCAGTTCAATTGTTTTCTTAATTACTGAAAAAAGGATGAAGGGCAGGATTTTTGGGGGAAAAAGAAGTGAATTAGAATTTCCTGCATTTAATAACCGTATCCCCTACCTCCACCTGTTGAGCACATAACTTTACTTCTTATGACAATTAAATAAAACTGAAATCACCCATGAAGACTTAAAAACAATATGGTTCCTACCTCTGGAGAATATAGTGGTACCCCTGATGAGTATGGTTTGATCTACCCCTGAAAAATTATGGTTTTACCTCTAAAAATCTTCACCTCCAAAGAATTCCATATACATATATATATATATATATATATATATTTTTTTTTTTTTTTTTTTTTTTTTTTTTTACTCTACCCCTAAAAAAATCCTCGGTTTGTGTAACTAACCCCTGAAGAATTCCATTTGTCCTCAGCCAGTGGTGGGGGGTATGGATATTATTAACAATTATTCCTCAAGCCCGAATGGGCTCTGAGTCAATAGCCTATGAGGCTGAAGGCCGAATGGGCTATTGACTCAGAGGCCATGAGGGCGAGAAGAATAATTGTTTTAGTAAAATCCAACTAGTTTCCGAAAAATAACGAGAATAAAAAACTTTTAGCTAGTTAAAGCTAGACTTTAATCCTTTTTTGCCGCCATAAAGCCCGCACTTTTAGCTACTAGTGGGCCCTATCATATAGCCTAGTAGTAGCTCAACCAATCAGACCGCAGCATTGATAATAGACCACTAGTTGGGCATTACTAAAATGCAATAGCCCGATAATTCCACTTTCAAGATTGGAAAAGATTTACGGCTAGATTACAGGGCACAGGGCCACTTATTAACATATCATTAAATAACAAAAGCGTCTATTGTTATATGAAACGTTTTTCAAAGCCTCTCAACAAGGTGGACTTGAGTAGCCCTGTATTCTTGATCAAACGGCTCAAACACGCCGACATCTAGCGCTTTTTTATCATTTGACATCCACGCCGTCTCGATTTTGAAGGTCGGGTAGAAGTGAAAATAACACAGGGAGTTCTGAAATCCGACAAAAACTTAACAACTGCATAAAGATAACTTACTTCATCGGTGCCTGAAATGTGTTCTCTTTGGCGGCCATTTTAAAATTTGCGGTCAGCGTGAAGTCTGCAACCAAGATCTCTCCCTCATCCTCATACCCAGGGTCTTCTCGTTTTCCAATAGGAAGACTTTGGGGACGGGGTTGAAATCTCTCTTCGCCTCGGATTTTCCGAAAGTCTTCGAATTTCTAACCATCTCTGCATCTTCATAATTTCTCGGTTACTATCCACTCATTCACCCCAAAATTTAAAATTACAAAATGATGTTCGTACTTTACGATTGTATTTGATCAAGTCATTTCAGCATTTTTGAACGACGCACGTGAACGCAACCGTAAGTGGGACTTTTTCCCTGTCTGGTATGAAATAGAATCCGGGCCTACTGGAAAAGCTAGGAGGCACAAATCACTAAGAATTCGGAGCGGTAACCCTTCCCCCGGGGTAATTATAAGCAGAAATCGTTTGCCTGGCTTTAGTTTTACTCCATATATTTCTGTTCTCAGACAGAACTTGTTGTGACTGGTTTGGCCAATGAATCTCAGCGTTTTCGCTAAAACACCTTCAGAGAGGATGTTTTTATTCTCTGCATTTCTGTCGTTGTTACCTGTGAAAGTCTAATCACAATACAACAGTTCAGCCATATTAAACCGTCAAAATAGATACAGTCAATCTATTACATTTCAAAATAGGGAAAATAAGTACGCACCTACATTTACCCAGGGTTTTTATAAGAACAACATAGCTATTTTCCATAGAGATTGCGTCAACAACCAGGGAAGTTTGAAATTGTCAGTGTCACAGAATTATAGTGCTTTTATCAAATTGTCCTTTCTATTACTCACGTCAATTTCATTAGTGCTGCAATCAACATCATTATTATTGTCATTAGGCTAAAGAACCAACCAGTTCTTCTAATGGAGTTTTTAATTTCATGACTAAGGTAATAAAACTTCTCAAACTCATTAATAATTCATAAAGAAAATACAAAGAAAATTAATGCTTAATGAGTGTTTGGAAATCGGATGAAAAACTGCTCAGTATTTGCATCCTTAATTTCTCCTTCAAAAATGATTTTGTTTGAGAAGAAATATCAAACATTCGACACAGTGTTTCATCACCAGATGAAACTCCTCGAAGTTCGTCAAAAATACTCCGCTGCGCGTCGTATTTTCAACTCTCTTCTCGGTGTTTCATCTGGTGATGAAACACTGCGTCTCATGTTTGATATATTACGTAACAGATAAACTCTTTTCATTTGCATTTCGAAAGAGTTCCTCGTTTTGTTAAAGTCAAAGTTTTTCAGTTTAATTGTTTATAAGTCAAATTTTCTTTTTGTCCTTAAGTTCTGCAATATGTGTAAAATATGTAACCCAATTTTACAGGTCAATAATCTTGCAACATCTAAGTTGCAGTGTATGAGGTCAAAACGAAGTATCGACTAATTTCTAGAAAGTTCTCGTGCATGACGTTATTTCACCCGAGCGTTCGCTTAACCAACCAAAAGCCACGCGCGTTTGTATATATCCGTTCGATAAACCAATGAAATGGCTCTATTTCCGTTCGTTTGTTGTTTCTGTTTTGTTTGCGCGTTTTCATTTCAAGCTCATACGAAAATCACTCCATTTGGTTTGTGGTTGTTATCGGTTTTGTTGTTGTTTTTGTTTTTTATGCAAGAGTTGGCATAGATAAAGTGGAAGGAATGCAGAAACGTACCTTGTTTTGACCATGTTCCTTATAATCTTTCCAGGTTGTTCCATCCGTAGATACCTGGATTGTGTAGGTCTCTATCCACTGATCTGCATTTGGATTTCCTTGTGTTGACACAGCACAGACAATATGGATGGTTTCCAGGTCTATTTGTAAATAAGGATTAGCTTCTCCTGTAGATGTACACCATGCTTTTATTTCGTTCAAACGTCCATTCTTGGCTTCTGATACTCCAGAGGAGGCGGTTATACTGTTATCTGGGATTTTACCACTTCCAATTCCAAGATCCAAATCAATACAGTCTCCTTGATACCGGAAAAAAAAAACACGAAATAAATGCATACGTTTTTCACTCTCATTCTCCATGTACCGTAAACTACCGTTTCTAAGCCCCCTCTCCCACTTATAAGCCCCCCCCCTCCCAGTTATAAGGCTCATTTACCTGTAAACCCCCCCCTCCCAAAATGCATCCGACTTTCCCTCCCCACGGATATAAGCCCCCATCTGCCATCTTGATCCACCATAGTCGCCAATTTATCCAGATTTAGTATATACTAAAGCAGTGGATAGTGTTTTTCGCGCGCCCTGATTGGTTACTCAATGACTGAATATCTATTCACTAATTCACCTCCAGTTTCTCAGAACGAGCGACGCCAAACTTGCGTAAGTTGCGAGCAAAAAGGGCTTCACGGTTTGTTGCCGTAACAAACAAAGAAATTTCACAAGTAATCAAGCAAGCTGTTTCCGAAATACACGAAGAAGGTGACGAAGTTCGGTTTTGAAGTTTTAACAGGTAAAGCTTTGTCTTTTTGACTCGAATTTATCGATAAAACCGGTGAAAAAATTTTTTGTTTACAAATGCAAAATTAAGCATAAGTTTCGCGTTACTTTACTTAGTTGACTTGTTCATAAATAAGCTTAAAACTAAATTTAATAATATTTTTTACAGAATGATTTTAAGTACAAAAAGAATTCACTCCCTTTGAAGAAATTTCCTGCCAAGAGCTAAACAAATGCCTTCAAAAGTCTTATTTGTCGGCAAGAAAAAGCGACGACCGCGGCCGTTCGGTCATTGCGCGCCAAATTGTAATCATTGGCAACAGTAAATGAGTTAAAAATCATCATTTTTGTGCTCAATTATCTCACTATTTTAGTATATACTAAAACAATTATTCACCTCAGTGTCGGTGGCTAGTGTTTAATTGTCCAACACTAGCCACCTCCGCTTTGGTGAATAATTGTTGTATATTTCATTTTAAATAAAACCGGTATAAATTGATGTATTACATCCTCTTTTTTTTCTCCATTTACCGTCGTCCGACCGACCCAAATTTTTGGCATTTTCAAAAAAAAAAAAAAAAAAAAAAAAAATAACGACGTAGTTACACCATTTTTCACTTGAAATAATTCTCTTAATCTGAACAATGAGCATAGTTAAACAGCATAAAGAAAAGCAGGAACAAAAACATGAACATTTTTCTCATTATATTGTACATTTTGTTAATCCAAATATGTGAACGTTAACTTTTAACGTCTTCCTGGCGTACCAGGGCCTACTATTCCGAGACTTCTTGTGATTTTTTTTTTTTTTTCAGTCCGACCGACCCAATATCAGGAAACGCATTCGACGGTAAACAAAGAAAGGAAAGGGGGATGGCCTAATCATGATAAAAATTTGATCTGTGTGTATAAAAGGATCGCCAAAAAAATCCAAAAGTTATATATTTCCGAGATAAATACTCCCTGCTGAAAATCAGTGATCACATGTCATTTGGTCATTTTCAATTCTTTTATTTACTTTTTTTTTTCAATTTATTTTTTAGTGAAAAGCCTGGATTACATTAACAGTTATAATAAATTTAATCTGAAAATAATGCTAAATTAAGGGTAATACAAAATCAATAAGTAGAAAAGGAAATAAGCACTTTTTTTAAAGAAAAAAAAAATGCAGAAGTTGAAAAATATGGCTATGACAAAACTCGAATGCCTTGTACACGTCAAGGAGACTTTTAAAATGTTCCTAGAAAAATTCTGAGAAAAGCTGCTTACTATGGCAGTTATAGCTTAAACGTTTTTGAGGTAATTCAACTTTTTAGTTAGAGGAGCGCCTTAATAGTTCCGCCGGGTAAATGCCTAAATATAGTCTTAAAAACCAGACCGGATCATTATTTCTGAAATTGAACTGCATATAATGCAAAAGGAACGTTTTAGCTTTTTGAAAAGAAACCAAGTACCGTGACATGACTCCTTTAAAGGTACATTTTGTCAAGATTCATTTAAGAACAAATCTCATCTTCACGCTATGATCCCCTATGTAAATTCCAAAGTTAAAAATGTTTTATTAAAATTAATCTCTTTGAGGAGAGATATTTTTGCCTAAATAAGGGTAAGTTAATATCGTTACAGTGCGGGACAATTTACTTAATCTGCTCTGTTAGTAGAACATTAAAGCCTGGCAGTGAGCAAGCCTTCAAAAGAGAGTAAATTAAAAAATCAGTGTTACTCAATAATATCTCAGGAACTGTCACAAATGAACTAACAAGGGAAGCTTATTTATGTTAAAGCTAAGTATTCTTAGAAAGTGCTTATACGAAACAGATAACAGTTATAATGGAATTTAGAGTTGTGCTTTTCATTACATTTTGATAGGCATTGCTGCTTGTGATGGATCATTACAATTCCAAATAACTGAAATAAGAGCTCAATGTGTCAGTTCGAGACGATTTCTAACCAATGAGCCAATCCGAAGTAGCGAACAAAACGAAACTGCTTACTCACGATACAACACTGAGGAAGTAACTACGTAGTAGATTCTTAGATATTATAGAAGCTGAAACTGAAGTAAAGCAACAATTCGCCAATTTGTAGAGCTTCCCAACAGTAAACAAAGCATTACAAGTTTTGTTCACCGATACAGTACAACTCTAACATGTCATTTAAAGAAGCGGGACCGGCTTCGCGTTTTTAAGTGTAGCAGGAAGCAATATCTAGCTAATTTTAATTACCCTATAATCTAGTAGATTTACTTACAATAAAAGATTAATTAAATTAAATGAAAAATAATGGGAAGCTGGGAAGCTAAATTAACCAGTTGGTTTTCTTGTTAGCTCCCTGAAACGTATGTTTACGTGAAGTCAAGCCAAAGGGCACAAAAACGACCATATGCAGGCTTGTGGTAGCTCGTAGTAGATAACACTGGCCTACCTGATACCAAAGAGGCGAGATAGAAGAGAACTATCACCCGGAAATAGAGCGCTGGATAACCCCACGCCATGTTAGTGTGTTTTCGCTTCGCCCTCTGAAAGTAATATGAACTATTCACCTTACACCTGAATTGTAAATATCATCCCTGGGGATTAATTAATGATATGCAAATGAGTATATATAAGGGGCCGAGCATTTAACTCTTGAGGGGTGGGGCGGGTGGGTGATTTTGAAAAAAAAATTCCTGCAAGCGCTTGTCGGAAGAAAAAAAATTGCATGCAGCACAAATGTAATAGAAAAAAATTCTTGCGCTGCTGTAAGAAAGAAAAAAAAATGTTGCAAAGCTATTTCATCATTCCGAGAGGCTTTACAAAATCGCAGCAAAACTGCAACCATTCTCTTCCCTTGCCGCCTTTGAACTCTGGATTCCACGATGCTGCAAAATTATTGCTTCATATGTGCAATGCATTATTAGCTTATCACAAGCAGTATCATATATGGAGGTAAATTTTTTTATTAAAGAATCAAGTTTTAATAGACAATGAAAGTTATTTTTTTGCATTTTTAACAGAAACATTTTTATGGAATTATTTTCTATTTAAATATAACATTTTTGCAATGCCTTTTTTTTCTATTTTAATAAATATAATATTTTTTTAAGTTTTAGTAATGCAACTATCAATGTCTAGCCCCAATGGGGGGAGTGCAGGTATACCCAGGGGCTATTGACGATTGATTTCAAATATTTTTGGTCAATAAATTTCAAATTCCACACCCTCTGCCATTTCAAACCTTAATTGTTACTCAAAACATCCCCTCCCTTGGACAAAGTTCACAGGTGAAATGCCCCACCTATCTGTCCGCACTCCCCATGTTGGGGCAATACATTGATAGGTGGATAAAAAGTAGCCTGCGAAAACATCCGTTTCTCCTCGCTTTTCGCCGCCGGGGACGTTTCGCGCGGAGGAACGTCTGCGACTGATGACGATGACGATGACGCAAACCAATGTTCACATAACAAATCCAGTAGTCATGGGGTTTTAAATGTAAATTTGTCCAATTTTACATGTCTTCTGGTCGATTTTGGTAAAGTGTTGTGTTCATCTGCCAACGAGCTCCAGCAAAACTCAAATGCTTCTTACAAAGAAGACTATATGACACAAATATTGACTGTTTTGTTGGAGATTCTTCGCGTTTACATTTGACCTTTGTGGCCTTTTGTCTTTTGTCTGTCATTCGTAAACAATAGCTAAAACAATGTAACTACTCTGTCGACCAATCAGCCCTTCTGACCGGATTCCGGACAGAGTTTACGTCATCAGTACTCAGATGTTCCTCCGCGCTAGACTACTTGCAGTCCGCCTTTTCTCTTATTAAAAAATCCGTCTAGTTCTTGATCTCATCCGGCGCGATTGCAAACCACGATGTTATTATATAGGGATCGAGACGAGACGAGACGAGAAAAGTCTTATTTTTTCTTCTCGGGCTTACGCCCTCGTTTCTCGCGGCAAGCGGCTTCGCCGCTAGTGTGCTTAGGTTTTGCGTGTAGTAACGAGAAAAAGAGAAAAAGAAAAACAAGAGACTACTCGCAGTCTACTCCCCGCGAAACGTCCCCATCGGCGAAGAGCGAGGAGAAACGGATGTTTTCGCAGGCTACATAATTAAAAAGTAGCTGTATATTTCATGAATAAAAATTGTGCTGCAAGATAAAAATTAACAGCAGCAATGAACGCGGCTGAAAACTACAACTGTGTCCAATCAGCAAATGAAACAATTTTATGACTGTCATATGCAAGGCAACTGTCACATTAGAAATTTATTTTTTTAAATACCAGTATATTCAGTGTAAAAAAAAAACAGATCCAAAACCTTTCCTATTGTCCCCGTAAATAAATTTCAGTCCACTTTTAAATTGCAACTAATGATTCTAGCAGCAATTACCATGCTTTGATTATTTCTGAACTGCTTTTTGCTATTTTTGGCTATTTTTTTTAAATTAAGAAACCAAACATTTTCACATCTGCCTGTGGTGCATCACTTTATTTTGACGTAATATAAAATGAGTGTAAAGAATGACTTTCCGAAAAGATAGCTATACAATAATGATTTTGTATAGCTTACAACATTTTAAGGCTTTGCAGCTCCATATTAGAACTATTACTGCAATGACCACAATGTAAATGTAAATACATTTTGTATACGTAAACACATGACCCTTTTTTGAGGAAAAAAAATCCTGCAGAGAAATGAGGAGGGAAAAAATATTCTGCAGAGCATTTAGAAGGGAAAAAAATATCCTGCCCACCAGTTTGCTAGAAAAAAAAAATTCTTGATGACCAGAAATCACCCACTCCGATAATCGATATCAATAACAATTGAAGATTTGTATCGATTTCCGATACCAATCGATAGAAATCGATAAAGAAATAAAGTTGTGAGTTTGATTGATATTGATTTCCGATAGAAATCGAGAACGATTGATTTATCGAATGTTATCGATTATTACCGATTGCTATCGGAAGAGATTGTCGTCGTTTTACAAGTTAATCATCGACACAATGTTGTCTGTGTGGCTTTATTGAGTCATTCAATCATCATAGCATGCAATAGGTTTACAATTATCAACAAAATACTATAGGAACAAAAACAATAACAGAAACGTTTTTGGTCTTTTTATCGATCTTCAGCTTCAGCGCAGTTGATAATACAGGAAGAAGAAGACGTTGCAGCCAAAGTAGCGGTGTGAAACCCTCGGCTAGTTAGGGTTAGGGTTAGTGTTATGCTAAAAGATGGCAGCGATCTGGAGGGCTCCAATGTCCACGCATATATCGCATGGAGTTGGCCGATTCACAACGCGAGATTGCCACAAAAGACATACAGGAAGCAGTAGATAACGCTGGAATGAGTGGACATGTAAAAATATTTTAAAACGCCAGAAAACAAAGTGGGATGAACACTTCGCCTTGACTAGATGATGAAATCCATAATAAAATGCTTAACCTTAAACGCCTTTCTCGTACATTCGTTTACTAGATAGCAACGCCAGTCTTCAGTAATATGTTTCAAATAAATACTCTTTTGGATTATCGACTGTTATCGATGATTATCGATTATCGATTGTTATCGACTTCTGCCAATAGATAAAAATCGATATTTTTTCTGTGAGTTCGATTGTCATCGATTACCGATATCAATAGATAGCAATCGGCGATTGATATCGATTGATATCGAGTGTATAGATTGATTTCCGATATCGATTTCTATCGATTGACTACGCCTGGTTTAAAACTATATGGCCCCGTGTGTGTTCTTGTCAAAATGGTCACGCTACGCTCCTGCATGTGTTCAAGTACTCTTCGCAGTCGGGTTGACAGCATGTTTTTCGTTTATTTCTGCCCTTTTTCTTATTAAATACATAGCCAATATTTCATTCAATCAAAAATTAGACTCAATTAAGACGTCATTGGTTGAATAATTTTTGCAGAATTTTTTGGTGATTTTCTTAGATGTCTTAAATGTATAAAAATTAAAATGGAAAATATGATAAAATAAAATAATATAAATGAAAATGACAAACCTAATCCCCTTTTAAGAAAGTAAAAGCTAAAAAAAAGAGGAAAATAATGATATCATAAAATAATGTAAATGAAAATAACAACCCTAATCCCCTTTTAAGAAAGTCAAAAAAAAAAAAACATGGAAAATAATGATAAAATAAAATAATGTAATTGAAAATAACAACCCTAATCCCCTTTTAAGAAAGAAAAAAAAATGGAAAATAATGTAAATGAAAATAACAACCCTAATCCCCTTTTAAGAAAGTAAATTGCCGCCAGTGTAACTGGCGTTGGTGCAGAGATACAAAAACGACTATAAAACAAAAAGTGGCAGAGAAGTCATAGATGTTTACTTTCCGTTTCTGGAAATTTAAGGGGGTTAGTGTAAAAAGAAACGCCCGTTGCTCACTGTAGTAGTTGTATACAGGACCAGATCAAGGTTATCATGAAATTTGAGAGCCAGACCAGTAGAGCAAACCCAATGTGAAAAAAAAACAAAAAACCAAAAAAAAAAAACAATACAAATAAAAGAAATTCTGAGAACAAGACATATGAAAAGATAAACATGACAAGTTTTTTATTCTTATCTTTTTTACTTGCATTTACACAGTATTACATACCTACATAGTAATTATCTACAATACGCGTAGATAAAAACTCATTAACATACCTTACCTTAGTACTAAGTACCTTACATTTTCTTTTTTCTTTTTTTTTTTAGTATATACATGCGCAATAATGCAGGCTAGAATTGACTTACATACATTTCCATTAGTTTATCTAGGCTCGTATTTCTACTACAAATGTGTTAATCAACAATTAATGAATGAGGGTGAGTATCATATGAAGAATATATGATACGAAAGCCGAATTCAATAATTGTTTTATTATTCAATCAATTCCTATTTTAAAAACATAGTGTTTTTTTTCTTACGTTCCCAGCATGTACGATAGAAGTACATTAATATCATCCATGGCGACAGTAGTCAGAAAGCAAGAACAATCGTTAGTGCAATGTTGAGGTACCTGCGTATAAGACAATTAGTCCCACAAACTGGTGCCGGAGTAACTGCCAAATACCCGAGCTCTTCAGACTACTTCAATATTTAGATGCAAGTGTTCAGACGCTTTGGAGAACGAGGAAGAGTTCAACTAGTGTAAATGAAGTGGCTTGATATTGACATTGATCAGACAGATCGGACTCCCGCTACGCTGTCGTCCGATTTTGTTAATCACTCGTATGATTACAGACCGAATTGGACTCCACTCAGTCCTGTTACCATTACTAACTTAATATCAAGCCACTTCAGGCTCTTCTTTTAAATCAAAACAGAAGAAATTCCAATTTTGCTAGCAGTGAAAAAAAAGCCATTTGAGCGCGTACTTGATGGCGCGTACATTCCAATTACTCAGGCATGACGCTTACTGTCCTAGCAAACTGTCCTATTGAGGCTGAAATCAGGGCAGTTGATAGCCAAACAGATTTGATCCCTTAAACTAGTAGTAATTGCAAATTAAGGGAGTGCGTTTGATGGGGAGGGGGGGGGGGGGGGGGGGGTGGGGGGTGATGGTGGTGGGGTGGTGGGTAGTGAGTGGTAGTGGAAAGGGGGTGCAAAACCTGATGGGGTTGTAATATTGAGAAATCAGAATCAAACTCTTTTATCAATACGAATACCAGCAGCTGTCTTTATTAGTGTTATTGTTTATCCACCTACTTTACATTTCGTTACTATTTCATTTTTCCTCAAAAATAGAAGAGCGTACCGTACTTTTTACATTTACTTGGCTAAACCTCTAAGTAAAGTACATGTAAGCAACAACCGGTCAAACACTGACTACTACCCTCAGGATATTCCTTTGCACTCTAGAATGGTCAATAAAATTGGCTAAAAATTGGGATACAGAAAAATGAAAGTTATCTGAAAAGTTTAAGCGTCAAGTATCACTTTAAACCCTTGATGCGTGACACTAGGCTAACACGACTCACACACCCGGAATTAGTGAGATGAAAAGGTCAACGTTTCGCTGTTCAACTTCTTGTATATTTTTCAAAAATGGCGACAAACAAAAGCAAATACAACGTTGTAAATAGCTTTTAAAACGAAAAGATGTAATTTGTAATAGAATTAAATATGGTCGATGTAAGCTGATCTTGCATGAATCCATAATAACAAATGAAGTGTGCAGAACGCATTGTTAGCATAATATCTACAAATCCGATTACCTTAGAATGGAAATTTTCCTACATAAAACAAAAGCTCAATTGAAAACTGCGAGAATAACAATAAAGAAACCTGCAGTAAGCAGAAAATCGCCAACGTTTCAGCTGTGAACGAGTGTCACAAAATAGATACTAGCTCCCAGGTAAGAAAAACTGAACACATGAGATCAAGGCAAAATGTGCCAGGCCGGTCAAAGATGGCGTCCAAACCGTGAAATCGCCTTGCATATAGAACGGTTACTACGTCATGTACGGTAAACAATTAGTAAGTGTTCTCCTTCGTCGAACACAATTATTTGTCCAGTTACTCCTTATCCCTAAAACCCTTTTAACAGGGCCTCATAACTATTCATTTATATATTCTCATATTCTTTGTTTCCACACGGTTCAGGGTGCACGTGGAAGGAAGCATTAGCATAATCGTGTTTCGTTTTACCATCACCAGCGACTCCATCTGGGTTCTTCATTAGAGATCCATATTCTGAATTTATTGTCGTTTGCTGCATATGAGTAGGACGCAGCTCCATATAATTTGACTCCTTTGGAGAAAACGAGACTTCGGCATTGCCTAAGAATGAAAATGGTTAAAATCTAATCAAAATTTCACAGGAAAAGGAAGAATGGAAACCGTTGTAAACTCAGTTTTGAACTAAACATGTCAATAATTATTTATAAAACCTTTATTTTCGTGATCCTTCACTTGTAATTCTTTGGCAGAATGCTTGTCGCTTGTTTTGGAATTTCGCAGAGCACACCAAAGGAACAGATTCACTCCAAGAGAGATGATTAAAAAAACTGCTAAGGTGATGATTACTATTACAAGAGCTGCAATGTTAAAACATGTATGTTAAAGTTCTTGTGAGGTGATTGCTTAAACAACCTTGTCTCTTGAGTCAGCTCTCCTCCTTCCTCGAGGAACGAAGAGAGATCAAGGACTTCGCGAATTTAATGATTAATATTAATGTATTACTTATAAGGCGCAAAATAGCTTTAAAAATATGATCTAATGCCCTCAATTAGATCTGGTACTTAATTGTTGATTGTAATAATCATGAGTTTACTTAAAAGCGTGCGTGGTAGGATTCAAAAGAAGATGGGAAAGGTGGGGAAAGGAGAGGCGGGGATTAAGAACAGAGGGAAAGGCACTCCCTCTCCCTTTTCCCTAAACCATTTTTCTTCAAAGGAAAGTAAAACATGCACCCTATAAACAGACACAGTTTTTGTCCTTCAGATATACTCACTCAAGAGATTGAAACTAAAACCAAAAGTAACCAGGGACATGATTTTGCCAGATAAGACGTTTTGACTCATTCCATTCATTCTTGTCTAGCTTTGAAGCTGGTGAATCCTTCAGCTACTAGTAAGTGTCATATCCTATAGCTTAGCTTCCCACACAGACTTCATCGTCTCGCCACAGAACAATTGTGATTTTGGTCAGATAGAGAGGGGGCAAAACTTGACTGACAACAGGATCTTTTTGTGAAGTTTCAGATAATTCAGCTGCTAAGACAAACCGTCTTTGAGTTCGACGGTTCACTCGACTGTACTGGGACAATAAACATTGGGAGCTGTATTAGAATCAACTAACAAACCTGTGTTTGAAGGCTTGTCCTCAGATTTGTCAACTGCGGGTTTGAAAATGAAATGAGTGAAAGAACATTCTAATCAGTCAGCTAGTCAGAAGGTGAGGAATAGAGAGAAGTGTGACGTCACGTTACCATGGTACTGAGTCATTCCTAAGGCTATCGGTAAGTCATAAGCAAATTACTCTGTCATTCTATATGTCTGTGTACTGTGGTCCTCCCATCAGCAATAATGAAAGTTAAAAGTTCCATCTAAAAGTACTGCTGAAGAGGTTTCACTAAAACAGCTACACGAAAGGAAAACTCCTATTACATACAAATTTCAATGGCCCTTGGGTGATTGCATTTACAGGGTGTAGCGGAGACTACTGTTGGTCAGCTATTGTCTTAGTGTTGTGTGCGTATCGTTCAGTGTCTTTTAATCTTTCAGTATTAAATCATTTGATGATCGCACCCTTACGCAACTCCAGCAGATTCGGCATTGTTATAAAAATTATCATCATCAAAGATTACTTGCTTTTAATCTTATTCCGTTTAATTCTGAAATTTTAGTCATTAATTTAATCCGAGGGAAAATAATTGCGCACTCTTCAGTAAGCATCATTAGTAATCAGCAATTTTTCTATAGTGGTGTGTGCTTTCGTGGATTTGATCTATCCATTGAAAAGTGAAGTAATCAAAAGTATGAGGTGTTCAACTAAAATGTATTATAATAGCAACTTCCAGTCTCCTTGACAGTTTCCATAGGCGATAAAGGGGTTTCTAAACCTAATTTTAAATGCAGAAGTGGTAAAGTCAGCGTCTTGGAAGTTACAATTTTAGCAGTGGGCTAAACAAACAGCGTTATTTTAATTGCATGTGAACCTCTTTTTAACTCTAAACATAGTCGATCATGTCAATTTCATCGAATGTTACATTTGACCTGATCATGCAGGGGCTTTTCTCCCACTCCTTCAATGGTATTCCATGGTTAAATATGTCCCATTGAACATAGTCACACATGGCTGTCACTGGTGCCTATGTTATTCAATTTTTTTGCTTTTGCCTTAAACATGGTTGATCATGTTATATCACGGTGTCTTTTTCACCTTACAAATCTTCAACCATGTTATACTATTGTTTGCTGTTGCTGCCTTTTCGATATCATACATGGCCATTGTCTCTATGATCATACACGGTTCACAAAGCCCCTACGTTGGTAATTTTGTTCATGGTCGCGACAATGGTCAAATTTGTGCCATTGAACGTATGTAGTTGACAATTGTTTGGTTGACCGTGGTCAAGGCATAGTTTCACCATTGCTGGATCATTTTAAACCATGGTAGCTGACCATGATCATCAATGATAAAACAATGGCTGACCATATTAAGTCTCACTATGGTACTGACGCTGAGCAATTGGGCTCTCCAACCGATCGGGGTTAGCCTCCCGCGAGACGTTTCTAGGGTAGTCTTTACTCCCCCCCCCCCCCCCCCCACCCTCCCCAGAAACCGTCACCTGCTTACCCGAAACCAACATTTCTTTCCGCCGCTTAGCCAGTTATATTGTACCTACCAAAGTCTGGTAGGCTGACATTGACCGAAGTTGACCGCATAAGAATTTCCGCGCAAATCGAGCCGGAACGATGTAAACAGAATATATAGGACACGAAATTTAATATAGTGAACAACTAAATTTAACGACAGCGCTAACTGGTCACGCGACACTGTTCAACGAGTGAGAAGGCGCGCTTTTGTTTATCGATCAACGACCCAGTGAACAAAAATTTTTCACAATGGCGGACGGAGACGGACAGATTCTAACATGAGCTTACAGTACTCGTGTAGGTTTCACTCTATTGGAAAGAAAACACTTGATGTAAGAGAATAAGAGTATCATTCATTGCAAGGAATCGTTGGGGTGTTAGAATATTCCGGACCGATCACAAAGGTCGTGGCTTCAATGGCATAGCTTGCAAGATTTGATAGAAGCAAACTATTCCTGTGTAAAAATAGCCGTAGAAAGTGAATGAAAATGTTTTGAGATCGTACAAAACAGGATTGGTACCACTTATTAACTTCTACAGTACAAGAATCAAAGAACCAGTCATCATAACACGAATGAAAAGTAGTTCAAATTTATTAATCTTTCTTGGTTGTTTTTTGTGTGTGTGTGTGTGTGTGTTGTTTCGTGTTGACTTCACGCATCTGGTGCTTTCTTTGCTTGCTGTAGTACCTGTAAGGTTTCAATTTCAAACCGGATTGTCAGTGTTCAATGATCATGAGTAGCGATCATGATTTACAGTTGAAATTTGCCTTGAGTCTTTCTTTGATTTTTTTTTTTTTCATACTGTAGATGAACATCTGGAGAATCCAACAGTAACAAATCTTTCCAGAATTGGCGAGTTTCAAAAACAAGGCGGTTAGTATCTACCTTGCGCTTATGACCTTTTGTGTTTTGGACCTCGGAATAAAAAATTGTCTACCAAAATTCTAGCTTGTCTACCATCTCCATATTCAACATGAAAATCGAGGAAAAATATCTAGAACTTCGTCAAAAATCTGTGAATCCAAAAAATACTAGATACTTGTTCACCTATCTTGAAAACCGACCAAAATCTCGCCTACATCGCGTTGTTTAAAAGAAGACATAAGCCACAAAATGTGCCGAATATTTCACGAGGCATTTTCAATATGGCTTCCGATATGCTGCGCACTTAAAAAAAAAATTGTGTATACCTCATGAAAAGTCTTCGAAATATGCCTGAGAGCCTCGAAAGGGTGACTCTGGTCGTTTAAGTAATCGATCCGCCATTTTCCTAGAGAAAAATAGCTCAATGACGTCACGACTGTCCTTAAATTTAGGGATATTCCGAAGTTCGGTTAGTCTGAGTTATTTGTGGAGAAAGTAGCCTATTCGGTTGTTTTTGACACTCTAATGAATGTCGGAGAGAATGTCATTTAAGTCCCACCTACACATTAGGAAAAGTTCTGTCGACGAGGCCTGTGTTATAAAGCAATGTTTATAGCAGGAAAGATGAAACAATTTTATGGCAGTGTAGTTTCTAGATGAGTAATTTTCAGAGACTTCTTCGCCGCTGAAGTTCTTTGTTGTTGTATGGATCCAGAGTTCTGATGTTGCTGAAATTTAAACCGACTGCCGGCTGGATCAAGCGAAAAAGATCAACTCCAGTTTCCCCGAAAATTTAACTCTCCCTGCAGATGACTGATTTAAAGCATCGCACAAAAAAACGCTAGTATTTATTTGAAATAATTCCTATTTCTAATCTCACAGCGCCCGCATTTCTTGAGTTGCAGTTGTGCCTTTGAGTGAACGTGAGGTTGCGGTTGTCCTCGTTAGGCATAATCTGCAACGCGTTTTTCGCCCTCCGGGGGAGAGTACTCCCTTATATAGGCTACATAGGTATAAGCGGCGCCAAAAGGGATGGATTTTTAGCCGTTTTGGTCTGAAATAAGGTATGGTTTGTGCACTCTAGTCTTGAATTGGGTATGTTTTTTAGAAGAAGCTATTTCTTCATCATTTGGCGACAAGACCATTTCCCTTTTAATGTTTACGCCAACCGTGTACGTGCCGTAACAGCTTGTCTCGCGCTTCTGTCACGCGACGGGCTTCAGGTCTTCAGGTCTGAAATAGGGTATCATATTTTTGATCAGGTCTGAAACAGGGTAGCGAAAATCACAGATTTTGGTCTGAAATAGAGTAAGGGTTTCAGGAAGCGTGAAACACACCCCCACCCAGTTTTCCTGGAAGTACCCACCCGGGGTTTTTCGTTGTATTTTATACACAAATGGAGGGTCATTATGCCAGGCGTTCCTTGTGGAGACCGTGGAAACTGGGATTAAGAATCGTTGCGTGATCGAAGCCACGCATGTTTAGGGAAGACTAAATTTAGAGCTTTTCCGAAACATGTCGGCCCACGAATTCTATCTCTTCAAAGCGTTGATCACTTTGGAACAAGTGAACACTACTGAGTAGTTAAAAAAAGAAGAAGAAGAAGAAGAAGAAGAAGAAGAAGAAGAAGAAGAAGAAGAAGAAGAAGAAAAGAAGAAGAAGAAGAAGAAGAAGAAGAAGAAGAAGAAGAAGAAGAAGAAGAAGAAGAAGAAGAAGAAGAAGAAGAAGAATTAGCAAAACTGCGATGGTCGGGTGTTGTAAACTTTCATTGAATGCAGATGGATCTTGTGACGAGAATGCAGTTTATTTTCGGCGATGATTGAAATGAGGTGCCATGTAAATCAATTTTTTTTTATCTCTGGCCATTATGTAATTTCTCTGGAATCGAGGTCCTTGAATCTTCGTGTATATACACACGTGTATAGCTTGCGACCGCAGACGTATTTCTGGGCGTCGCTAAAGCACGAACTAAATCAATTCAGAAACAAGTAAAAAGTCTCGAAGTCGATAAAGTAGAAGTAAAAAACCTTTAGCGAGTAAATCCTGTTTCTTGTAGAATTAATCGCCTCCTCATTTCTCGATCTAATCTCCAAGCAAGCGAGACTGAATGAGGCTGTAAGCGGGCACTTGTTTTGATGCAAACCTCCTTCCCTTTGCAAGGAGAATTATGCTTGAAAAATAGTTAGCGAAAGAACAACATGATTTACATAATAAAGCAGGAAGGGTTGTATCAAAAGAAGGTCAACTCCAGCTTCGTTTTCACAAGTAACTGTAAAATGGGCTATTCGCGGGAAATTGTAAAATAATACACCCCACTGCAGATTGGTCACATTACCATGAGGGTAAAACAATGGGAAAGGAATGCTGAACTTGGGTAAGCAGGAGTTTGTGGGAGGGAGGAAATACGACTCCTCTAAGAACGTCTGCGTGGGAGGCTAGAACGAGGTCTGCTAATAAATAAAATAAACTGCGTATTATAATTTCTCGTGAAAGCGAGGTTAATAAATCTGTCGGAATTTGCATTGCGTTTGGCTCCCACGAGAATCGCAAGCCAAGCAAAGAGCTTATGGCGGCCGTTAAGCCCGAGAGTAAATTAACACCGAAATAATGCAAAATGGCATTGCAATACTCGTTTAAGCTAGTTTTTCTCAAGTTTATCTTTGAATGCGTGATAAATACAGCTCCACAAGCTACAAACAGCGTGTATGGCAGAGGAAAATGCTTGAAGTGTAAGAATTTTACTAGCCTGCGTAGCATGGCGGTTTTGGTTGGGCGCGCTAAGTAATAAAGGCGGGCGAGGGCAGAGAAACCGCGAGGAGATTGGGGCGGAAGCAACTTGAAAAACCGCCTGCACGAACGGGGGGCTTTTTTGAGTCGGTCAGCACGCCAGCGTACGGATCGTTCCGATTGGTTCGGAATGTTCGCCTGTCAATCAAATATTTTGGTAATCTCCCATGGGAGAGATTCGAGGGACTGAACAAATCATCTCCGCAAAACGAAATCAAAATATTAAAGAAGCGTTGACCGGAGCGTCGTCGATCTTGAATATTTGACGGGAAAACAGGGCAATTGTATTGAAGCCTAAACAGGAAATGGCCATTTACAGTCTTCTTCAAAGGAGAGATGTCATGGAAATTTTGTCAACAAGATTTGGCAAGAGCATGACCTTTACTGTCTTTGCTATGGCCAAAGAAGAAATATCCTCATCGAAAACCTGTATGATCACAATTTCCCCTCTGAAAAGTACTATCGACGACCAGATATCTGAAACGTTGTCGCTGAGCTGTAAAGCAATGGACCTTATGACAGAAACAGTAAATTTCAGTGCTTCGAGAAAGTTCACCTCAATTTTCTCTATTACTCGGTGTTAGAGAATAACGCACTCCAGCGCAATACATCGAACGGTGTCCGCGATTGTGGTCGATGTATCGCATACGGTTGAAGAAAGACGCACAGCGTAATTCTCCATACTTTTTTGCTTGGTGTAGCTTAAGCTACAACTCAAATCTGAAGATCGCGCTATACGTAAAAATACAACATCCTGCAAATAACACTTAAAAAGCCGGGCCCAGCGTCAAAACATTCACGGACAAAGCAGTGACAAAGAAACTACAAACCAAGGCTCCTTGGTTTGTAGTTGTCCAGATCCAGGCATTTTAGTCGGAAAAGACCAAAGAAACTAAAATATTTATTTAGCCGTAATAAAAAGCTTTAGGCTTTAAGAGTGGTCAAAGAAATTAGTACTTTACAACTGCATCTGAGATCAACAAATTCTAATTAGCGAAAATAACATTAACCACAGGAAATAATTACTCAATACGGATTAAACAAACCACCTCTATGACCTCTAAATAAATGTAAGACTTAGTGCAGCAAAAATAAGATCTACTCAGTCAAGTTTAGAACGCAGTGTAGTCACCTATGCGCGAGATAGCCACAAAGAAAAAACCCGTGTTTGTTCAAGCAAACTCCAATTCCGGCCAAGGTCACGTTTTGCACTATATCACGAGCTTTTGTGTCGTGTTTAGGCTGTCAACACTTTATTTCTGATTGGTTGGGAAAACTGAAACCAAACAAGTTGTCAACAGGATGTCAAAATGAGTTGAAGGGGGCGGCAGTTGAAAAGGCCACGAATCCGGGCAGGCGGTTTTTATTTTTCTCGCGGCTTCGCCGCTCGTTCTCGCGTGCTTCGCGCGCGAATTTCGCAGCTACGCCACTCTTGCGCCCGGCTCGACAAAACCGCCATGCTACGCAGGCTAGAATTTTACCGAATCAATTTTTCAATGTCAGCGTGGCCAAGTGATATGGGTTTTCTTTGAACATTTTTGTCTGTTTAGTTTTAGATTTTTCTATCACATGTTTTCGCTTTCGCTTGTTTCGCTTTATGCTCACTGCTGACCTTTTCAGCCTCGCGAGGTTTTTTGCGATAACGTATTTCTAGTAAGACAAAATAAAACGTATAGAGGGAGATCATATGGCTTCATCAAATTATTTAAAATTACAACAGAATATTGCAACTCTCACCTTTAGTGACTGATATTGTAGCAACCGTGATGGGATTTCCCTTTAAAACGACCTATAGTATTTGTGGTCAACAAAAAGTTATATTTATAATTATATACATAAGAATTATTATATGCATTTACAAATATAAATATGTTCTGTTGCCTGTAACATATTCAGATACTTAACAATTATTCGACGCTTTGGGTATGGGATGGTAGTAGCCAACAAAGCACGTAGCGCCGAGTTGGCTATAATCATCTCATATCCAACAAGCGAGTGTGGAATAATTGTTTTATTAAAAACGCCCACAAAATATCGAGAATTCTTCCCGACTTCCTTTGTAAAAACAACCGATTTTCAGCTTGTTTTAATTTTGAGCAGACGCGTACAGTTACCATATTTGGAGAGCATGGTTTTATGGCTCATATACTATGATGGCTAAGCCAATGAGAGCGCTAGAATTGTTTTATCCAATGATTCAGTTTTTAAAAAAATCCTTTACATGGTGTTAGACCCGAGCATGTTGTTGTCTGAATGGCATTATTAGGGAACTTAAGAACCACGACGACGGCTTGGTCGACGACGACCGGAAGTGAGTTACACTGTACTGCGCAAGCGTGACTAGTAAATTTCGTCGTCGTGGTGTCGTCGACGACGCCAAAGAAAGTAGAATCACGTCGTCCTGCAATCCACAAGCTTCGGCAGGTATAAATCCACTGTTTTAAGCGATTTTTGAAGGCCTTTACATTTTCTTGTCCTCCTAAATCCAGGTATCGTTCCTTTTTTCTCCAAACAAGCGATGTTGATTGAAAATTCGACTAATGAATTGATTTTACTTTGAAGAATGGCAACAGCTGAGGAGGCCGAGCGAGCGAACTAGTAAGTGAATTGTGATAAATTTATTTGTACGTATTTAGGTAAGGCAAATCATATATCTTTAATATAGAGGAAATAAACTTTATATGGAAAACAGCTATCACATCAGAAGGTCTCTTTTTCGAAATCTAAACTCTGACGGACACTCGGACTCGGCCATCTCATTCAAGTTGAAAGTTGAATAATTTCGTACGGAAAGTAGGTGTATTTCCACTCGAAAAGGTCAGACAGCACAAAAAATTTTTCATTGTCAATGAAATTAGACGTACGGCTTGAACAAATAAGATCTTGCGTTGTTTTGAAAGACGCCATTGCGAAAAACTTTGTTGCGAACGAACATCACAGTTTTACATCTGTGTTTACATTCAGTGTCGTCGTCGTCGACCTACCGACCGACTGCATCTTAACTTTCCTTTTTCCCGCCGAAACCGACGTTCTCGTTCCAGTCTTTTCCCAGTCAACAGACGTCGTCGTCGTGAACTTCGTCGTGGTTCTTAAGTTCCCTATTGTCTTTGAATCGACTTTCAGCTAAAGTAGATTTACCTTTTCGGTTCTGTCATAAGTCAAAGCTCTCTGGAAGAAAATATAATCCTCCCCTTGTTGTAAGGCGGTATTTTTGTAAGCTCCATAGTTTTTCTCATCACCAACTGTGAATTTCCAGGTTGTCTCGCGCACTGGATCGTTACTTATCTCAGCAGAAACGTAAAAGTCGATGTTGTATTGCGAAGCACCCTCTGAATTTTTGAGCTTGGAATCAAAATCGGGTGGAAGGTTCTCGGTGCCATCAGCCACCTTCAGAACTATAACCTGATAAGCACTGAAAAAATGAATGAATGTAGTGTTTTTAGTGTGTTTGTTACTTGGCAGGGGTGAAACTTTTGCTTGGTGAATATTTTGAGGTCTTCTGGTGCCCTAATATACGATGTTGGTGCAATAATTATGAAGTGTAACTTCGGAGTGATCATTGATTCAAAGAGCGAAAACAGATCGGACCAAACTATCAGATGGTTATTAGTGTCAGTTGTAGGAACGCTAATCAAAATTATTTATTTACTATAGGGATCCATTGCGTTAGGTTAAGAGTATTAGAAGATAGAGGAATGATTCAACCAGCTTTTCAGTGAAATATAATTTAAGTCTTATCTTTATCTTTATTTATTTATTCATTCATTAATTTACTCATTTTCCTTTTTCCCTTTTTTGCAATCCAGTAATAAATCTGTTATTAACAGGGTTCATAGAAAAACTGCAGCCATTTTTCGAGGATTTTCAAGGACCATGTACTAGGAATATAATTTCACAGATTGTACAAAAATTCACATTCCCAGTTTATTCTAATAAGGCTTGAACTGGTTGCTTCCGACCAACTTCTCTACTTTTTTCAGTTAACCTGTATAAGACATAAAGCACTTTATTTAAATCACCTTTAAATTCTCTAAACTATGATTTGTATTCGGTCTTAGACAACCAAAAAGCATCAAAAAATACTTTCCAGGCAACTACATTCAAAGTTGAAGAAAATTCAAGGACTTTTCAATGACTTGCACAGGAATTTAAGGACTTTTCAAGGAAAAATGGAAATTGAAATTGTACAGCTTCAAAACTGCGATTCACATAAGCTTTAAATATCATAACAAAAATAAGAAAACAATTCTGAAAGTCTACCTTATTCAAAATAAAGACATTAACTATCTCAGTTTTCAGTCTTTTGACTAGGACTGAGTATTTTCTGATCCTTTTTTCCGAAAGCAAAACAAACTTTTTATACAAACTTGTTAAACTTTGTAAGTACCTGGTAAGTTAAATTGAAGACTACATGAGTATAAAACCCACCTTTCGGTTTGATTGCACATAGCTCATATAGCTGAATGGCGTTTACCAAGAAAAACAAGACTTGAACTGAAATAAGCAACAGGTACACGATATATGTTCGTACTGTTCGGTTAGCAAGTTTTCAAAACTTCCTGGCTAGTGCTCTAAAGACAGCTTAACCATACATCTCTTCGACTTGTTCGGTTATTTTAACGGCTCCAAAATCTTTCCTTAGAATGATTTTTAACCTTGGGCTAGTTTGCGTCTATATATTTCGAGAAAATAAACATCGCTGATCTCATTCTTGTTCTGAAGTTTGGAAAACAATAAATTCCTAATGTTATGCAGGGCAGAAGTTACAATTAGTGCAAAACTTCGCCGCCCGCGTATTAATAGATACTAAAAAGTTTGATCACATCTCGCCTGTTCTTCGAGAGTTAGGGTGGCCCTCCATCAAAGATCAGCTATTAGTCCGTGATACTATATACCTAAGTATACAAAATTGTTAATAACCTCGCTCCGTTGTACTTGAGTAGTAAACTCAGTAAGTGATCAGACGCACAACACGAGGAAAATGGACAATCTAAATCTCCCTCTATGCAGAACAGTTACTACGCAACGGCCGTTTTACTATCGGGCTGTAAGTGCCTGGAACTCTCTGACCGCTGACACTACAAATAGCCCGTAACTATGTACCTTTAAGAGGAGCGTCAAAAGCGAATTGCGGGAGCAGACCCCATACGGTAAATGGTTTATATTTGATTTAGTTTAGATCTCCAAGGAGATAACGTAATTGTACGCGTATAGTTTAGGCTTTTAGTTTCGTACCAAGATTGTAATCAATTTAAGCTTTTTCTTCTTATCCCCTTCTTTTTTAGCATTCGTAGATTAACTTCAGAATAGCCCTTTGGGAGAGTTAATAAAAATTATTGTATTGTACTGGCAGTGAGGTGTCTCAACCTGTCAAATTTCTAGCCAATGGAACGCAGTTACTTGTCTTCAGTAGCCAATCACCAAGCGAGAAAAGTTATTGACAATAACATTATGCTAGTTTAAAAAAAGTCATTTTTCGAGCTTTTGTTACTGTAAATTGACACTAGGTTTTTATATATGTCAGTCCTCTTATTAATGATAAAAATGATATCATATCATTGTCAAAGTTTCGTGGATCTACAAGCCACTTAAGCAAACCGCT
This sequence comes from Porites cylindrica, assembly GCA_964035525.1. Lineage (NCBI taxonomy): Eukaryota > Metazoa > Cnidaria > Anthozoa > Scleractinia > Poritidae > Porites > Porites cylindrica. Next base: position 14,279,214 of record OZ037788.1, on the reverse strand, counting down.
GGTCAATTTTTGTTGCACATTTCGACCCTGGATAGACCCCTTTGAGTAACAAGAAGTATATGTAAATTAAGAAATGGTAAACGTGCGTGCATCCATAACTCCATGGTTGCACAGCTGCAACGTTTACCATTTCTTTTATAACATAATTAAAAGAGAAAAACATTATTTTCCATTTGCCTTCGCTTGAGTCATCGGTCCGAGTTCATGTATGCTGCCATCTGCCCGCGCGTAAACAAATCATGTTCTATGTTTTTCAAAAACTTGCCTTTGAGTTTTTCTTTTGCTAAATCAACAGTTCTCCGTCTTCAGGAAAATTGCAAAACGTTTTTTGTTGTTATTCTGAATGGCATCTGTCTACTTGCTCTTAGGGTAAAAACTTTGAGGGAAAACTATAGCTGCAACTATAAACACCAACTAAAAAGACTCTAAAAAATAAGCTAAAACTAAATAAATGAAATGATTATCAAGCTTATTTATGTGAAATAAACGTAAAGTAGAAATAAGAAAATTTGACAGTAATTCCTTTAGAATAACAGGTAACACTCATTTTAAAAAGATTATGGCTCTTGAGAGAAATTAACTAACTTTGTATCGAAATCTGTCTGGGGAAATCCAGCTATGAAAGTCAAAGTTGCAACTGAAATTTGCCGACACAAAGCCGGCGCTGAAGCTGTTGTTTTTCGACCGTTCTCTGAACGACTGTTATGAATGAACACTGAGGAACAAAATAATATACACAGAAGTTATTTTTTGAAAAATTTATTTGAAAACCCAAATGTTTCTGTACTCAAATGAAATTCGCTTATTCCAGCGTATTGTGCCCGTTTAAACGCAACTAAAATTTTTAATCGATGCCATGAAAACTTCACAACAAAGCTGTCTCGAATTTGAGCGTGTTTCTTAAACCTTTGCATGAATTTAGCATCAGCTTGACCAAAAAGTCAATAACACAATGCTAATTGATAAATTTACATTTCAAACAGACTTTCTGTTCTATAAAAAAAACACACAAAATGTACCTTAAATCTTCGCTCCCTCGATTTTCCTTCAGCCGATTCTAGCCGCGAGGAAAACAGTGATTAATTCATCCAGGGCAAATTTGTCCCTTGATCTTTTGTCTCTTTTCCTTCAAAACGACAGCTTAGTATTTTCTTCAACTTTCACTTTTCATCTGTGCATTTCATCGGTGTATTTTACCGTCAGGAGAGGAGATTTGTTGAATTTGCCTAAATTTTACCGCGCTAGGTCAGTTTCTTGACGTGCACCCACGGGCAAATGGTAGTGGCTGACTGACCAATCAGAGCGCGCGATTTACTTTTGTTATGTTATAATATATGTTGGAACGCTGGTATTCTCATTTCAGCATTAATGAAGTTAGTATGTGTGACAAGCGTGACTATATCTACTTTTGCGATCATAGTAGTACGTTAACGCGACAGGACGGCAGAAAGGAGAGGAAGGCGAAAGGTTAATTTTGTGTGTAAAAAGCTTGTCAGGGCTAGTACCTTTTCGTGCTCTTATTTTAAAATTACCGGGTTTGGGCTTTTTACAAAAAGATTTGTTTGAAAGAAGGTGAATTTTTTTGGGAAATGTTTTTCGGAAATCTATTAATGAGGGAACAAATCTGTGATCATACCTTATGGGGCCATTTCTTTGTTCTGCAGGCCATAACTGGATAACAGCACTTGACTTCGAGGCGCTTATATCAGTTATCTCTCCAATGTATGGTGCAAGGGGAGCTATAAAAATAAAATTTAAAAAAAATCAAAAAGAAAAAGAATAGATACAGGAACAAAGCCCAGTTAACTTTGGCGAAGACTTCTGGGACTGTTACTAAGGACAGGGAAAAAATGGCCAATGGCTAACTGCCGCGTTCCATTAACGATCCCAGAAGGAAATGCGGTACGCATTTCGGCGCCAGTTCCCTCCTCGTTACTAAAGTGGCCAATGGTGAAAAAGAAAACAATGAGCATAGCCTGTGTACAGACCATTCCATTCTTCCTTCAGGAAAAATCGAGAGGAGGGGGAGGGGGGTCTGGACACAGGCTACAATGAGCACAGATCTGAAGAAACCAAAACACAAGTGCCTTAACGTTTGAAAATAGCTTTTTTATGCGAAACGAGCTCCAAACTGCTGAATCAAGAACTGAACAAAAATGACCTTAAAAGTGAATTACATGACAATCTAATGAACGGAGTTCATAGTAAGATCTACGAAACTCGTGCGGTAATCCAACATTGCCCAAAGCACGCAACAATTATCTAAAGCGTAGCTTTAGCTACAGCGGGGTTCAATTATGGAATTCCTTACCATAATATGCCTTATAGAAACATAAAGTCCACAGGGCAATTCAAAAGGAAAATTAACCGAGTGTTTTAATCATCGGTCTCCCACTGGGCAATCTTGTAAAACTGAGTAAATGTAACTTTTTTGTAACTTTATTTGATTTACCACAAAATACAAATAACGATAAAACAAGACAGTTACACAAAAGCAAATGAAAGTGGCGAGGAAGCCCAAAAAGAAACCATGAGGCTTATAGACATTGGGCTCCCTCAGAGTAAAAATAAAGTTAACAGTAACAGTAAGGCCAGGATCGAAAGTAAAATGCAATGAAGGTACGTATAAATGAACTAATCACATAGACTGAGTTGACAAAATATAGGGTATGGTACATGTAACAATAAGTATAAAAAAAAAATCAGACATGTGAAGAAATATAACTATTTACTACGAGATTTATAACTAATAATTCATATATAATTTTTTTTTTCAATTTCGTTTTGAATAAGTGGAGAGAATTTGATTCTTCAATATCATTTTCTATAGAGTTATAATAAGTAGGTCCTTGGAAACTGACAGAAAATTTACGAAGGTTTGTTCTACAAAAGGGAAGGTGAAAATCGTTCGCGTGTCTAGTGGCATAGCTATGGACTTGTTTGTTTAAAGAAAAATAATTGTTGAACTTTGAAGGCAAAAGAGAATGGTTAGGAGAAAACATAAGTTTACCCAATTCAAGTTGTCTAATATCGGAAAGTTTTAGTAGCTCTAATTCTTTGAAAATAGGGTCTGAATGAGAATCGAAAGTTGATTTAGAAATAATTCTGATAACTCGCTTTTGCAAAGAGACAAGACGGCGAAGATTGGTTTTGTACGTAGATCCCCAGACAATAATACAATAATGAAGATAAGGATAAACTAAACAAAAATAAAGAGTTTTTAGACACGGTTTATTTAGAAAAAATCTTGCTCTATTAATGACACCTATTGATTTCGAGATTTTACGAGCTACTTGCGAAATGTGCGGTTTCCAAGACAGATGTTCATCAAGGACTACACCGAGGAAGACCGTTTCCTTAACCTGTTCGATTCTCTGTTCATTTATGCATATTTGCATTGCAAAATGATACCTTTTCTGTCTAGGCTTAAATAAGATAAAGTTTGTTTTCTTCAGGTTTAAGGAGAGTTTGTTTGCCTTAAACCAAGTGGGTAATTTATTAAGTTCGGAATTGAGTGAGGCTGCCAGGTAGACAGGATCTTTATGGGACATAAATAAATTAGTATCATCAGCGAATAAAATAAGCTCGACGAGCGTCGATACGTTATTTAAATCATTAATATAGAGCAAGAAAAACACGGGGCCCAAAATGGATCCCTGGGGGACACCACAGCAGATAGTTTGAGGAGAGGAGCATTGACCGTTAAATTGAAGGAATTGCAACCTGTTGGAGAAGTAGCTTCTAACCCAGTCCAGAGCCACGCCACGTATACCATGGTGTTCGAGTTTGTCAAGCAGAATATTATGATTGACGGTATCAAAGGCCTTAGAAAGATGAAGGAAAACGCGAAGGAAAACGTGTTCATTGCGATCAAGAGCAAGGGAGATTTTTTCATATAGGTCAATCAATACCAACGAAGTTGAATGATTTTTCCTGAAGCCAAATTCATTATCACATAGAATTTCTAGTTTACTTAAATAATTATAAAGACGGTTATAAACAACTTTTTCAAGAAACTTATATTAGAAAAGCTAGAGAGAATCGTGATCGGTCTATAGTTCGTAAAGAGTGATCGATCACCGGCTTTAAAGAGTGGTATCACGCGAGCAATTTTCATTTGGTCGGGAACAATGCCATGAGTGATAGATAAATTGATTATATGAGCTAAAGGATCGGCTATAATTTGAATTGACTGTTTTTTGATGGAAATGGGAATTCTATCATGACCAGCTGCCTTACCTGGTCGAAAAGCATTGGAAATTTCCGATAGCTCATTTGGAGTCACTGGATCAAAAAACACCGATTGACAAAAGTGACCAGAGAGAAAACTGCGGTGAGAGACAGACGAGTGAATTTCTTTGGCTAGATTAGGTCCGATACTAGAAAAATAACTACAGAATCTATTAGCGATGTCTACTGGATCCGTAATTTCTTGGTTGTCAACTTTAAAGATGGAATTGATTTTAAACGCTTTCTTTTTTGTCTTAATAATTTCGTTTAGAACTCTCCATGTAGCTTTGGCATTTGATTTAGAAGCATCGATTTTCTTTTCGTAATATATACGTTTAGCAATTCTTAGCGAGTGATTCAATTTGTTTTTGTAGTTTTTATAACGAGTTTTATAATGCGAAGATTGATTAGTGAGGTACTGTCTATAGAACTTATTTTTCGTTCTTATCGACCTTTTTTCGATAACCGAGGCTTACTCAAACGGTAATTGCTCACCTTAGTTTTTTTTAAAGGAAAACATGACTCATATGCCGCAGAGTATTGTTTGAAAAAGCTGTTATAGGCATTATTTGGATCATCAAGAGTGGCATACTGAGACCAGTCAATTCTCTCCAAATGCGATAGAAACTTAGTTGTGTTGACTTGATTTACATCTAGAACAAAAACAGTTTCACTACATGGTGAGATTGAGGTGTCGAAATGAATAGAAAACATAGGCAGATGGTCAGAAATGTCAGTGAAAAACAGTCCACTCCTAGATCTATCGAAAAATTGGTTGACGAAAATGTTGTCAATTAAAGTTGCCGAATGACAAGTTATTCCTGTAGGACGCGTAATCATTTGATTATAGCGCACCTAAAAATTCCCCAGTAACGGAATGACTTTGGTGGTTCATTAGATTTAAGTTAAAGTCACCCATTAAATAACATACCCTATTTTATTTTTTTTTTAATCTAAAATATTAATTCGTAACTTTGTATATTACTGAAGATTTTAATGTGTTTAAATAAAGTTGTATGTATGTTTATGTATACAACTATTTCAATTAACGTGGCTCGTCTGGATTTCTCAGGGGGGGGATACCTCCCAAGTTTCAGCATTAACTAGGTTGGCATGAGTAAAGATATGGGAAAAAGATTACCACAACTGTATTATATAAAACTGAAAATTTCTTTGATCGGGATTTTATTGCAATCGGAGTCACCATGGCAACGCAACGACGCCATTACATTTTTTGATTATCTTTGTGTTTCTCTGTACCAGGCGTTTTTTTTAACAAATCGCTTAAGAGAGTATGTACCTGCCATAATTGCCTCAATTATGGCAAAGTTTGAACAAATTATACGAGAGCGTTTTCAAAATCTTTTGAAACGAAGTTTTAAGCATCATAAAAACAGTGAAATAGCATGTTACCCGCACAATTAGCTAATTTTTTAAGAAAATGATAAGCTTGGGAAACGCGGCTTCATCTCATAGTGTTTTTATTCCATTGAAAAATGCATACAAAAAAAAAAGGGGAATTGCTCTGGGCGATCGCAAGTAAGAAGAATTTTATTGACTTGCATTCAGCTGCTTTTGTTACAGTTTTTGCAGGTAATTTGGTCCATGCCTACAAATTTCGCATTTTTCAAAAAAACGTGCAATAAATTTTTTCATAAATTTCATAGTCCCGCGATAAATCGGCAATAAATATACCCTGCAAGTTTCAAGAACATTGAAAACAGAGAAGGCGTTTAAATAGGGCCTCAAATATAACCAAATTTTCCCCAGATTTTGTGTTTACAGGTGAGCGTCCTCGTTATTCACTGCATTGTTTTCAAGTTTCATATGTACGTGCACATTTAGCAAAAAGATACAATTTGCATCAAAAAGGACCCTCGGTTAAATCTCCGGAATATGCTAATAACCGCGTAAATGAAATTAGTGATATGTTATAAGATCACATTAACTCTTTTTAAGAGTTTCTGTGACGTTATAACCCGAGTAAGATAATTAAGTATTGCATCCTACGCCATGAGCCGCGACGTTCAGTTTCGGCACTCACTGATATCTGTGACACAAGCCAATTGTTAGAAAATTCCGAATAATTCTTCGGAAAGTAATCGAGAGTTTTTTAATGCAAATTTATTTCTTTTTGCTAAATGTGCACGCGCATATGAAACTTGAAAACAATGCCAGTGAATAATGAGGACGACGTAATGGCGTCGGTACGTTGTCATGGCGACTCCGTTTGCAATAAATCCAGACCATAAGAAATTTTTCATCTTTATATAATACAGCTGTGGTAACCTTTTCCCCATATATCTTTACTCATGCCGACGTAGTTAATGCTCAAAATTGGGAGGTATTCCCCCCCAAAAATCCAGTCGAGCCACCTTAAGGTTGCTCCCGTGAACTATGTTTCATAGCCCACAGTGCACTATGGTAAATCCTTTTGTAGCGGGAAGTTTCAGTCTTGTTCACTTTCCTTGAAATAATGGATACCATTTGTAAGAAGGCGTTCAAGAGAGCGTTCAAGTCAAATAGCTGCTAAAATTCTTAAGAGTGAGCGAGCTTAAGAATTTCATTTTTAAAATCTCACAGTAAGAAATTAGAAGCCTCCTCTTTTAACAGCATTAAATGAATAGGGTTTTATCGCCTGATTAAGCCACGTTTTTGCATTGGCCAGAATGCTGGGTATTTCAATAAGGCAAATCAACACTATTCTTTTTTATGCAGTTTCCAAAAATTGCCTCAAAAATAGATAAACGCGTAATGTTAAGGTATTTATTGTAGTTCAACAAACGCCTTGAATTTTTGTTTTAACTCCGTCCAAAATTCCCACTCATTGAAAATTTGCAGCATTTGCGTATTACCACAAAGAAAAACCTTCATCAAAATACACAGATTTGGTTGTAAATGTTAGTTACCTGGAGCTTCTTTTGCTTACCGGACATTTTCGTGGTTGCGTCAACAGCAGTGGGTTGGCCTTCGACACAGACGGATTCACCACTAACTTTAAACTTATACAGAGTACCAGGTACCAAATTCTCCAGTAAGTAATTTGTCGCCTCTTGTGCGTCTTGTTCACCAATATCGAAAAACGATGTGTTGTAATCCTTTGTCCCCGTGTATTTAACCTTAATTAAAAAAAAAAAAACCTTAACATTAAGCGGAGGCAGCGTGGCCGAGCGGTTAGAGCGTTGGACTAGGAGGAGGCCCCGAGTTCATGTCCCGCTTGGACCGCTGGCTGGATTTGTTCTCGGTAGTCCCAAATTCAAATCCTGGGCCACGCTGGAAAGAACTGGAAAGGGAGGTGGAAGGAACCTGGAAATTGCGCAAAGTAACTGTAGTGCCGGTCGTTATTGGTACATTTGGTACAATAGTGGTTAGTTGAGATTGGCGTCGCCAATCCTCTAAAACCATTACAGCGAGCGTGCCCACTGGGAACGGCCAGAATCCTTCGCAAATTCTTAGACACCTGGGACCCTTTTTTCGAGAGGCCTGGAAATTTTTCAAACCTTGTTGAACATTAGCACAGTTCTTAGCTCACAAACCAGTCAATTTTGCCACGTTAACTAATAGTTTTTATTTATCATTTTCAGAATTATTGGAACCTTGATCTTGAATGCAAACACTTCAAACAGGGGACTTTAGGGAAACAGTTCCTTGGGGCCACAGCCGGTGGAATGATGTCCGCAAAGGAGGTCTCGGACAAACCATCCATTGATAATAATAATAATTATGATAATAATAATAATAATAATAATAATAATAATAATAATAATAATAATAATAATAATAATAATAATAATAGTAATAAAAACCAATCTTTATTTAAGTATCAGAACAATAAGTAAGATTTACAATTTTAAATTATATCGTATTGTTTACAAAATTAGTATGTGTAATCAAATGGTGACCATTTGATTACCTATTAATATCATGGGTGACGAATTACGTTAACAATCTTGGATTTTTGACATGTTTATCCTGGATCGTATCGATCGAGAACTCCTGCACTCTCTCGAACGTTTAGAGCTTAAATTTGGCTTAAGTCTACAGTTTTTCGACAAAATACCTGTTAGAATCCTTCTTGACGAGCTCTTTCGTGTGTCCAGGTTTTCTAAAGCGTCTTTTTGTGCCCTGACATCTTCATTCATGACATTTTAAAGCTTCGTCGCCATCTTGACATTGAGACGTACGGAGGGTTGCCATGGCAATTTTGTAATTTCACATGTGAAATTACAAATTAACGCTGAAATTTCGCGCCAAAATTAAGGAGTAATTCGTCACCTATGATATTAAAAACTAAATATATGTCCAAAATAGAAAACTATTTACAATTGTGAATAATTTAAAAGTGGGAAAAGGAAAATCAAGCATTACTAAGAAAAAAACTATCAAAAATTAATAAACTACCACTACCTACAGACGACATTATGGACCTACTCAACCTCTGTTTGACTTCGACGTACTTTCAGTACAACGGCAAACACTACAAACAGTTACACGGTACAGCTATGGGCTCTCCAGTTTCTGTTGTTGTAGCAGAAATTGTCATGCAAAACATCGAGGAACAAGCCCTAGCTACCTACACGCGAACTGTACCTCTTTGGTTACGTTACGTTGACGACACATTCACCGCCGTACACAAAGACGGAATCGACGATTTCCACGAACACCTTAACAGACAGAACGCGGACATACAGTTCACCAAGGAGATCGAAGAAAATGGTAAGATACCTTTTCTAGACTGCTTGGTCACTCGCGACAACAACAAACTAAAAACGACTATTTACAGAAAACCGACACAACCGACCGATTACTAGACCAGTCTTCGTACAACCCGACCTCTCACAAGGCTACTACTATCCGGACTCTGACGAGACGAGCGCAACTAGTTTGCGACTCACCTGACAGCCTACAAGACGAGACTGATTATCTTAACAACGTTTTTAGTTAGAACAATTACAACACGGACTTTGTTAGACGGATCACTCACAGTAACACTGATTCCAACTCTCAGACCAACTCTGGCCCTGTTACGACAGCGACTATACCGTACATCAGAGGCACCTCTGAAACTATTGCACGTATATTACAACCTTACAATATACGTGTTGCGCACAAACCGATAACCACTTTACGGCGACTGCTTACTAATGTCAAGGACAAAGACAAACCGGAGGACAGACAGGGAGCAGTATACAAGATCAAATGCTGCGACTGCCAGGCTTCTTACATTGGTGAAACCGGCAGAAACCTAAGCACGCGACTGACCGAACACAAACGCGCGACGAGGAATGGTGACGTCAACAATCACATTGCTGAGGACCATTTAAAGACGAAACATCAAATTGACTGGGACTCTGCGATATGTATAACGTATTCTACAGACTACTATCAACGTCTTACTTTAGAAAGCTGGTTTACTAACTTAGAACAAACGCCACTGAATCGTAGTCAACAGTTACCAACGCCGTACAAACGACTTATTGACGAGATCAAGCAAAACTAACTACGAGAGAACAACTGGAGAACTAACAATTTGACTAACAATAGACGACTGTTTAACTGCGACAATAGACGGATCGAAACGCACCAATCACTAATTACGTCTTCATAGCCAATAACATCACGGCTTAACTGACAGACGACCAATAACATCGCGACATAATTGACCAATCAGATCAATAACCAGAGTATAATACCATGAACTGACGTGACACAACTCACTTTGACTCTGAAGATGACTACCGCACAGGTTCACAGCATGAAAAATCAAATTTACGTGAGCGTAATGACAACGTAAAGTCAGCGTATAGTTGAATTTTACACAACTTTACGCTTCCTTTACTCTACGTAAAGTTCAGCTTTACAGCACCTTTACGCGTACATATAAAGCTGGCGTAATGAAACAAAAACTTTACGCAACACCTTTACGTTTTGCGTAAAGCTTGTGTAAACCCTACTTTAAGCTTGTGTAAAGCGCAAATACAAGCTCCTTTACGCCATATATATATATATATATATATATACACATAAACACAGTGGAAACTTTAAAAATACCGGTAAATATAATGGTAATCGGTAAATTTTTCTTACCAAACTTTTAACAATCAAGATTTTATTTTTGTCCATGTCAAATATCTGAATTTTCCACACAAACATTGGATTTTTGTTGTGTACTTAATACCGGTTGTTTTCTTTGGTTCCCCATCATCTCTCCATAGTATTTACAATCTGGAGCCATGGAGGATTACTCATATATACATTACAAATAATTGTATGAGTAATCCTCAATTCAAGTTTCGACATGAAATAAAATACCCTGATATGTAACAACACTTCAACACACAGTTAAAGGATTAGGCCAGAAATTTTGTTTTTATTCTTCAAAACTGACAACAAAAACTAAAAGTTATAAAGCGTTGAAAACCCAATAGACCTATAGAAAAATAAGAACCCAACTTCAAACTGACATTAGTCATCCCTACTATTAAGTTATAACTTGCTTTAATGGAGTTATATTGTTTAACCAGTAGATGAACTTTGAATATGTAGTAGTTTAAAAAATAGGGTCCCTTTCCGTTTCCAATTTTGCATTACCATAACCAATTTTCAAATTGCCTATCTTTATTTTTACATTTAAAAACCCATGAAAATCGCCAGGTATGCTACATTGTTGTAACTGCAAAAGCTGCAAATCCGAATCGCATTCTTTAAGTTTAGTCCCGCAAAGAGTGATATTACAAGGTTTTAAAAAACAAAACACACTGACACTCTAAAACTGAATTTTCTAAATATAACATGATTCATTTCTGTGTTAGCATCTTTGTCATTACAATAAAAATTAAAAAAAAACGAAAATTTTTCCAACACGTAAGGTTTAAATAAGAAGATACAGTGTACATAAACTTTTCAAATGGGTCAAAACAGTCTTCTCAAAATATCCAAAAAAATCATCTTAACTTAGTATTATACCAAATTAAGATGATTTATAGTTTAAAATAATTATTAGCATTTACATGTAAGGTACAGGGTGTACAAGAAAACTGATGAAGTTAAATTTTGATAAAAAAACAGCAACTCTCACACACAAATTAATGTAAAGGTGGGTCAAAATGGTCTCTTCCAAAATGAAAATATTTAGTATAATTTAGCATAATTCAAATTAAAAGCTTAAACAATTTTAGATAAGAAATAAAAAGACTGAAAGCCTAATACATGTATAACATTGATGGTTTCTTGATTTAGCTCTTTCACTCCCAGAAGTGTTTACAGTCAAATTTAACAACAAAATCCAAATAACAAATCATTTTCATAAACTGATGATGTAAAAGTTAGATGCACAAGGCTGTCACTAAGATTGCAAGTTGCAGGGTTTAAGTGAAATTAGTGAGCGGGACATTGAAAATGTGGAAAGTTTCGTTTCCTCTCAAAACAGCCAAGTACTGGGCTCAAAGTAGCCGATTTAAAGTCTGGTTTATGGCCCTTAGTGACAGCCCTGGAACCACTTTACAAGACTAAGGCTTGTAATTAACATGTATTAATCCTGTTTGCTTTGAGAGGACTTTCTGTCACCAACATCCCATACCAGGCTGATCTGCTGAATAAATAGAAAGCAAGCATTATTTGAGTAAACTACACAGATTATTTGTAGGCTAGTGATAATACACTTAATCGCGCACTAAAGCCACAAGTACATGTACAGTAAGGGGGTGTTTACATGAGAAAACTCACACCGGCGCGAGTCTCATACCGGGATGACTTTTTGATTTTGTATCGGGTTTACATTATGAATGAGTCATTTCATATCTCGTTATTTGAAGGTACACTTCATGTTGATAAAATACAAGTGTGATTCAAAATCGCAAACATTACGCGTGCGCTACCCATTCCAGTCTACCGGCAGACCGATTTCATGCTGAAACGGGTGGTCGTTTTGCATTTACATGATACTGCCATGAGATTTTGTACCAGAGTGAAATTCTCGCCCCAGTACAAGAACCGGGGTGAGCTCACACTGGGGTGACTCGCGCCTGCATGACATTTTGTGGTGGTATCATGTAAACAAATATAGAGCTATGAGAGGGAACCGGAGTGAACTCGCTCCGGGGCAAAAGTTGCCCCGGTGTCATGTAAACACCCCCTAAGTTGCCAGAAGACACCCCCTGCTATTACTAATTAATAATATTTTTTCCTACACTCATGGCCAAATTACTACAATCAGCACAATTTTACTTGACACAGGGTTTCCCACATGCCTCTTTTCACAAACCAAGACTAAAAATTTGAAAAAAATGATAAGGCATTTTCCACAAGTGGTCTAATAACAGTGCAAAACCTGAGTAGCAAATGATTTCAATGTCCACAAATTCACACAACTGAATAAGATTCATCTGACTGTTAAAGATTCAAAATGTTTGACTAGTATGAGTTAAAGGCTTTCCTTAAAGGCAATAATATTTATATTTAGAACCCTACTTGCAGTTGAGTGAAAATCAGGGTAAAATGCTACATGGAAACCCTATAATAATAATATTAATAATAACAATAATAATAATAATAATAATAACAATAATAATAATAATAGTAATGAACTTTATTAAAGTCTCATGTCTTATAACTCAGGCACAGTGCCTTACTAGTCGGGGAGACTGAAGCATATGTATATGTTAAATTTATTAACAATGGTTTATTATATTATTAGAGTTCAATGTTTTACAATGTATATCTTTTTTTATTTTAATGTATGCATTTTTATAAAAGTATCATCCATTATTATCGTTGTAAAGTGCTATGAAAAACCACTGGATGTACATTATTATTATTATTAGAGAGTAAGCAGTGTGCAAAGAAAGTAGTGTCCGATAGCCCGGGGCTAGTGGATTTTGCTATTGAGCCAGTGAAGTTTTTTTGAGGAATTCAAATTAAAGAAGAACTGTGAAATCAATTCTGCTCATCAAAACGGTTTGGCTAGTTGAAATGACAGTTGGGCTAGTATATGCTAGCTTCAGCTTGCCCGAATGGCAAGCTTTAAAAATCACCTTCTTTGCACCCTGGTAAGAGAGAAATTTTCCTATCCACTTGTCCTTCACACGAGCAATACATTAAATTTGGTTGTCCAAAACCTAGAGTTCTTGTCCAAAAAGTTTAGCTTGCAACGGGCATTTTGTGTTTTTAATCACATTATTACCCTTGTATATTATTTTTGAATTAAACCTACAACAGAGCTTGTAAAAAAGCAAATGAATGAAACGACTGGCAGTGGAATGGCAAAGTTAAATGGAATATTTAAGGCAACTGTTTCTTATCTTTATTTTTCTAATTAAAAATGTGCTTGTCCCACGGACAAGTCATATCAAAGGTTTACATGTTCGAACTAAATTTCTACCTGTCCCGGACTAAAGTTCCAAATCAATAAACATTCCTAGCCTTCTCATGAGCTCCACCAAAGACTTTATTTTCTTTCCTTGCCACCAGGGACATTTCACAAGAGAGACAGTTGTATTTGCAGATTAATAATGGTGTATGTAGACAAGAGAATCCAAACCAGCTATGACTGCTATGACTCTCTTAAGAGTCTTATCTTTCACAACTTGTTTCTTTAAATTTTGTTTTCCTTTAAACCTAGATTTACTGACGATACAACTATGGTGCAAATAGAACAATTTCTGGTTTCTAACATGACTGTGTGCTTTGCTTCCCAAAAAGTAAGGCATGCAATTTCCTGACAGTATGTGCTGCACTGTATCCTCTCAAGAACCACAATATAATTTCATAGGAGCAGTACACAATGAAGATTAAAATTAATGGTAATATATGAAATGAATCATACTTTGAACTGCAGATGAAGGTATGAAACTGTGAAGATGTTAACGACTATGTTGGCACTTACATGAAAATACATTCTAATTCAATCATGGTCTGCATTAGCTATGCATTGAAAGACTCATGAAAATGTCTATTCATTCTCTGTTCATTTAAGTTAAAACCCACGTAATTTAAAATCAAAAATAAACTTTTGTACCTACTTCAAAAAATACATGCATGCTGTTAAATTATTCACCACTTATGACACTATGACTGCCAGGGGAATTGGGAAGCTTGGGTTTGTTATTGACTGACGCATGAAAATATAGAACCAGACTACGTAGATTATCTTTGCCTACTTGCAAATTCAACACTTGTTAACACTTTTCCATTCTGTTTACTAGTTCTTCTATAGTCTGTGAAAATTTTCATAAGAATGTTTGTATCACATTACATGTAAGCTTATTTTATACAGATGTCCTTTCTTAATTCCATTATTTTCTTTTAGTAATTCCCAGTACCAGTGACCAAACTCCTATTTTCCAGTACAAAACAAGGAAATTCTACTCCTTCAGACCCCTAAAGTCCTTACATGATTTTACATTATCATCTTCAACGTCATGGTCTCGTTGCTTGCTTAGTATTGAAAGGTTATGCCAAATAAATACACATGTATAGTTATAATTTACTTTAAACGGTTAATGCTGGTTTCATTGCTCACTGAAATGTTAGTTACTGAGTACTTGAGACAGTCATTCGAACTCGTCATAAACAAGTTGGAATTAAGCTTAAAAAGTTAGAGAAAAGGCGAGCCAGGACAACTTACCTTGCCTTACTATCTGCTCTTTTCAGCGAGATCTTGAGTATCGAAGAGCCTTAGTAATACGTGTAATACAGTCTTGGTCTGTGTTGTGAACATTCCAGTGTTAATGTTTGCGCTTCACACGATGTTTCTGTCTCCATTTCTGACTGAGTATCTCGTCCCGAAAGGGTTGCTGCACACTTGAGAAGTGATCGATTACTAAAGGCTGATAGTGCCATTATAAATTGTAACAACCTTAAGATGTCCTGTGATGCTATCAAGAAGCATAATATATGAACGATGTCCAACCTTTCAAAGAAGCAAGTTTGAAACCGTTGGACACTTTCAAAATGGACGCCAAATCAACGAACCTGATTGAGCATGTGCAAAGGAACAAGCCCGCTGACCAGGTGTCCCTTCACTCTATTGTTTCCAGGCCCCTTTCTTTTAACAAATTGTCCATTCCCAAACCTGAAGTCCGCGGACTTAAAATAAGGAAACGATAAAGGAGGTTCAACAATGAAGCCAGTACTCCGTTGAATGTAAAATGGTCACAGTAATTTGTGAGTGCGTTCTTTCTCTCTAAGTAATGCGTTCTTTCTTTAAGTAAAACTCGCCGTTTTTGCGAGGCGATATTTTTTCTTTATTTTCCAATTATTTCAATTTGATCAAATTACAGTTGAAACTCTCTACAACGGCCACCTTAGGGACATTGAAGAAAGTGGCCATAGTAGAGAGGTTGAAAGAAGAGTAAATGTATGTCATGTATGGACCGTCCGCCGAAAAAAAAAAAACAAAACAAAAATGGCCCGTGTAGAGAGGTGACCGTTAAGGAAGAAACACCTTATACTGACTGAAATCAATGAGGCAATACTACTGAGTATTGAAGGCTATTGTGTTTGCCGCGACAGATATGCCGTTTTTCGAAAATTGCCGCACACTCGCAAGCTATATCTTTGCATGAACTCTGCCAGCAGAATTTTCTTTTCAGCGTCATTTTTAAGCGTGAACGAAGTCGTTCGCACCGCCAAAAAAAATTTGCGTGGTTGGCTTGTTTACATCGCACACCAACACCGAACACCAAATGAGTGATCAAAAAAACTATGCGAACTAGTATCAGGACACAAACGACTTACTAAAAACAGTGCCGGGAATAAATTGCTGTTAGGAAGCTAGCATTATATGACAACCTTACTAAACCTTTACTTGTAGCGTAAATGAGCGTAAAGCTGTTACAACAACTTTATGCTAGCCTTACGAAACCTTTAAGAGCCGAGCGCGTAAATTTACCTTTACAAACCTTTACGCGCCGTGGAAAGTTTGCGTAAAGTTGGATGACCAACTTTACGGAGGTTTACGCAAACTTTAATTTTGCGTAAATCTCCATTTTCATGCTGTGGTTGTCGAAACGTCAGTCACTGTCAACAACAACAGTCCTATTCAGGACTACGTTCACCCGGACGATCAAACTCAACCTTTTGAAATGACTCCTGGGTTCAAACCTTTCACAATAATAATAATAATAATAATAATAATATTGGTAATGGTAATCAGCAAAGGTGGACTGCAGCAAACCATCCAGTTGAGTGTAATGAAGATAATAATAATGATACTGATAATAAACAGAAATGTAATCAGGCTCTAAGGATATTTTACGATTATAAAGTTAATAGAAATCGTCAGCTATATTGCCTAATGTATTACGTTCGACCTCTAGTCAGCGTCCTTTATACACCTCTCACCTTGTATTTGACGCCCCCCACTGGGACATTTGTGGGTGGTGTCCATTTCAGCCTCACCTTCGTTTCTTCAATCATGGCCACTGACACTCTAGGTGCGGCTGGCCCTTGAGAGAAAACATACCGGTAATAAATCCAGGCAAATTACGTATGGTTGAAATGGACAGACGTGCCCGGCATGAAAGCCACCTTCCTACCCGAGAGAGAGAGTTATGGGACAGAGAGGGAAACTTAAGGGGTTGGCCAGGAGGATCAATTTAGGTTTCTGTGCAACTGACCACCTACCCCTCTCCTAAGCCAACGTTAACACTTACTTCTCACTTAAGGCAAAATGTTGGCTAAGGGGAGGGGTTGGTGGTCAGTTTCCTAGAGTAGTGGAGGAGGGATGTTTTACTCCGGTTCTTTGCGGGGGAATTTCATCAACTTGCGGGGGAAGAAATTAACGCAGATAACGTCATGCATCGCATTAAGATAGGATGATGTCATAGTTTAAATTAATGCCGATGACATCATGCATTCCATTAAGATAGGATGATGTCATAGTTAAAATTAATGCCGATGCCGTCATGCAACTTTAGTAACGAGATCTAAGGATCTAAGGATTTCAAAAAATAAGATATTAAAAGCATTGTTATGTCTCTGTAGGTACTTAGTCTGTGCCCGTGCACTACAGCCAGATAGAATGTGCTGCCCATTCTCCAGGGAATCCCTGCATAGGCAGCATTTTTCATCAGTGACTTGTGACTTTGTTTTTCTGTTGTAGCAAACCTTGGTAGGTAACAGTTGTTGGTAAAGCTCTTGTACGTAAGCGATGGTATGCGTTGGGGCATTCTTCCATGAAGAAAGCCACGCAAAAAAACTACTCCATTTTAACTTTCTCTTCGTCCCATCTGTTCTTGATAAGCTTTCCTTGCCAACTCTCCTTAGATACCGTTGATTGTATCTCCTGCTGGCGGGCTTTAAAGATTGCCTGCTTTACCTTCTTAGCTTCAACTTCCTTACCATCGGCGACAGCAAACTGGGTTAGGGAAGTTTAACCACAACTGATGATCCAGCTCCTCTGCTGCGTACTTCTTGGCATCTTTAATGACGGAGTGGCGTCCATTCTGTACGGCTAACTATTCAAACGATCTTACGGCTGCCATGGTAGCGTCAGCGTTGCAATAAAGCTTTACTGCTGATTTGATCTTAGTGTTCTTGTATTCATTCTCCACGGACTTGAGACCTCTTCCACCGAGCTTCCTAGACATGTAGAGTATCGCTGTTGATCCCTTGGGGAGATTTCCCCCATTCTCCACGATGATCTTTCTTCCCTGTCGGTCAAGCTTTTGGATGTTTGATATCGGCCAAGTTTGTGTCCACACCAAGTATGTAAGTACTAGTAAAGCGTTCTGATTAGACGCCACTACCTTTGCATGATCTGACAATGGGCTGGACCAGATGATTGATGGCCTCTGTAAGTATGTCTTTGCTGCGGTTTCCAGTACTTGCTTATCCTCTTGCTTGGTGTTTTCAAAACGCCTAGGAACTTATAGGTGTTATGTTGGTCCAGGTTCTTAATAGGATTAAGATCAGCTATCTTCATATCTCCACTTCGTTGCTCGACTTGCCCCCACTTCACGTGTATCACTGCACACTTCTTCTCATTCCCCTTCAAACCGGTGCTTTCCATTCAATTCTTTTCGACTGTCATGACTCGTTTCAGCTTGTTATTATTATTATTATTATTATTATTATTATTATTATTATTAATATTATTATTATTATTATTATTATTATTATCAAAACTATAACAAAATTCTCAAATCTGATTGGCTATCAACTGCCCTGATTTCAGCCTTAATAAAAGGCTTTTTTTATAGTGGAAAGTGCACTTAGCTTATCTAGCTAGTTTACAGGCCCTCCACTCAAATACTTCAAAACAAGTAATTCAAATACAACATAACAGGATTAAAAACCCCAACTGGCAGGAGGCAGCCAGTTGGCTATTTACAAGCGTGGCCGAGGATTTGAGCTCGGGACGACCGGCAACAAATCCAGCAAGTCGACAGAGCGGGACTCGAACCCGGGATCAACGGATTACGAGTCCGACGCACTGACCACTCGGCCACAGTGCCTCCTAAAACAGTTTAAGGTGATTCCCTAGTTTTGCACTGCGCATCTCTTACTGCGCATAACAAGATGGCCGCTGTAAAAAAACAGCATGTGAAGTAATATTATTAAAATGAAGTTGACTGAAGAGAAACGCTATTGCAATTTTTGCTTGCTGTTTTTTCTTGCCAAGGTGAGACTCAATGTGTTGGGAATGTGCATAACGTAAGCAGTAGGTGTACGTGTTGCTGAGTTCGACCACCTCTCGAAGAACCTCGATAGTGGATGTTTAACTTGTGCTTACTCACTTTGATTTTCATTTAAATACTTTCTTTATCACATTGTGTCCTAAATGTGATATTTCTATGTAAATTCTGTAAAAACAGATTTTTTAATACTTTCTTACCCTTTTACATACATTCTATTTTGAAACTCGCCCCCAGTCCTCTTTCAAAAATCGGAGAAAATGCGTTTGGTGCACACTTTCTGCAGCTCTACCGCAAAAACGAGTACGGTGACCCCCATTTTTTATTTCATGACTTTAACAAGGACAGTGCTTCCTTTTGATGAGAAAAAAAATTGGCAAAAATCTATGTTCAGTTTTTTGGCAATTTTACTAAATTGTACGGATTGAGCCATCACGGGTCGAAAAGCGCGCGTCCAATTTAATTCTACTTTGGAGCGTAAAGTAAAAACAAGGGCATTAAAAGGCATTTTTCTGGTACGTAAGTGGATAAACAATACATTAAAGTCAAATTCTGTGTGATGCCACATGCATCATCGAAAACATCTTTCCTTTTTGTCTAGTTTTGGGCTGCCCGTGGTTTTTGTAAAAGGGTCCTAAATAGCCGTATTTGTCAGCATTGTGACGTCAAAACGAGCAGGTGACCCCCACTTTTTATTACTTTTTTATCATCTTCTTGACTTGTTACATCAGTGTACCAAGTTTTAGCTACAATCTATGTTAGGTTCTTTTACTATGGAATCACCTTAATTGGACAGTAGGCGTCATACCTAAGTAATTAGATAGTACACGCCATCACGCGCTCACTTAAATGGCTTTTTTTTTTTCACTGCTAGCAAAAAAAGTCTTGGAATTTCTTGTTTAAAAAAGAACCTTCTACATCACAAATTGATTAATTAGTAACAGAACTTCGTGTCGTCTAATTGGGTCTGTAATTATACTCGTGATTAAACAATCACTAATCACTCGAATGATTACAGACCAAATTGTCTCCGCCATGGCCGGGTTTAAGCTCAGTTAAGAAAACCCACAGTTAATGCAAAATTTGAATTCAGATACTAATTAAAGCTTTAAAGGCAAATTCATTGAATTCTTTTTCTTTTTTTTCTACAATTTGATGATTGGATGTTCTAAAAGGAAGAGCGAAAATCATCCAAGAAAATCGTACTTTTTGGCAAAAAAATAAACTACCTGACATAAACTTCTTAGATTAAAACTTTAAAAACACATCGTCAGTTCCATGCTCCCTACCTCTCCTTGCATCATGGGAAAAGTGGTTAAAGGGACTGGTTCACGATAATGCGCATGCGCGCCGTTTGTCTCTTCAGAATAAATTTGTTGGGTCAACACTAAATTCGAAATCGCCATTACCGGTACAATCATTGAAAATCCTTCGTTTTATTCGGACATCCGTCGCTTTGGCTGGTCTAGTTATACTTCGGTAGTGGTGATTAACGTGTGGTTGTGTCGTTTGACTGGTTACGTTTTAAGAAGACGCAAAAAATAATGTTTTGATCATGGAGGTTGAGAAGAGCATCGTGGCCGTCCGGCAACAGGACGTTCTCAAGAGTCTCTGGAGATAGAGAAGCTTAGCCTATCGATCTGGTATGGTTCTAGGAGTAGCGTGTGGCATACGAAAAGAATACACGACACTTGGAAAGTGGTTAAAGGCATGAGTTCGTTCAACTTTGATTTGATTTTTGTCTCCGACCTGTAGTTATACCGCAACAGGCCGCGCGATCTTCACCGATCTGGTACACTTGAAATGTTCCTTGTATCTTTGCTTTACGATCGTATATGTTTAAGAATTGACGTTTTTAAAATAAATTATTGCCTGAATATTCTGTTCATAATCTAGTTTCTTTATGTGTGCTACTCGATAACATTTGTTTTGCGGAACACTGACCCGATGCAACGCGAATGAATTTGTTCATTTGCTGATAAGCAATTGAAATTTATGCTCAATTAAGGATAATCTTTATAGTCTTACGTTGTGTGTTTTTGTCACCGGTCCGGCGCTATTTGTAGGTATTTCTGGGTTTATATAAGGCGAACTGAGAGAACAGTAATAAGATGTTTGTTTACAAATTTTGTTTGCCGATCGGTGACTGTTTTGTTAGCGTGGGTACGACCTCGTAAAAATACACGTTGGTAAATGTTTGTTTCAAAGCAGGACAGGGCTGTAAATCTTATTCTTATCGGCTGCAACATATATCTGAGGAGTAGCAAAGAATAAAATTGAATTATGGGGATAAATAAAATCAAACCAAATGCCCGGAAATACTCTGGCGTCGCGAACAATTAATTTTAATTTTGTAAATTTACTTGCGTGCATCGAACTCGCTTCCGATTGGTTGAAAAACAATCAGCTACTGTCAGAACTCACACATGCGCATTATCGTGAACCAGTCCCTTTAAGTAATCGGAAAAAAAGAAAACTTATTTCCCAACAAATAATGTATTTTTATAATGTATTTTTGGTATATAACAGGCCATTTACGAGTTACCCCAAGTCTCTGTTTCAAAACGAGACTAAGGGCGAAGCCATTGATGTGACAATGATTTTCTATTCTCATGCACAGAAAACTTATTTTCACAAGAAAAGTTTATTACTTGGCCTAGTTTTGAAACAGAGGCTTGAGGTAACTATGACTACTTACTTGATGTCTGTAGCGATGTGGCCGTGCCATAGGGCCCGGGTCCAACGGCCGTAAAAGCCCGAACAGAGATACTGTATTGGGAACAAGTGGAGAAATCATAAAAAAAAGCAAAGGTTTTTGTTGTATTGACTCCTTTGCTGCTTGCAACTGCTCGCCGTGAGCGTCCTCTCCTGGCTACCAACTGCGCATTTGCTTCATAGAGAACGACTTTCCCATTGCTCTTCTCCGTTGGTAGAGGAGCCCATGAAATGTTGAATGTTGTTTCATTCAGTTCAGTAGTGAAAACTGTATCTGGACCGAAACTGGGTACTATCAAGAAAAAGAAACATTCAAAAATTTTATAATAAACAAAGAGGTCGTAATAATACTTGCATTCGACAAAAATAAATATAACTCTTTACAATGGAAAGTTCTCTTGGGCACAAAGATACCGATGAAACTTACTACAATTCCTTTGAGATATTCACAACTTACTGTATAAAAAAATCGAAAAGCGTTCTAGTGGAGTTTGTCGTTTGTTTTAATCGCCTTTTTATGCCAGCTCTCACGGGTTTTCATCAATTGTTTGATCTCAGGTGTGATGAAACGGTTTCCTGCGTGATTTGATCTTTACGCGTTTAATTGGTGCATGTTTACTCTGCGTGTCAAGGAATAACTTATCGAATACATCAACTTGATCGTAGGTTTTCTTATTGGTTAAAGCAAAATTTCAATCAATCAGAAGCACTGTCCGATCAGTATGGAATTTCTGCGCTCTTTTCTCAGAGACGTCATTTCGTTGGGGAATCCTGCCATGGCGTCGGAAATGTGGGCTGTTTCCTCAGGCTACTGATATTTCAAGTATGAGAACCGAGAATTCTAAGCCTAACGCATATAAGCTTTGCCGAAAGGATCGTTCATGTACACGTACGTGTTTTCATTCTTACATTGACTGTCCATGTCTTACCATCTTCACTTGTTCTCTCCGTCACAACAGAGCTTCTCGGTCCGTCCCCAGCGTAAGTGAATGCGGACACTTGGAATTCGTATCCTGTAAATTTCCCAAGTCTCGTGATCGTTGTAGAGAGAACTGTTCCATCGAGAACAGTGGCGGTGTTCTCTTGACCAGAGGCGCCTGTTTTCCGGTAGTACAATGTAAATCCCAAAATAACTCCATTTCGGGATATCCCGGGGGGGAGCTGCCAGTTCACTGAAACGCTAGTCGAGTTGTTGATAGTCACACTCAGGTTCGTAGGGGCTTGTGAAGGAGCTGAAAATGAGAAGTCAAAAGGCCATATCAGGGTGCAAAGGAAATTATTTTTACAGCTTGCCATTTGGGCAAGCTGAAGCTACAATGGAGGACAAAATTCTTAGGACAATTAACACGATCTGCCTTAATTTTTCCCCCTTTCCCCCTCTCCCCTAAGCAATGTTGTAGTTTGTGCACCCCTGTAGACTTTACCCTGTCCTAAAAGTGTTTCTTCATCCCAACATTGTTTGGAGGGGAGAGGGGAGGGCCAGTCGCGGTATCCAAGTGGTTAGAAAAGTGTACATTATGCTACATCTGAACATTTTGATAAGTTAAGGATGTGGAAGGAAGGTTTTCCATAACCGTTCCAAGGATTTTTGTCCTCCATTGTCTGAACAATATTCCAGGTGGTATATATGAAATTTGGAAGGAATTTTATAGTCAAAAGTTGGGAGACCAGTATTCTCTGTTTCCATTTTTAGAAGTAGGCTATGGCAGGTACCTTATTGTGTGCCTGTTTTGAAAACAAGTCGGAGATGGGGGCAGGTAGGGGAACACCATGGTGTGATATATGATACAAAGAGTCGTGTCGTTTCATTATATTATTATTATCTATTCGTTTTTTATGTCTTAAAACCATCCTTGTCAATGCAAAAGAGAGTGATTTAAATTCACAGTCTGAGATTGTCTGGTTTTCATGCCTGAAATCTAGTTATTGTATCCAAAGGGTTAAAAGTGGGTGGGGAGGGGGCATGTGCTTCGAAATTCGTTCCCAGGCTTAGCGCATTATTCTAACGGTCTTTGTCGGGAGCGTGATATTCGCCATCGCAGAGTAAAAATGGAATGTCTGCAAGCTGGGAGACAACGCGTTGTGTATTTAATTACATATAGTCGAGCGGATGTTGTTAAGTTTCCTTCTAAAGAAAGTTTTTCCAATGCTGTATTACAAGCTTGGCAGAATTTTGGCGTTAGAGTTGTACAGTGGGTAACGTGTATTGAGGCTCATCACAACACAGATAATGCCGAAACTGGGCGGGAGATGATACCATTATCATATGGCTATCAAACTGGAAAAGAGGGTCCGGTGGTTTCAAGTACGAAAGTATTTAGACGAGAACTTCGGGATAAAGGTGAATTTCAGCGATAATCACACCACCTACTACAGCGCGTACCGTTATGTCACGAAAGAAGACAAGGACGCTTTGCACTCGCCTTGTCATCCAGATTTAACGGACGTTCCTCCTCAAACCGAATCTGCTGTGGCCACGAAAAAGAGGAAAGCGAAGGCTAAGCAACCGCGCCGTAAGTCTAAGAAAAGAGGAGGTGATCGCCTGAGCACTTTTGACGTGTGTCAGCTGGTGCAAGCCAAATCCATAAGCTCACGCTTAGAGCTGGTGTCTTTAGCGGCGGCTCAAGTTAGAGAAGGGAAAACCGCGTTGGCCGAATTTATTGCCAACCGGGGAAGTAAAGCGGTCGATGAAGCGATGCAGTTAGCGAAGGAATTTGCCGAGGCCGAAACACGTTTAAATCGGTCTAAAAAAACCCGCATTGAACTGCTAGAAGAGGAGCTGACCGGGGAGTGCATTGAGGGTTGTGAGGGGAGATGGCTTAGAGCTGCGGAAGAGTTACTCCAGCGCCACGAGATCGAAAAGCGTTCATTTTGCAATGCAATTTACAGTGCACTGGAAAAAGGTAGAGGGAAGTATCGCAATGTTTATATACATGGTCCTGCAAATTGCGGGAAATCGTTCATTGTATCGCCACTAAAAGTTATTTACCAGGCTTTCTCGAATCCCGCCACGGGTTCATTTGCCTGGATAGGTGCTGAAGAGGCCGAGATTATATATCTTAATGATTTTCGGTGGCATCCTAAGATCATCGCCTGGGCCGATTTTCTGCAAGCTCTAGAAGGGGATGCAGTTCACTTACCGGCGCCCAAACATTTATGTAGCAAAGATATTGAGCTATCAAAAGATACCCCGTTTTTTGCGACCTCGGATGCCCCGTTGGTGCTAGTGAAAGGGGGTGCGATCGACCGCGTGAATACAGAAATGATGAGCTGCCGATGGGTTTTTTTCAATTTCTGGAAGCAAATACCACGTGCAGAACAGGAGGATATTCCCCCGTGTAGATTTTGCTTCGCAAAATTTATTTTGCGTGATCTGCGTGGCTGATGTGACCCATTTTTACCTTGGGTGACTAGAACTTGACATTCGAAAGACAACTGTTGTCACAGTTCTCACGTACAGTTCTCGGGCTAAAAAACTTTTTTTACGCTGTTTTGACGGCCCGTACAATCCAGTTATGTACTTGTCATTATTTTTGTTCGAGTTCCCCCTGTAAATATTGGTTTTAGATAAGCAATTATACGCGGACAACGATTTTGGCAACAGTTCTCGCCTTAAACTAATAAAGAAATGAAACGTTAACAATCTCCTTTTAAATGTTTAACCCGAGAACTGTTGTAAATCGCAAAACCCATGTGCTTTATATATTACTTGTACAACATTCAGTGGCAATGAAACATTTTATTACTGTTTTTATACAGCTGGATCATAGATCAAAATTCTTTAGCGCGATATTTCACATAATGTAGCCGAGAACTGTGTCCGAGAAATGTTATATGTTAAAAAAACACAGCGACTCAATGTAACGCAATTCTGTGCTCTTTTCCAAAAAAACATAATGATTTAATACAAGTGGCAACTATTTTGTAAAGTTAAAAGTTCATTCATTCATGATTATCAATCAAAGTAGCTGTGGTTCGGAAAAATGAGACTTCATTGTTTTAGTATAAGAAAAATAGTATGAAGGTGACATTCAATTGCGTGATTAATATTTTATTCTTTCGCCCTTAGAGGCGAGAATAGCTGTAATCCTTCGGTTCATACTAGAGATAGTTTTATCTATAGTTTCAACGGGAATATTCCCAAATGCTTCCAAAACTCGAACGTTAAATTCATCAAAGGATTCCCTCACAACGTTTCTGGAGATTACCTCCTGATCTAAGTAGCGCTTAACAAGATGAAAAATATTCTCTATGGGATTCAGATCTGGTGACCGGGGTGGGATTTCATGAAAGCTTCCCTCAATATCTTCAAGGGCGAGTTTCGCGGCCCGACTGGTCTGTGAGGGGTCGTTGTCCATAACAAATAAGCGTCGACCATCTGCTTTTGGACCAGCTTTTGCAAAAGTAAGGTTGAAATGTTTCCGAATAAATGTTGCAAAAAATTCACCTGTCATGTCATTTTCTCGTACGGTACTTTTAAGATGACTCCTTTTCCGTATGCTATGGCGACGATAACATGCAAACGCCGTCCACCCGCTAAATCTTTACATCCTTTGGTTGTAAGGTGAAGCCCTTCCTCTCGTTTTCGCCACACCCTGGCTCTGTTAGAGGCCGCACCACTTTTCGGGTTATACTTGTGAACAAACGATACCCCCTCCAAGTAAAAGGAAATTTCATTTTTCCAGAAATCAGGATTTCTGATCAGCTCTTGCTTCACCTTACGTGCAAATTGCAGTCGCACTTTTTTATCATTGTCACTAAGAATCCCCTTTCTCCGAGCCGAAAAATAATAGTATCCAAGTTCATTCAAATAGCGCGAATACGTCCTCCTACTGGCCACTTGAAAACTAAGACCACTCTCTTCAACTAAACTTCTCACAGTAACGTGTACATTATTCCGTCTAAAAGACTTTAAGGTACGAATCAGTAAACGCATCTTTCTTTCGCTTACATTTCGTGGTCTTCCCCGCTTCTTGTCACTTGGCATCCTCGTCAAACTTCCATGTTGAAACTCATTACTGCAAATTCGGTGCGCAGACGATTTTGATATTCCACATTCGTCAGCGATTCTTCGGTAAGAAAATTTACTGTATGTTCTCAGGTACCAGGCAAAAGCCCTTTTCTCTGCTGCGATTTGTTGGGTAAAAACCATACTTGCGTGTACATGCAATTATTCCCAAACCAGACGAAGAGTAATTTTTCATGGAAAGTTGAACAACGTCACACTCGATACCGTTTTCGAACTCTGCTAAAGCTCGCGCAAACATTACTTTTGGTCACGCCATATATCCTTTCACATTGTAAATAACAATTCCTTGTCTTATTATGGTGTTTTTTTTTCTATTTTTCAAAACGTTAATAGCACTTTTGTGCGTTAGGCAGTATTCAGACAATGGAGGACAAAATTCTTAGGACAATTAACACGATGTGTACATTATGCTACATCTGAACATTTTGATAAGTTAAGGATGTGGAAGGAAGGTTTTCCATAACCGTTCCAAGGATTTTGTCCTCCATTGTAGCATCTACTAGCCCAGACTTCATTTCAACTAGCCTCAAAAGCTTCTTAACGAGCAGAATTGATTTCACAGTTCTTCTTTTATTCGAATTCCTAAAAAAATATCACTTGGCCGTCGGGCAAGTTAAAAACAGAATTCACTAGCCCGATAGCAAAATCCACTAACCCTGGGCTATCGGACACTAATTTGTTTGCACGCTGCATATGTAGGATGATGGTATTTGACTTCAACAACAAGGATGCATTTCGATTATCCAAAGTTGTCAATCTCGCAGAGATTTAAAAAAAATGCAGCGGCCTTAACCTGCACCAGAAAACAATAATTATTACTATGCCTTTATCTATCCTGAAATATATTCTATATAAATGCATTTTAAAAGACAATCTGTCCCTAAAAATTCAAGACAGATTCCACCTTGATCATCTAGTCCCAACAGCGATATAAATAAAACGACAAAACAGATATGGAGATAAATAGAGTATAATAGAAGGCAGGATTGAAGACGTAATCGGGCGAGTAATCAACGATTGCCAATCGACCGAGGCGCCTTCACACTCGCATTGGAGAGTGGGCGAGCGACAATTTCAATCTTTGAGAAAGAGCAAGATGAATTGATTATCGTCGGTATCCTCAAAAAAAGGCTACCACTTAGAAATAGCTCCACAGTGAGTACTTACCTTCCGCGTTAGTTCTCACAGTTTTAACGGCACTTGACGGTCCATCACTCATAATTGAAAAAGCTAATACTTGAAATTCATACTTTGTGAATATCCCAAGTCCAGTGACTTCATAGGTAAGGGTAGAGTTGCTTTCAATGGTTATGACGGTGAGTGGATCCTCAACAAAGCTAACTTTTTTGTACAGGAGCCTGAATCCTGTAATCATCTGAAAGTCTGCCGTTGGTAACTGCCAGGATGCCTGAACACTCGTGGAAGTGGAAGGGGTCACCGTAAAGTTGGTGGGAGCACGGCTTGGCGCTAGAAGAAAAGTAAGTACCTAGATGATGAAACCTACCATTTAGGGACTGGTCAAAAAGTATGGGGGGGGGGGGGGGGGGGGGGGAGGTGGGCCGGAGCATTTGGAAATGTGGTTGACATGACCCACCCCCTCCCTTCGGCACAAAAATGACTTACCCACCCCTAAAGCAAGGTTGGAAATTGTATGACCCACCCCCTTGTTAAAACATGGATGTTTGGTTTCCTCTCAATAATCCAATAAAACCTTGTTCTGTGCTTGACAAAATTTGTTGATACACTAGCTGCTACAACCAATATCAAAATCACAGAAATCATACCTTTCACTGAAAAGACAAAAGTGAAAAACTTGAACATTTCTTGTTTCGATGGACGTTATGAGTCTTGACACAAATATACAGCAAAACGAGGGTATATTGAAATTGCCTGTCACAAGGCAAATGAAAATTTCTAGAAAGACAACCCATTCCTACACATTACTTGCCGGAAATGTTTAGATTAATTCTCAAAGAAAATTTCTTCCACTTCAATGGAAAGCACTACCTGCAAAACTATGGAACTGCAATGGGCACAAAGACAGCACTTTTGATTCCTTTGCCAATATTTTCATGACATAAATTGAAACAACAACTCTAAGCAAAACTGTCTTTAGAACAACAGTTTGGAAATGCTACATACACGATATATTTTCCCTATGGGACATGAGTAAACCAAACGTCGAAGCCTTCACTGAACAAGCACACTTACCTCACCCAACTATTGAATTCACGGCCGAAAAATTTGACACTGAGACTGCGTTTTTAGACACAGTTGTATACAAAGGCACAAGATTCAAGGTAAAATCTATCCGTGATGCAAAGACACATTTAAAAAAACGGAAACCTTCTCGTATACACATTTGACATTTCACCTCATGTCACCCTCCAAATGTTAAAAACAGATTTGTCAAAGGAGAAGCCTCGAGAATCCTACAAAAAAAACTCCTCAGAAACAACCTTCGAGGAAAATAATTCAAATTTAAAAAGAAAAAAACGCTTGATGGACGGAGGCTACCCACAATCGTTGATAGAAAACCTACCATCAGAAATAAAATTCACAAAAGGGGGTCTAAACTTCTAAAACAAAACAACAAGAGGAAAAAGAAAAATTGCCATTCGTGACACAATACCAGCCCTCAGTGTCTACGATAAAGGAAGCTTGAATGAAAAAATGGAATTTATACAAAACCAACTATAACCTCAATAAATTTTTAAAAGACCAACAATCATTTCCTTACAAAAAAGGAAAATCATTAAAGGACATGCTCGTTAGAGCCAAAAAAAAAAAAAAGGTTAACAGAGGGTTCCACGCCCGTATAGGTGTGCGGCCTGTCACCCTTTGTATTTTTTCGCACAACACTGAGGTTTCTGAGTAATTTAGCAATAATTCCAGCTGGCTGTGTTTTATATAACAAGTGTAGTCAACTGTCTCGTTAGTAGTTAGTGCCTATCTACGTAATAAAATAGGGTGACCCACCCCCTAAGGGTAGCTGAAAATTGCACGACCCACCCCGAGCACTAGGCTCAAAACCTCATGACCCACCCCCTCTCTGCTCCGGCTCACCCCCCTACACCTTTCGACCAGTCCCTTATTTACTATACATTGTTAGGGGACCTACAGATTGTGAGAAGAAAACATAAAAGAAAAGCAGAGGGCACTTAACAGAAAAAACAAAACAAAACAACAACAACAACAACAAGAGCTCAACAGCTTTTATCAATGCTGGGAACTGAAAACATTACGAAAGAAGCGTTTTTCTTAATCTGGATAATGAAACTGACCGAACTCTGAAATCTACGTTTTATTTACCATAAATATAGTTAGAGGGCCTAGGGATTGTGGGAAGAATAATGAAAGGAAACTTTTTTTGCAAAAAATGTGTTTCCCTCAATCACTGACATATATTTAAATATTTTTGTGATTTATATATTTACCCCTTGTAAAGAATACTAAAGGAAGTTTAAACGACAAACTTGAAAATTAACTAAAACCGATAGTTGGTAAGCAACCTTATGGTCAGAAAAACTAACTTTGGGAAATTAAGGGATACGTTGGCATCTCCAGAAAGAACAAGATGAAAAACGGCCACTTTCTAAATATGAGCTAGTTGGTGCAAATTTGTGGGATGGTATAAGCACCGATATGCTCCAATGACTCCATATAAATCCTATTATCGGGACACAGTCATCTATGGGACCGCGCTGACCTGGACACTACTTTTGCCAGTTTAAAAAGCGTTTACCACAACCCGAAATCAAATGTTCGCGTCCGATACATCAGAAATCCGCTTCAATCTGGCCTGGTGCTTCATTCGATCCTCGATCTTTCTTTTTGAGCAAACTTAAACTCAGCGTATGACATTATTTTATCATATTTTATTAAAAACAGTATCCAAACGAACATGAGCAGAAGAGTTGAGAAACGCGTAGACGCCGGGCGGGAGAAATCGCCTTCGTTTACCAAAATAACAAAAGAAATTAATCAATAACATTGGCGAGCAAATAATCGTTATAAATATTTGGAAAATCGATGGAATAGGTTACATATGCTGGGAAAAACAAGATTTCTTTGACAATGATTTATGCAGACTCCGTGTCATTTTTCACCTCTATTGATGATCGAATTCAGAAGTATTCGTCGATGTTTGGCTTTCCCTGGTGAAATCCATGGGTGAATTCTCTATGGTATATAAAAAAATGAGTGCTCTGCTATGGCTTAGGGTCTATAATCACGATTTCGACTTGTACCTAGTCCAACTCCACAAGGTTTGTTTAGATATTCCGGATGCGCTTCTCACTATCTGTTTCAGGCACGTGTCTTGTGATATGCAAATCAGCCAGATCAGTTAAGAAATGGTATAAAATGCGCACGTGCATCACCTAACTGTGTCCCTTTAAAATAAGCCTTGCTAGCAAACTTTAGTTTGCTTTCCATGAAGGGACGAACCAAGTTGCTATTCGAGAAGATAACGCCTCAAACTGTGCAAGGCACAATTCTTTTACAAGGCCTAATGGGGGTTAGGGGAAGGGACGGCTGACATTTCAAACTACGATATAAGGACAAACTAGAGGAATAAAGAACGTTGGAAATAACGTTTATGATTCTTCTGGCTTATGAATATCGGAACTATTCTCAGTACCGGAAATAAAGCAAGAATATTTTCATAACAATAGACATCTCACAATTCCTTGCGTTGTATATATTACCATAATTCTTCCTATTGTGTGCATTTGTCTAATAAGATCTCAGAGGGCGCAGTCAGTGACCCACCCTCCAAGCTCCCAGGCATGACGCGGTGCACTGCCTTCAATGCATGTGAATGTACCAGGGTCCACACCTGTGGACAGCGACCATTTTCACCCCTCCATATTTCACATAATGATTCATGTGTATTGTAGGTAGCGGTGAGAATATGTTACAGTGCATTAACCACGGGAAACGGCAATAAACGAGAATCTTTACACAATATACCTGCAGTTGTGAGTATTCCATACACTTCTACTCTTAAAGCTTTTCTACCTATAAAATCTGTTGGCTGAAAGCGGATGAACCTTGATCTAATTAGACCGACCAGACTGTGTTTTACGATATCGTTCCTTCCATCATTGGCGTTAAAGACCTGCAGAGTGAACATTGTTGTAAATTAAACGTAACCTCTAGACTAAGAAAACGGGCTCTAACGCTGCCGGTTTTTGGTGTTACCTTGGCAATTGTTTTCCCAGGTCAAACCACTTACCCTGCGGCAGAAAGCAACTTTCCCTTAGGGTTGATTTCCACTGTCGCGGATTTTTTCTGTGCGAACATTTACGTACGTAAATGAAATAGAGGCATTGTTTGAAAGGCCACGCGTACACGTAAAAGTTAAGGTATTTCGATAGAGTTTTTCAGAGGCGATAACGACATTTATCAATCGCTTTAAAAGTGATTTTATCCTTGTCTGATCGCTATAAAATTTTCACCAATGATTGACTATAGATTGAAATTTGTCAAAATGTAGATTTTAGTAAAATCGATATTACTATAACAACAATAAACAAAAAACTTTGAAATTGATAAACGCCTTATTTTGCGCGATCTAGACCAGCTACTGAAAATCCAACACTAGGAACTTAAAGTTTGGTGTTTTGCAAATAAGCTCCGTAAGAAGTAAAAAAATTCTGTAGTTTGAATTCGACTAAATCGAAAATATATTTCAAACCTTAAATTTTCAATAGCCGTGATAGATTGTTTAATAAAAACGTTATAAATGACTCAAATTATTCTTAAATAGCGTCAGAATGCTGCTTAATACCATATTTCGATGCCAGGAAATTTTGGTGTATTTTCTTTCTTGCGATTTTAAAAACTAACCCGTTTCTCACCACCTGTATAAGTGCAACTTCACTCAAAATTTGGACTTTTAGCGCTTTTTTGTATATCTCTTCCATACATTGCCTCGATTTTATTTGCGCACGTAAAAATTACCCAACGGTGGAAATCCACTTTTAGTAAACCTAACATCAGTTAACCTAGCAAAATTTGTCTCGTGTAACCGCAGCAAATTTATTATTGTATTTTTATATAAAATAAATCTATTCAATTTACCTTTTTTCAAACTGCCCATAATACGTCTTGTTCCACCAATGTAAATATTTTATCACTTTCAGTTAAATGTCCGAGTTCCAAAACTCTCACCTTCAAAACGAGGCTACGCGCACAATTTTTATTGAGATAATGATCTTTGCTACAATGGTTTTGCACTTAGCCTCAATTTGAAACCGAGGCTTAGCCTTTGTTTATGCACGGCTGGCCTCGAAGAGAGAACGAGGCTAGCCGTGCATAAACAAAGCTTTTTAAATCTCCTGAGACAAAATAGCCGCCGCGAGACAAGGTAAATTACGTTGCAAGTTTACTTCAGGTTGTCCAAACACACCTTGTCAATGTCGTTTTCTTGATAAGTAAGCCAATTCAAGTTCTCCAGCGAATAACTTAATTTGTACATTGTTGTCCAGTGATCGTCGCTTGAACTACCTTGAGTGGCCACGGCGCAGATAAAGAACTGGTCTTTCAGGTCAATTTGTAAGTAGTCGTTGGCATCATCATTTCTGCTAGGTGACCAGGCGCCATCTCCGTTTAGACGACCCTTGGAAGCTTCATTACCAGAACGATCAGTCGTGGCAGAGAAGCTGTTGTCTGGTATAGCGTCACTGCTGGCCAGACCGATGGCCTGGATTTGGCACGCTAAAAAAGGAAATTTATAACTTAATCATACGTTGATTGAACCTTACGAGGACAAGAGTGAATAGATTTTTTTTTGTCATATCGTCCCTAAGTAAGTATCATGTTCAAGATTTTCTTTGCTGTGTTTTTCAAATGTTTTAAAGTGTCCTGGCTCAATTTAATTCAAAGATTAATGGTCCATTTTTATTCAGGGCTGTATTCAGGCACTGAAACTCTTCCTGTCTTCTACTGCAACGGATGGCAAAAGTGGACGTAAACTAAAGCTTGACAATGTTTGGCCAAGTTTTTCAAGTTGTAATGCGGTGCCTAGAATAATCACCGAAAAAACTGTAATGTGTAGTTCCAGAAAATATCCTTATCCCCACCCCCCTCCACGGAGGGAAACGGGAATTCCGAGGGGAGAGAAGGTCCAAGAGAAGGCAATTTTCGAGGGGGTGGGGATTTGCTTCCCAAGGTTGGTTCTAATTACGTTAAAGCTCTCTGTACATTAACAAGAGCTCGTACTAATTTTTGGATCCAAAATTCAAGACTTTACCAGACATAATTCCAAACCAATAGTTTTTTTTCCAGACTCAAGGTTATCAAATACAGTCGAACAGACTAAGTGGTCGCTTGCGGGGAGGTAGTCGCTTACAAGAATCGAGGCACATGGGGCCTCATCCAAGAAGAGGTCCAGACACATGTACTTTATAGAAGATATTTAATGCATGCAATGTCTAAGTTACGCCATGTGTAGTTCCGTGCTGTCACTATATTCTAAGTAGCATGGTGCACACAGCGAACATAGAGATCAGAGTATGCGTCAAGTGGTCGCTTGCGGGAGGTGGTCACACATGGGGGTTCGACTGTAGATGATCGATGGAGACCTTGAAAAACGCAGGATTCAAACATTTTTCATGGCGCACTGCTAACGTACAGTAACCACGGTGCAGTGCGGACATATGAGAAATTCTGTTATTGAATGTCTTGGCTACGAGCGAGATTGAATAGGATTTGACCACGCAACCTCGTCCCCAGGGCGCTTTTCCCTGGCTTTGGAGGTGGGGCGCCCCACCTCCAAAGCCAGAGAAAAGCGCCCCGGGGACGAGGTTGTTGACCACGGAAAAAAAAAAGATCACTTATTAAGCACTTTATGTACCTTTCAAAAAGAGAAAAAGCACCCAACCTTTTTTCCAGACTTAAACTCTATTTTCCAGACGCTTTTGAGGTCTGTAAAATTGCTCTCAACTGCAAACTTCAAGACTCTTTCAAGAATTTTATGACTCTGATTAAAGGAGCTATGTCACGAAATTTATCAAAATTCAAACGCTGGGTAGCGTCACCAAATTGAGAGAAACATTAATGAGAAATAACTGCTAAAAAAAGGTAGAAGTTATAAATGAAAAAGCAACGCTACAAAAAGAACGGATGAACAAACTTGAAGAACATTCAATGGGATAGAAATTGTGGTTTTTGCAAACTTGTTCAGTTATTGTTGTTTGTAACGATCGATATGATGCTTGGGAGGCATAATTTGTTTGACACAAAACTGTGATTTTGTCACTTAAAGGTAATTTAAGGTAATTCGAGTTTCACAGCGAACAACGACGCGTAACTGGCATTTAAAACAAAAGGAAGTAAACAGCCATGACACAGCTCCATAAAGGCAGCGTTCCCGTAGTCCAAGACCTTGTACTCGGGCACTAAAGTAGGCACCGGTTCCTGTGTACACAACGTTTCTGTTAGCCCCGGGGCAATCCACTACTTTGTGACTTCAAAACAGCATTGACCTAAAACAACAGAATCTCTTGACATATCCTCTTTAAATATCGAAAGTTGTTGTTGTTGTAGTTTTTAAATTAAGGGTCTAGTAAATCTAACAAAAGTATTTCAAGGCGTAATCGCCTAGGTTTAGACCAACACAAAACGGTGATGTGCTTACACTTTGCCTGTTCACAGACCCTCTATTTTCTCTTCAAAGTCCGTCGAGCGCGCGTGATGAAAAATAAACCGCGGGGGATTTATTGACCACCAGCACAAAGGGGTGCCTCGCTCTTGCACACGCCGATGTTTTCCAAAAGAACGAAAAGAAAAATGAAACAACGTCTGTGTACAGGCTAACATTTAGTACCTTTACCCATACACCAGGGTTCTATCTAGGGTATTTGAGGCGTAGAAGCTCCCCCCCCCCCCCCCCCCCAAAAAAAAATTATCATCACAGTCTATAAGTAACTATATCGGAAAAAAATCCAGACGCGACCAGGCCAGTGCACACACCGTAACATTTCTTAAAACTGTGGCTCAAGATGTACCAAATTGCATCTCAGGCTCAGTGCATATTCATTTGAAAAAATTTCCGGGTGGGAAATGCCCTCTGGATCCCCCTAGGAAACTCGTAGCCTTTGGCCACTCGGGACTTCTCCCCCAAACGATAAATCCTAGATAGAACCCTGTACACACTGTAGAGTCATGAAAAAAATTTCATATGAGATATCATATGTACTGACGTCCGAGCTTACTGTTCACATGTTAAAATATATTGTAAGAGGGCACGTCTGTTGTCCTCTCATCTACGACTCTTAATTCCTTCATTCAACAAATTCCATTAGGGAGCACTAACCATAACAATGTTTTCGGTGACTTTGCAGGCATTAGTATTAAAACTTGAAAAAGTTGGCCCCGCCTTTCCATCTATGCCTAAATGTGTATAGGTAATGGGACGATTGGTAGAGATATTTGGCATAAATACCACGAGTGACATTTCGAAATTGTTATACGTAATTTTACGAGCCGTTAGGCGACTGAAATTTGAGACAATTTTGAAATATCACAAGTGGTATTTATGCCAAATGTCACGTACAAATTATGCTATTACTTGTTTATACTACTACTCGCAAAAGTTTTGTAATTTTCACATGTAGGTATTTCAAATTAAGCTGAAATACCACTGCTTTGAGCCAATCAAATTGCAGAAATTTAAATTTAAAGC
>OZ037788.1:14017913-14237913 GCA_964035525.1 Porites cylindrica | reverse complement strand
AGCAAATTGAAGGAAGAGACGTCCTCTGTGTGTTCAATACTGCGTCGCCGCGATCAAGTTTGATTATTGAATTATGGCGCCATGCCAGCAAAAGGATTTGTTCAAAATACTCCATGTAGTTATTAAGGCGGGATCCATTAGGAAATTGAGAAATTTTAATTTTCAGTGGACAAAAACCTTGTACCAAAATAATTTCAATTATTTAGCATTTTTTTAAACACTTTTAGAGGCTATAAATGTCATAAGTTATACATGAAATAACTCCAACGAAAAGCTTCTTATGGGAACCCGAGAAAACAAACTTCAAAA
The DNA here is from genome assembly GCA_964035525.1 of Porites cylindrica. Lineage (NCBI taxonomy): Eukaryota > Metazoa > Cnidaria > Anthozoa > Scleractinia > Poritidae > Porites > Porites cylindrica. The sequence continues at coordinate 14,237,604 of OZ037788.1, read as the reverse complement.
GCTTCAAATTCCACAAAACAAAATCTTATTTATGGCGATTTTACCTGTGTTTTCTCAATTGTCGTTAATTTTTTTTCCCTCAGGCACCCTAAGAACCTTTTCTTTGGAATTATTTCATATAGCTTATGACATTTATGGCCTTTGAAAAGTGTACATGTAGAAGAATGCGATACGGCTCAAAATATTCTGGTACAACGTTTTTGTCCCCTCTTTGTTTGTTCTCAATCTCCTGATGGATTCCGTCTTCAACAGTTTGAACGTTTAACATAAATAATGAATGACGAGTAAACAACTCTGTACCAGGTAGACCTGATTCCCATTGATATGTCTTTGTTTGCCAGTTTCCAATCTTGTTTTCCTTTTTGCATAAATTAAAGCAGATGAGTAGTGACGTCATTGGACGGCATTATCGGCTCGTTGATTCAGACTTCCTTTTCTAGGGTATGTGACTCGAGGTCGGGGACAGCTGATATGCAGGCTATCATTTCTTAGTAAATTTCAAATAGTGGTGTATTATCAATGCTGCGTTCTGATTGGTTGAGCTACTACTAGGCTATATGTCGAAGTCCACTAGTAGCGAAAAGCGCCGGCTTTTTGGCGGAAAAAAGGATTTAAGTCTAGCCTTAAGTAGCTAAAGCTGTTTTGTCTTGTTATTTTTGACCAACTAGTTGGGTTTTACTAAAACAATTATTCCTCTCGCCCTCAAGGCCTCTGTTAAGTATATTTCAATTCAATAATAAAAATTAATTAATTAATCAACAATAAAATGACAAGTTCTCTGTATATCAAGGTACATCAATATTATGTCAAAAGAAAAAAAAAACGAGTGGAGCCACCAATTGCCACACGTAAGGTTATCCAGATTACGAAATCCGGGAAATTTTTCCTTGTGGAATCCGCCATCCAGGGCTTTGGATTACTGCATTTGGTTCAAGGAATTCGGAATCCTGACTAAAAACGGGAATCCGGAATCCATGTCCCACTGACAAAGAAATCCGGAATCCACGGCTTGGAATCCAGAATCCAAGACTGATTCGTTTTACCTCACATGGGGCGACACCAGCCTGACCAACAGCTCCTAGTAACCTTCATAAAGCATTATTCCTTTATTCCCTTTTGTTTCTACAGCACGTATGTTGCTTGAACTTACCACAACTGCGGCTAATAACCAATAACCAAATTTTTTGAGTACCTTGATCTTTAACTCTTTTTTTTTAATCGCAATAGCATTTTGTTGTTCATATATGACTGGTGTAATTGTAAATAAATTTCGACCCTGCTCACCCTAGCGTCTCCAATAGCTCACTGTATAGAGCATCCAGACTAGAAATCAGAGGGTCGTGAGTTTGATTCTCACATAAAACAAGGGTTTTTTTTCTAAGCTTTCTGCTCAAATAGACCCTTTCCACGGTTTTTTCCAAGTTTTGACATGGACAAGTTAACGAAAGAACGCCTTTAAATTATTAAAATTTCCATGTTTGAAGTGATTTGTTGCAGATTAACGAGATATAGCTCCTGAAATTCGCGAAATTTTACAGACGTTTGTATGGTGAGGGGCACAAACTTGCCCCACCACCACATAAACGTCTATAAATTTTCGCAACTTTGCGGAGCTATAATTTCGCTCGTTTAAGACGTATCACTCTCAAACTTGGCGGGTTTACTTATTCTAAGACGCTCTTTCCAGTGGCGTAGACGGATTGTCCCTAACTAGCTAGTCCATGTCAAATGTTGAAAAAATGCGGAAAGGTCCATTGAACCAAAAACCAGGTGGAAGTTGGTTAAGAGCGACGCAAATTTAAAGAATCAGACCGTTACCTCGTGAGTACACTTCCACCTCGCAAAGCGTCAGAAACTCTCTTCTCGTAATTTTAATTCCAAGATATCGGCCAGACGTCAGTGGATTTCTGTGACACACAGCGGAAGCTATAAACTGGATAAAACTGTACTTTCCAATGCAAGCAGGATTGTTTACTGCATCAGCGCTGTTACCTGATATGATAAAACAAAATGAAAGTCCTAAAGTCACTTCAGCTACGATAATACGGACAAGAGAAACGTGAGAATTGTTTTGTGGCCTGACAATTCAGCCGACCTTTCGCAACGCCACCACTCATTCTGTTTTTCCCGCAAAATGCCGCCTAAAAAAAGCAGCGCAGAAATTTCATACTGGTGACGTATCACCACCCAGATCTGGAAAGTGCTTCTTATTGGTTGAAGCAAATTCCCTCGCGAGACGGCAAACCAGAAGTTCTACTCAGATCTGGAGAGTGAAAGGTCATCAGCATGGAATTTCTGCGCTCGTTCCTCAGACGTCATATCGCAGGGAAACTAGTCACTGAGTGGTGGCGTCGTGAAATCAGTACTATTTCTCAGGCTACAATCTTCCACCGACGAATCAAACCTGTCTTCCAACAAATCAGGTTGTTACAGGTTGCGGAAAGTTATTGTACAACTTTGCAACAAAATCTGTATATAATATAATGCGCTTTGTATCGACCCAAGAAAGTGAAGTCACTCCTCCTGCAAGACAGATTTGAGGGTGTGTGCTCTTACAGTAACTTAAAGAAAGGTATAAAAATATATCAAAAAATCGAAAATAAAAATGAAAATTTACAGTTACATTTAATACATTGTAAATCTCTAGAAGGCAAAAAAAAATATGAGTTAAAACTATAGAATATGGCACAGCCAAAAATGTTTCTATTAAATTAGGAAGAATATGGAAAAAAGGCCTTGGCTAGTATTGCAGAAATGAGGGAGGGGTTCCCCTCTTGGGTCAAAATGCCCATTACATTTCCCTTTTACCGGAAGTTTAATTAATCCGCTAGACGTGTCGCCAAGAAGCACAACAGCGATTTTTACCTTGAAAAGTTCAAGATCTTAAGAAAAGAATCTAAGGCATTGATAAACAGGAAGTTAAAGGAGTATCACACTTCTCTTAGTGACTTTATGACTTCCGCCATAAAACCAAATCAAATTCTGTACCAGCTAACGTTATTTACGGAGGGCCACAGATCTTCTCTGGAGTGGAGATGGCAGAAGCCTTCAACAAGTATTTCTCTTCTAGGTTTACGCATGCGCCCGAGATACCCACAGATGCGTTTACGCCACTCGACGAGGGGATGCCCGTCCTTGACAGCTTGGTGCTGTGCGAAGATGAGGTCTATAAGGTGCTCTTGAATTTAAACCCGACCAAAGCTCCGGGCCCTGGCGGTCTTCCTACAATCGCACCAAAGTCGTGTGCAAGGGAACTAACACCTTCTCTTTGCGTCCTCTTTAATTTATCTCTTGCGGAGGGTAAACTACCAACCGAATGGGAAGACGCCCTTGTTGTCCTTGTTCTTAAGAAAGGCAAAAGGGAGGACGTAACTAACTAAAGGCCCATCTCTTTATTGTGCGTTGTATCCAAAGTATTAGAACGATGCACATCCAAGCACTTCGAGGAGTTTCTCTGTCCTTTGTTTCACAATGCACAGCATGGTTTCCTTCAGGGTCGATCAACTGTCACTCAGCTGCCGGCGTTTTATCACGAGACTGGCCAGTCTCTAGATAGGGGCCTGCAGTCGGACATTGTGTATTTGGATCTCGCAAAGGCTTTCGACAGTGTCTCCCTCCAAAGGCTGCTTCTGAAACTCTCCAGGTACGGAGTTAGCGGGAAACTTCTGCAGTGGTTCTAGAGCTATCTAGGTGGGCGCGGTCAGCAGTGCTTGGTCCACGGTTTCACTCGAGTTGTTCTCCAGTTTCATCAGGAGTCCCTCAGGGCAGTATCCTCTGTCCTTCTGCCGGTAATACAGAATCGTAGCGCACTCTTCGCTGATGACTCAAAATGTTCCAGTGTCATTAAAAGTCTACAAGATTATGAGTCACTCCAAAAGGACCTGGACAGTGCATGGCTGGACCGATAATTGGCACCTAAAGCTTAACACCTCTAAATGTGAGGTACGAACCGTCACACGTAAGCGCCACCTATTTTTGCTACGATTATAAGTTAAACAACAGCTCACTTAAACACGTCACTCAAGTAAAAGACTTCGGAGTGACTATCTCGTCGGACCTCACATGGGACACTCACATTAAAACTATCTTAGCTAAAGCCAATAGGATGCTCGCATTTTTGCGCAACGATAGTGTTATGTTATTCACTACAGACCAAAGGAAATGACTATATCTCACGTTTGTAAGATCATATATAGGCTATGCTAGCGAGGTATGGGCTCCGAGTATGGGCTCCTAGTATTGCTCAATATACCGGTACTGAGGATGAGCTATGATTCTCACGGCATTTTCTATAATCCTGTAAACTTTGCTTTCAATTTATCAAATTATGTTATTAGCTATGTGCACTACTCAGGTGAAAAAAAAAACATAAGGTTACGAAAAATTTGCTTCCAGGGGATTCGAACCCGGACCCTCTAATCAGTTAGAACTAAAACCCTTCTATCCACTTCTATTTTTTCGAAGAAAAGGATTTTCAACGCGGCGTTGTGTCGGTTCAAGACAGAACCGACACAGACAGTTCCATTGGTGACTCCGAAATATCTCTACCATGCATGATTCGAGGTCGTTAGGAGGGATCGTCCGGTGAATGGGAGATGCAGTGGCGATGTTTCTATATATTTACGAAACAACATAAATTATGATATACGGCATGACTTAAGTGATAACCAACTCGAATGCCTTGTTATCGAAATTACTAGACCGTATTCTAGACCCTTTTTAGTAAGTACGTGGTACCGACCTCCAAGCTCCTCCCAGGACATTTTTAGTCGATTTGAAATCCTGGTGGATAAAATTGACTCGGAAAACAACGATTTCTACCTGCTGGGAGATCTGAACTGTGATATGTTGCACAATCTAAAAAACTACCACATTTCGTCCAATTTAACGAATATATTTCATATTTACGGATTGAGCCAAATGATCTCTGAACCAACCAGGATTACATCAACATCACGCACATTGATTGACCTTTGTATAACTAATTCTCTCGAAAAAATTGTTCACTGTGGTGTCGTTCATCTTGGGATTAGCGATCACTCACAGGTTTTTATGACTATAAAAGTACGTTATGAACGTGTTGGCACGCACCGTACTATCGAAACTCGTGATTACAAACACAAATTTTAAACGACCTTGTTCAACAGTCATGGGATTTAATTAGCTTAGAGCCAAATCCAACTGCTATGTGGGATGCGTGGAAAAGCCTGTTCATGGAAATTGTCGATAAACATGCCCCACTTAAAACAAAGCGGATCTCAAAAAAACATACTCCGTGGATTACATATGACCTGATGCGTAAAATCTAGAAAGGAAATTATTTTAAAAAGAAAGCAATTATTGAAAAAAATGCGGCTAGCTGGGAACAATACAAGGAAGCGCGGAATGAAACTAACAATGCTATCAAATCAGCTAAACGTCAGTATTTTTTGCACAACTTAGAGTTGAATAAAAAGAATTCCTCCAAAACGTGGAAGCTAATTAACGAACTGAGCTCGCGTAAATCTTGCATAAACCGCAATATCACTGAAATTAAAACAGATAACGAAACTATAAATTTTGCACCTGAAATTGCAGAAGTTTTTAATAACTTTTTCACATCTATTGGACCAAATCTAGCCAGTAAATTATCACCTTCTAATATCGACCCGAAAGTTATTTACAGCCCACTAAAACAGCCTTCTCCTTAAGGGCTTTTAGTGTCACAACTGTGTGTGAGCTACTAAGTCAGCTCGACGAAAAGAAAGCCATGGGATTGGACGGAGTTCCTTGTAAACTTCTGAAATTAGCCAGTTCCATTATTGGACCACCATTAACGGAAATTTTTAATAGCTGTATAGAAACAGAAACCTTTCCAGATGAATGGAAAATCGCCAAGGTGACTCCTATCGTTAAAAAGGGACCAAAATCTGACCTGAATAACTATAGACCAATTTTTGTATTGCCAATTGTCTCAAAGCTATTCGAGAAAATTATCTATCATCAACTGTACGATTACCAGGATAAAAACAAACTCTTGAATACTTATTAACCCGGCTTTCGATTGCTCCATAGCACCATGACAGCGCTACTTGAAACAACGAACAACTGGTCTATTAATATAGACTAGTCATAGTTGTCACTAAATCTGCCCCGACCTTTTCAAACCCGAATGAAGACTCCTAGTGGTCGTCCATGCATTTGCCATGAACCTTGGAAATGCAGTTTTCGTATTAGAGTTTCTGAGTGTAATTCCTTTGTTTTCTGCTGTGTTTTCTCAATTATAGCGGGGCTCCCACGCGCGCGAAGCGCGCGTGGGACAGAGCCCCATACCCATAGATTATGGTCAACCTCTTTTTCTTTGGTTGCCACGTGACTGAACGAGCGTACGTACGTACATACGTACGTACGCGTCTACGGATTGTACGGGTGGGGTAGGGGAGACTATCAAAAGGAAGGGAGGGGTCTCAGGCGTGTCTTGCCAAGTCCACATCTTTTACATTGGACATTCACAATATGGTCAATTGACAGCTGTCAAAACAGGATAGCCACTGACCAGTATCCCCTGACCATATCGCGGGCTCATGTGTAAACTCATTGAGGTGAGGTGAATTATTTGGAAGCTGTCCGCTGACCAGTTAATTATTTTACTAGATCGCGATCAATGTTCAGTCTCATACTTTCTAGCTAGTTTGAGATCGGAGCACAGGAAAACTGTACACGTCAATGTTGTGATCCATTGACAGCTGTCAAAACAAGGTATCCGCTGACCAGTGTCATTTGACTGTATCGCGGGCTCAGGTGTCGACCCATCGAGTTCAAGTGTTTTTTTGAAGTTATCCGCTGACAAGGTACTGGTTTCCAAATGATCGCAGGCTCAAGTTTAATTTTTTTAAAATTCATATGAAATATGTTGTGTTTATGTGCCACACAATTAAAATTTTGATTTCAAACTGACCTCGGACGCGAAAATTCAGCCAGCTGCTACAGGCAGGGGAGACAGTTGCTTTAGACTTTTCTCGCCATGTTCACGCGTTGGTCACGCTCTACGTCCAATTTTTATGCTCTGATTGGTCAAAATTTGACAGGTGAGTTCATGCGGAAAATTTATGCAGGATCTTGAATCTTGTTTACTTTGACAGCTGAAGCTGACAGAGTTTTGTGTCAACTTGTGATGTTTTCAACTTTCTTTTTCCACTGGATGTACAAAATGAAATTCAGCTGCTATCAGGAGTCTTCTGTTATTCATAGCTAGTTTGTTTATTGGGTTTTTGGTTGAGTCAAAGTCGAAAATCCGATTTCGGATGGCATCGTTTTCGTTTTCATCTTGCGTAATGCGTAAGAGGGTTGCAAAGTCTGAAGCGATACTGGCCTTACTTGATACCTTTCAGGAGCTGCATCTCGAGTGGTAAGCCTAAGTAATTATTGTATTTGATGTTTGTTTTTTATTCCTAATTTAATGAAGTCGAGCGTAGTTTATGCGGCTATTTTGTTTACGCACGTTTGTAAGATTTGAGAAAATGATCTGACCGAGTATCAGGTTTGTTATAAGCTTACAGATCTTTAAAAAGCCTTTAGACATTTTCTCACCGCATATAGAAAGAAAACGTTTCAAAGAATATTTAGTTATAATTCTGACTGTAAAGGAGAGGTTTGAGCGATTTTCTTGCCTCGAGTTCGTCTTTGAAAAAAGCAAACACCGGGAAGCCGGCTTAAAACATAAACTTCAGCTTTAAGCTCGAAGACTCAGGATTTTTAGAGACACTTTAATATACTTCCTGGATGAAAATTGTCGTCTTTGTATATGTTTCACCGAATTTTTATTGATTGTTAGTACTCTCTCTTGTAATTTTAATCATTGTGCCGATTGTTTTCAGTCGTTCAGTAAACAACGCTTCCCGGAGTACTCAAAATGCCGCGCGTTAAACCGTTTTAAAATAAAAAATAAACATAATAAATTCTTTATTATGTTGGAGCGTAACTCTGTTAATGTTCATTTAAACACTCGCTACTGCTAGCACTGTAAAAGTCAGAACCGGCTGGCCGTATAGATGATTTTGAAAATTTTTTCAACGGTTTACGGCTAAAGCCCACGCGTGCTTCGATCGTCCTGAATAGCAATTTGTATCGCAATATTGTGAAATACTGTATTCTGTTGTCCGAGGTCTGTATGATAAAAACAGTGCCTCATAGTACTGTTTCACCTCAGATGTGACGTATAAATGTTATAAAAGGTTGGTTTACACGCACCCAGATTTGTTGGCAAGATTTTGCAAAATATATTTGTCGAAGGCAAAAAATTCGGCCGGAATTTTTTTCCAGGCCTAATTAATCTAATGTGATCAAGAGCCATTATGGCTCTTAATAAATGTGATCGAAGATGATTGCCAGTTTTTGGGTGTACTTATGAGGCTATCAACTCGATGTGAGATTTGGTTCACTCTTGGGCTGTTTGCAAATTATTTTTTGTAAAATCACTTAGCCTTTCCCTGAAAAGTCACACGAATGTGCTGTAAAGTTAACTGAATTGTGGAATACAAGTTTATTGTTTGATTTAAATTATAAATTTATTAATGGGAGCCTCGCTTTTAGCCCTGGCTACATGTCATGCTTAGGATGGAAATTGTTTTTTTATACATCCCATAATGAGTTCAACCGACACTGCAAATGTAATAGAACGCGTGTTAAACAACAAACCATCTTTAATTATTTATTTGTAACTAATAATATAAATGTCCTATAACTAATCTGTCGAACGAATGCTTTGGATTCGAGCGTGACATTCTTGAACGCAACTGATATAAATGATTTCGCAATAAACTAACCCCGGTAACAGCACTCAAGTTAAGCCCTGTCGGTCGGGGTTACGAAGTGGATGGGTGACTAACCGCGAATATCGTCTTAAAGGTCCATACGTTGTTCTTTCTTTTCTTCTTCTTCCTTTTTTGCGTATTATGTGGTGTTATTGTTATTGTATTGAAAAGCAGATTTAGCATTATTTCGGTGTCCGGATTTAGAAGAAGACAAAAACAAAGAACAAATATGGCCCGGTGCAGTTCGCCCGAAAATTATTATTCTTCGGGCCGTAATACAGAGCTGAAACTTTGAAGACTTTGATCTATATATCTGCGGGGAAACCGGCAAACTAAGCAATCTGGGTTTTCGACAGTGTAAAACGATCATAATTCCTCTGATTCCAATCTCCTGTTCCTCTGTCTCTTGCTGTCGGCGTTGCCTTCGCTGTGCTAATCGATGTTCCTTCTGCTCCGCGGTTTCTTGTTGAAGTCTTCTCCTTCGTTGTTCACGCTGAATTTGAAGTCGGGGTCTCGCTCCAGAGGAGTTTCGGTGGAAAATCTTCCTGGGCGAGGATTTGGAGCCACTTGTTGTGCTTGTGTGTGACACAATTCGGCGAATGCGACTCGTTGACAAACCCAGTTTGGGCGTTTGTTGAGCCAGGCGCACACGCTGAAAATTAACCGGGACAACCGTGCGCGCCTAGTTTCATCAAATAGGGAAAATTTCGCATACTAACACTACGACGATACCATACTTTTACTTTACGCGGGGGACATTAGGGTCCCTCCTCGGGTTCCGGCCTCTGGGCCGGAACCCTGCGGGGGCAATAACGGCCTTTTATATGGTGTGGTATATATCGACCTTAAAAAGGCTTTTGACACCATTGACCATGCAACTTTTTTACTTAAACTTGCAAACTATGGGCTTGATCTGGGTTCCCTACGATTCTTTGCCTCCTACCTAGGTAACAGGAGCCAGAAATGTTATGCTAATGGCGAATTGTCCAGTGCAAGCGAACTAAGACGCGGAGTCCCACAGGGTAGTATTCTCGGACCTTTGTTCTTCTTAATGTATATAAACGTTCTTCCAAACTGCCTTAATACAGCATGCGCTAAAATGTTAACAGATGATACAAATATTACCATTTCTGGTTCTGCTCTAGCTGACCTTAAACAAGAGACTAACTTAGAACTACTGAACCTTCACTGTTGGCTAAAAGCCGATAAGCTTAGTCTTAATGTTGCGAAAACCGAGTTTATGGTTATTGGCTCTCGCCAGAAGCTTCTTGCGGAAAGCCATAACGACATAAACATCAAACTAGAAGACCAAGTTATAAGCAAAGTTGATCACGCAAAATCATTAGGTCTCATTATCGACAATCGACTTTCCTGGTCTAATCATGTTAACGAATTGTGTAAGAGGTAACTTCGGCTATAGGTGCCCTTAGACGTATCAGGCCCCTTATCTCCCAATCTACCGCGGCAATAGTCCATAACTCCTAATTCAACCTCACTTTGATTACTGTAGCCTCGTTTGGGACGGCTTAAGTGATCAACTGAGAGACACATTACAAAAGTTACAGAACCCTACAGCTAGAGTAATTTTAAAGGACAACTATGGGACTAGACCGAGCCTGCTTCTTGATATATATTTAAATGGGACAAATTAGTTATAAGGAGAAAGAAGCATAAAGCAATGATGATGTTTAAATCTCTAAATGAACAAGCTCCAGTGTACTTGCAGAACCTATTTCACGAACGAAGCACAGACTATGATTTGTGCAATTCCTTTCATAAATTGACATTGCCCAGGCCGCGTATTAACTACTTGAAGCGAAGTTTTAGTTACAGCGGTGCTTTGTTGTGGAACTCTTTACCTGAAAATGTGAGAGAAATTAAATCAATCAGGAAATTTAAAGAGCAAATCAATCATCTATTTGAGTCGTCGGACTCTCACTTGGCAGTCTTGTAAAACAGTATGTCGATAGTTTTTTTTACTCTATTATTACTGAAGATTTCACCGAGTTTTAAATAAAGGATCTAACTACCTGCCTACCTACCTCAAGTACTTTGATTGAGCTAGGGCGGAACACCTGTGGGAAATACATGTTGGAGGGTCTCTGCAGCTCTTCCACACATCCTACATGTTACACCCCTCTGGGTGGTTCCTGTCTTTACGTCTCATACCACTGGGCCAAGCGTCCGCTGCACAGTTTGAAATTTAAAATTAATAGTGTTTAAGTATTTTTCTTTGCCATTCACACTGTTTGAACCTTGTGGAGCTGTAATTAATATGAATTCGAAGGTACATTTGAGAAGAAATAGCGGCAAGGATTTCCAGCCACTATGCCTCGGATATTCCAGTCTCCTATTCCTCTGTTCCTCTGTCTCTTGCTGTCGGCCTTGCTTTCGCTGTGCTAAGCAATGTTCTCTCTGCTCCGCGACTTCTAGTTGACGTCTTCTCCTTCGTTGTTAAAGCTGAATTTCAAGTCGGCGTTCTCGCTCCAGAGGAATTTCGGTGGAAAATCTTACTCGGCGGGGAATTGCAACCACTTGTTGTGCTGCTGTTGTATGTCATTTGTATGGGACATTGCCAGAAATCGTAGACATTTCGCGCCCGTGATTAATTGTCAGCGGAATCTCATTTTCAAAATGACGGACAAAAACGATCGTAGTCAGGGAAAGCGTATCCCCTGCGATTTTTTAAATAATTTGAGCTCTGTGGATCTGTTTAACGAAGAAAAAAGCTGGAATAAAACACCTTGCAAGAAAATGTTAGGTTTATACTCGGCCGAGCGGCTGATAGCGACAAAACAGTACGCGGATGTACCTTTCGTGACATTTTCGTGACAATTTTGCTTTAAAACCAAGCCTGGTAGGCTAATCGAGGATTTTTGAATGCCTGGAACCTAGTTTATATCCCGTGAAGCATCTCTGGAGTTGTAGCAACAAACAAAATGGCGATTCGGTGAGGTTTGGAGTTGTGAAGCTTTGTCCGACCGAAATGTGTCATTCGCAACTATGGCGTCCATTACTGGACTACGGATGGAAAACTGAGGGAAATAATGCGCCTTTGGAAGTATTTTGCAGTGCCAAAATCGTCCTTTTTACGACTGTTTAGGAAACATCTTACATCGCAGAAGTGATATCGAGTCGTGCAAATTTACTTCATTGAAGGGTTTATCCTCTAATCGACGAGTATTTCGCATGACTTCGGCAAGATTTTAACACAATGTATGGAGAAATGGAGCGTACAACGAGAGATAAAAGTGGCCACTTCGGGAAGTAAGTAAACCTACTTCTAATTAGCCATTTTTAACCCAGATGCGAAGGTTACACAGCACTTAACATGTTTCGAGTCGTGCACCGAAGACCCGTAAGCTCATAATCGATATATTTGAACAAGTTTCCTTATCTCCATACATTTTCTTGTACGAATTCGCAGCCATTATGGTCTTAGTGCGCACGCGCAAGCGCCATCCTGTCCCTAATTTCTGGCAATGAATTGCTCGTGATTCACCGATCGTAAACACTGTTTCACAGACGATAAATAAACACATCAGCTTTTCATGAATAAAACATGAAAATGCGCCCTGGCTATCGGCGGCAAAGTCTATGTTGCCTGGAAACGCAAAATGCTCCATGACATAACGCTACATGACGTCGTTGGCGGGCACCAACCATGTATTCAATAGTAAGAAAGATAGATAAAAATATGGGGCATCCAGTTTTGCGCGCGCGGCGAGATTATAAACCCTCTTCGCTCGAGGAATTATTATTATTGTATGAGGCTAAGAATATAATGATGTGACTTGTATAGCCTAACTTCATCATAGACTTTCTTCATAATATTCCCCTGTTTCTTGTTACAGATAAAAATTGAACGTAAAGGTAGGTGTTTTTTTCTAAGCAGATGTTCCTCACAAAGTAAATGCCAACCATCAAACTATATTTTTCTGCATACTCAAGCAATATTTTCCCGTTTAGTTAAATTGACCATATTGCCTTCGGATAGCTATGAAATATTACTCCATTTTCTTGACTTCTCCTGCCAAAACAGCTACACTGTAGGCTGGCGAGCAACTGCCTGCAAACAAGGTTGCGATTGTCTATTGCCGGCAATACATTTATCATATCAACGGAACATGACTATAATACATGTATTGCTTAAAACTTCCAAATTTGGTCTGTACCAGCAGGCTATGAAGGATTAGCCAAGGGGTTAAAGCCATTCAGAAATGGCAACATAATTATTCTGGATGAATAGTAATATCTTTTATCCCAGCCATAGAGAATACAGCCAATCAGAAATCCGTATTCTGTATTATTATACAGTAATTCTGACAATTATGCACCTCTTATTACTGCTTGTTTGGCCGCATTTTTTTTTTGCCATAACGAAGAGGAATACAACAGAAATAATAAACAAATAAGTAGTTGATTAAAAATAAAAATAAATCAATGGTACACTACAAACAAAACAATGACAACAAAAATTACTTACCTAATGTTAGTACAAAGTCCTTATTTCTTTGTCTTACCACTTCAAGGGGCGAGAACCTGTTGACTAGGAGCACCTCAGCGATTGGCACGTTGTCTGAGCCCAGGTCCACCCACCACCAACTGGGGTTGTCATCCTGTGTATGTGCACACTGAGCTCCAGGAACAAAGCTTGTACCAACTTTTCCATCCACTGCCTTCCCAGAACTGCCACCACAGCTGCAGGTTGTACTTTGCCTTGTCGGCTTTCGAAAAGCTAGGTTCTCTACACATGTTATATATGGAGATAAAGCTCATATAAATATGCTTTTTTTAATGAAACATGAGCCTTCACTTAGACTTAATTTTAATCTTGGTGAGTAACTTCTGTGAAGCAGCACCAAGATAATTGTTTCAGGCCCTCAAGGGACTCAAGGAATTAATTGCCAGAAGGGACTGTTCGAATTTCGTCTCAAACTGATCGGCAAATCCACAAGAGGCCAATCATGGTATGTACTCAAATCCTGGTACACAGGGTTGGGACCCTGAACAAAGATTCTGGCATTAGTTGTTTCCTGGACGGATTGACCATAGTTTAGCTTTGTCTGTGGTGCGGAGAAGCAGCCTTTTTTATACAAAGGGAGATTAGTTGACATTCACAAACAAGTTTCTCTTAAATAACCTGTAAGGCTTCAGATACCATAAACAGTGAAAAAGGCAGAGTCCAGTATATCAGAAAAGTGAAGGCTCATACAAATTATTAGTAGTTTTCAAGCATTAATTGTGTTTGGCAGATACTTGCGACTAATTCATTGGGTTTAATGCTGTGGTAGACACCAATGCGGTTTGTGAGAAATCGGATGAGGGGAGGCATTTTTCTCTCCTTACCCCACCAGATGGGTAATAATTTATTGATCTATTATATATTTTCTAATCTGCGTTAAGTAAGAATTATCAAGGTACAAATATCTTTAATGTGCTGTCATAGGGTAAGTTCCAAGTACGACACACAGGTCTCATACTTCATAGGAAGGCAGTTCAATTGTTTTCTTGCTGAAAAAAGGATGAAGGGCAGGATTTTTTTTTTGGGGGGGGGGGGGGGGGGTGAATTAGAATTTCCTTTAACAATGGGCTCCTGCATTTAATAACCGTATCCCCTACCCCCACCGGTTGAGCACATAACTTTACTTCTTATTCCTGACGATTAAATAAAACTGCAATCACCCATGAAGACTTAAAAACAGCATGGTTCCTACCTCTGAAGAATATGGTTGTACCCTGAAAAATTATGGTTCTACCTCAAAAAATCTTCACCTCCAAAGAATTCCATCTCATGTATTTTTACTCTACCCCTAAAAACATTCTTAGTTTGTGTAACTTAACCCTGAAGAATTTCATTTGTCAGGTCAACCAGTGGCGGGGGCTATGGATTTTATAATACAGTATAATACAATAGCCCAATAATTCCACTGTCACGATAAATCAGCACTTTGGAAAAGATTTACGGCTAGATTACAAGACACAGGGCCACTTGTTAACATATCATTAAATAACAAAAGCGTCTATTATTATATGAAACGTTTTTCAAAGCCTCTCAACAAGGTGGACTTGAGTAGCCCTGTATTCTTTCGGTGGTATCGATGATTCCGCGTCCTCAATCAAACGGCTCAAACACGCCGACATCTAGCGCTTTTTTTTATCATTTGAGATCCAAGCGGCCTCGATTTCGAAGGTCGGGTAGAAGTGAAAAGAACACAGGGAGATCTGAATTCCGACAAAATCTTAACAACTGAATAAAGATTACTTACTTCATCGGTGCGTGAAATGTGCTCTCTCTTTGGCGGCCATTTTAAAATTTGCGGTCAGCGTGAAGTCTGGAACCAAGATCTCTGCCTCATCCCCAGGCTCTTCTCGTTTCCCAATGAGAAGACTTTGGGGACGAGGTTGAAATCTCTCTTCGCCTCGGATTTTCCGAAAGTTTTCGAATTTCCAACCATCCCAGCACCTTCATAATTTCTCGGTTACTGTCCTTTCATTCACCCCAAAATTTAAAATTACAAAATGTTGTTCGTACTTTACGATTGTATTTGATCACGTCATTTCAGCATTTTTGAACGACGCACGTGAACGCAACCGGAAGTAGGACTTTTTCCCTGTCTGGTCTGAAATAGAATCCGGGCCTACTGGAAAAGCTGGGCGGCACAAATCACTAAGAACTCCGAGGGGTATCCCTTCCCCCGGGGTCATTATAAGCAGAAATCGTTTACCTGGCTTTAGTTTTACTCCATATATTTCTATTCTCAGACAGAACCTGTTGTGACTTGTTTGGCCAATGAATCTCAGCGTTTTCGCTAAAACACCCTCAGAGAGGATGTTTTTATTCTCTGTATTTCTGTCGTTGTTACCTGTGAAAGTCTAACCACAATACAACAGTTCAGCCATATTAAACCTTGAAAATAGATACAGTCAATCTATTACATTTCAAAATAGGGAAAATAAGTACGCACCTACTTTACCCAGGGTTTTTATAAGAACAACATAGCTATTTTCCATAGAGATTGCGTCAACAACCAGGGAAGTTTGAAATTGTCAGTTTCACAGAATTATAGTGCTTTTATCATTGTCCTTTCCATTACTCATGTCAATTTCATTAGCGCTGCAATCAACATCATTATTATCGTCATTAGGCTAAAGAATCAGCCAGCTCTTCTAATCGAGTTTTTACTTTCATGACCTAGGTAATAGAACGTAACAGATAAACTCTTTTCATTTACCTTGCGAAAGAGTTCCTCGTTTGGCAAAAGTCAAAGGTTTTCAGTTTAAGTGTTTATGCCTCAAATTTTCTTTTTGTCCTTAAGTTCTGCAATATGTGTAAAACATGTAACCGAATTTTGTTGCAGTGTAACGTCAAAACGAAGTATCGACTAATTTCTAGAAAGTTCTCGTGCACGACATTATTTCACCCGAGCGTTCGTTTAACCAACCAAAAGCCACGCGCGTTTGTATATATCCGTTCGATAAACCAATGAAATGGCTCTATTTACGTTCGTTTGTTGTTTCTGTTTCGTTCGCGCGTTTTCATTTCAAGGTCATACGAAAATCACTCTATTTGGTTTGTGGCTGTTATTGTTTTTGTTGTTGTTCTTTTATACAAGAGTTGGCATAGATAAAGTGGAAGGAATGTAGAAACTTACCTTATTTTGACCAAGTTCCTTATAATCTGTCCACGTTGTTCCATCGGTTGATACCTGGATTGTGTAGGTCTCTATCCACTGATCTGCATTTGGATTTCCTTGTGTTGACACAGCACAGACAATATGGATGGTTTCCAGGTCTATTTGTAAATAAGGTTTAGCATCTCCTGTAGATGCACACCATGCTTTTTGTTCGTTCAAACGTCCATTCTTGGCTTCTGATATCTCAGAGGAGGCGGTTATATTGTTATCTGGGATTTTACCACTTCCAATTCCAAGATCCAAATCGATACAGTCTCCTTGGTTCCCCCCCCCCCCCCCCCCCCACGAAAAAAAAAAAAAAACAGGAAATAGATAAATAAGTTTTTCACTCTCATTCTCCGTGTACCATAAACTGCCGTTTCTAAGCCCCCCTTCCCCCCTCCCAGTTATAAGGCTGATTTACCTGTAAACCAAAAAAAAATTCATCCGGCTTTCCCTCCCCGCGGATATCAGCCCCCATCTGCCATCTTGATCCGCCATTGTTGCCAATTTATCCAGATATATTTCATTTTAAATAAAACCGGTATAAATCGATCATGATAAAAATTTGATCTGTGTATAAAACGATCCTAAGAAGCAAAAAAAATCCACACGCTATGTATTTCCGAGATAAAGACTCACTACTGAAAATCAGTGAACCAACACATGCAATTTGGTCATTTTCAGTTCTTTTACTTATTTTTTTCTCAATTCATTTTTTAGTGAAAAGCCTGGATTACATTAACAGTTCTAATAAATTTAATCTGAAAATAATTCTAAATTAAGGGTAACACAAAATCAATAAGTACAAAAGGAACTAACACTTTTTTGACAGAAAAACAAAGTGCAAAATTTGAAAAAGGTGGCTACGACAAAACTCGAATGCTTTGTAGACATCAAGGCGACGTTTAACATGTTCCTAGAAAAATTCTAAGAAAAGTTGCTTATTATAGCGGTTATAGCTTATAAACGTTTTTTAGGTAATTCAACTTTTTATTTAGAGGGGCGCTTTAATAGTAAGTCCCGACGGGTGAATGCCTAAATGTAGTCTTAAAAGACAGAACCGGGTCATTATTTTTAGAATTGAATTGCGTAATGCAAAAAAAAAAAGTTTTAGCTTTTTGAAAAGAAACCAAGTAGCGTGACATGACCCCTTTAAAGGGACATTTTAATTGTCAAGATTCATTTAAGAACAAATCTAATCTTCACGCCATGATCCCTTATGTAAATTCCAAAGTTTAAAATGTTTTTATTAAAATTAACCTCTTTGAGGAGAGATATTTTTGCTTAAATGAGGGTAACTTAATCTGCTCTGTTAGTAAAACATTAAAGCCTGGGCAAGGCTTCAAAGAAGAGTAAAAAAATCAATGAAGTGCAACTCAGAAGTGACGTCCTTAATATTTGCATACCTATTTTGGTTAGGATAGGGAAATTTATGGTACTAAATTATCGTTACGGAAACAAACAAAGTTATCTTAGAATGTTTGTGCTCAGTATATATATTGTATAGAACTATTGTGTATTGTCACTTAATTCTTGATTTGTCTCAGGAATTTACAAATGAACTAACAAGGGAAGCTCATTTACTGATGCTAGAGTATTCTTAGAAAGTGCTTATACGAAACAAATAAAAGTTATCATGGAATTTAGAGCTGTGCTGTTGATTGCTTTTCGATCGGCATTGCTGCTTGTGATGTATCATAACAATTCTAAGTAAGCGCTCAGTGTTAAAATGATAGACATGGCACGCCGGTCTGTCAGTTTGAGAAGAGTAACCAATGAACGATAACCAATGAACCACTCCGAAGTAACGGACAAAACGAAACTGCTTACTCACGATACAACAGGAAGTAACTACGTAGATTCTTAGATATTATAGAAGCTAAAACTGAAGTAAAGCAACGGTTCGCCTGTTTCTAGAGCTTCCCAATATTAATAGCAAACAAAGAATTACAAGTTTTGGTTCACCGATACAGTACAAACCTAACATGTCACCAAGAAGCGAGACCGGTTTCGTGTTTTTAAGTGTAGCAGGAAGCAATATCTAGCTAATCTTGATTACGCTACTGTCGATGGATATGGTTGATAGTACAATCTTAGATTTTCTTACAATAGAAGATTAATTAAATTTAATGAAAAATAAAGACAAGCTGGGAAGCTAGCTAAATTAACCAGTTGGTTTTCTTGTTAGCTCCCTGAAACGTATGTTTACGTCAAGTCTAGCCTGCGTAGCAAGCGTTTCCGTTTGGTTTCGGAGCAAAAAAAGACCGTGGAAAGGGATTTTGGGCTTTGACCGCGCGAGAAATGAAACGAGAACCCGCTCTTTTACTTGCGCCAATTTTCTCGCAGTCTTTGACTCTTGTTCCTCATTCTTTGCCCCTGAACAGCACAGAAACGCTTGCTACGCAGGCTACGTGAAGTCAAGCCAAAGCGCACAAAAAAGACCATATGTCAGGGGCACCCAACGAGAATATAATTCAAAACCACTTAAACATAGCATTGTTCAACGTACTCTAGTATCTAAACGGTAGATATAGGCATATTTTTATCCCCTAAAAATTTTTCATCTGTTCGGATTTCCTAGCTGAAAGACTAGCGATCCGAAAATTATAGGGATTAAAACTTACCTTTTCGAAAATTTCAACCAGAAAAAAGGCTCCCGAAAATTCTAGGTGATCTTTTCAGGGTAAAAATCCGTTAAAAATGGGTAATGATACCATTTTTTAGATGTTCGAAAATCCTAGGAGAGGCAGGCAAGCAAGAAATTTTACAACAAATGTTCCGAAACTTCTAGATCTTAAATCGTCTTCCGAACAGATATTTTCCGAAATTGACGTTGGGTGCCCCTGATATATGGCTTGTGGATAGCTCGTAGCAGATAACACTGGCCTACCTGATACCAAACAGACGAGAAATAAGAGAAGTATCACCCGGAAATACAGCGGTCGATAACCCGACGCCATGTTAGTGTGTTTTCGCTTCGCCCTCTGAAAGTGATATCAACTACTCGTGCATAATGTTTCGCTTGGTTAACTTTTTCCTTTGTTTCATTGTATCCGATTATCCGCCCCACTGGAAAACAAGTTTCGTCAGCCCCTTAGGCACGCAGTTCATTAGTAATCCGCGGAAAAAAACGTAGGCCTAAATGAAAACAAAGTAAGGATACGTAGCTTCAAGAGGGAATGAGCTAAGAGAGCGAATCCCTGTGCCCCATGATAATTTTTTTAAATCTATTTAAAGTTCGCGCGCGTGCTGGGTAGGTTATTTTTGTCTGTTGTTTCCGTGACCCGCGCGGTCTATTTTCACGTGGACGTGACATGTTTCGCCGCCAAACATTTGAAGTTTGACAGCCATTATAGTAGTTAGCGCCAGGAGCTGATCAATCGGCTCCTGTTGTTGACATGTTTTTGATCAGCGCGTTCCGCTCAAAATTTAAGATTGAATGTCATTTACAAAGGGATTGAAGAATTGATTGAAGACTTTACTCTTCTTTGTTGTTTGTTGGCTTTGTTTTATGTCTGTCATTTTTAGTGTGGGTGGGGGGCTTAGATTGGTCGCTCCGTTTGACCAAAGGGCCGTCATGTTTCACTTGCATGCAAGTTGAAGAAAATAGCAAGAGTGGATGTTACGTATTAACAAAAACATGACCTGTTTCTTATAGTCTATCTTTTTGTCGAGGGTCCAAGGTAATATTTTTTTTCTTGATGTGAAGTATATGAAATAATCCATATTTGAACTGCGGTTGTAGATGAAAGTGAAGAATGATCATCGCAGTGAATTTTCCAATTTAAGCAATTGGAAAGAAGAAGCCTGAAAAAAATCAGGGCTTCAACGGGATTCGAACCCGTGACCTCCGCGTTGCCGGTGCGTTGCTCTACCAACTGAGCTATGAAGCCACACATTGGGAGCGAGGTCAATTTATTGAGTTCATATCCCCCATAAGGAGTGAAATAATGTGAAGTATATGAAATAATTCATTCACTTTCATCTACAACCGCAGTTCAAATATGAATTATTTCGTATACTTCACATCATTTCACTCCTCACGGGAGATATGAACTCAATAAATTGACCTCGCTCCCAATGTGTGGCTTCATAGCTCAGTTGGTAGAGCAACGCACCGGCAACGCGGAGGTCACGGGTTCGAATTCCGTTGAAGCCCTGATTTTTTTTTTTTTCAGGCTTCTTCTTTCCAATTGCTTAAATTGGAAAATTCACTGCGATGATCATTCTTCACTTTCATTTTTTTTCTTAAAAGCAAAGAACCTTTTTCTTCCCTGTGAAGGTAGACAGGTCGTGCCTAAAAATATCATAGAACTTAGCTTTATATTTCAGTCACGTCTGCCTCTTCTCTGTCATGCATGACTATTCAGTGGGGTACTTTGAATATGTATATTTCACCGATTCTTGTTTTTTAAGCTATTCCACTGTACGCGACCGAGTTGTCCTGCTTTCAGTGAAGTAGAAACGCGCCAAAGAAATTTTCAAGTGAACTGCCTTCATAGGCTGATGGGTTCAAAGTAGGTTTTTACGGCTTTGTTACCTGCCGTAGATTTCCGGAGTAGCTTTCATTGTCTCAGTCTTCTTTTCAGTTAGCCGCTGGTATCGAATTGAGATGAGGTGGGGCCCGATGAAGTGTGAAGCAATCTGATGTCTCCCTCCCAACAATGAATGGGCTGGTTGTTTTGCAGGCATACGTGGTATTGCATGTGACCAAAAGCCACATTCACTGTGCATTATTGCTAGCACAGCTACTAATGTTACACTAGACTCTGAAGAAAAAAATCTTTTTTATTAATTCTCACTCCGTTTAACAACAACTAACAATGCCAAAAACAAAGCCCAGCTTATGGGTTGGTTGGTAGGCAGAAGAAACAGGTCATGATTTTGTTAATACCTAACGCACCCCAAAAAATATCGAGATAATCTTTAGGGTATTTCCACCGACGTAACATCCACTCCTGCTATTTTTTTCAACTTTCAAGTGAAATGTGACGGCCATGAGTCAAGCAGAGCGACCAATCTAAGACTAAAAGACAGACTAAAAGAAAAGTAAAGTCTATATAATGCTACCCTCCTTCCCCCTCCCCCCAAATGCAAAAATATAGCCTGTTGGGGAAAGGTTGAAAACGCGATTTTTTTACAGACTAGGAAAAGTAATACAACAGTATTATTTTAAATAGTAAAATAGTTCATTGCTTATCCCTATTTGTATGAAAGTGCAATTTATACTGTTTGCAGATTAAAGAAAGGAATAGTCTGTTCCATGTGTTCAGTTGGTGGGATGACGCAAAACGATGTGTACATCTAGGAAATAAACAAAACAGAACAAAACAAAAAACGGCAAGTGGGTGGGTTCGTTCCCTCTTCCCTTCTTCCTCTTTATTTTTTTGCGCCATTTAACTTTACTTCACACTCCATCAGAGAGCTTTAGATTTGAGGACGAGAACGAGTACGAGTACGAGAATTAACCTAAAGTTTATGCGTATGTTCCAAAAAGAAGACTGCACCCCTGGAAACTTCATTTTACCTTTTTTCACTAGAAAAGAATTGATAAAACTCCTTACGTGTGATAACTTGTTCCTGCCACTACGACATTCTCGCTAAAACTCGTAGTAGAATGACGACAGAAATCACGTTTTCCCGCCAAAATGAAGCTGGTTCACGCGTGAGCAATACTTAGTATTGAGAAAATCTCGTACTCGTGGTCTTCCTCGTCTCAGAATCTAAAGCTCTATTTATCTTAACTGCTAAAACAGGCTATGAGGACAATAACGCGAGGCTACCTGAACAAATAGATGATTTGATTATATCCAGTTTCTCTTGCAGGGCATTGAGGTCCGCGGCTTGAATCACCAGGTAGCCATCCGCTGCGATCCTTTGAAGGACGCCGAAGTTTACCTTGCCAATACCAACTGCTATTGAGTAAACCCCCTTTGTCTAAAGAAGATAAAAGAGCGTCGGTATTTCATTCAGGCTATCTTTTCAAAATCTTTGGGAAAACAGTGGAAGACTTTTAATTCGGAGGCCCTGAGGTCAAGTTCTGCCCTGACCGCTAGCTGGATTGTTTTCTCGGTAGTCCCAAGTTAAAATCCTCGCACTTGTAAAATAGCCAACTGGTTCGCCTTCACCTCCTACCAGTTGGTATTTTTAACCGTGTTATGTCCCATTGAAATAATTTGTTTTATCATCTCTAGACTGCAAAACGGTCGTTTTTTTCCTCAAAATCAGTAAAGAAATCGGTAAGGCGTGACGTTAGAGTCTTACGCGCGTGAAGCGCGCTAGCCTCACACGCCCGCCTCGTTCCAGACCTTTTGTTTGACTGCTCGCGCGTACTTGAATACGCAAAAATACGGACTGTTTTGCAGTCTATATTATCTCTGAAAAGCCTCATAAGGGGAAAGGATAATTAGATTGTAATTATCATTATTATTATTATTGTTATTATTATTATTATTATTATTATTACTATTATTATTATTATTATTATTATTATTCATAGGAATTATTATTATTAGGAATTTAGGAATACGAGATTTTATTCTCCTTCACTTGTTTTCTCTTTAATATCACAGACGGATAATTCTCTTTTGTAATCACTTAATTTAAAACTCTGGACTGCCTGCAAGAGTCATTGACCGCATTTGGGCCGCAAGGAATGTATTTGCGAAATCGTTATTCACAATCTGATTGCTATTTTTATGATTTATATAATTCTTAATGTTATGTAGTGCTTAATTCTTACTTCAATTATTTCTTTAAATTATGTACATATATATTTTTTAAAGTTCGATCAAATTATTATTATTAGCAGTATTTACTGTTGCAACCATCATATCTCCCATAAGCGACCACAACCATATTTTTAGATGAAGGGTTAGTTCAGAAGTTTTCATTCCCCGAGTTTTTACCCTCTTAAGAGGCAGTCTCCCTAAAAGCGGTCCACTCAATTTCGCGACAAAAAATATTTTTGCTTTATTTTTTGTCGGTGAAGAGGCTTTAGTAGGTGTATACTAAAATCGCTATTTTTGTTTTCAAATTCTTATTCTTAGCTCTGCTACAAGCCAAAAACGAATTGAGTCCGTCTCGGCTTCTCAGAGAGTGTTTCCAAGACTAAAATTGATGGATTTTGAAAAGCGCGTTGCAAACAACCGAATGCCCGCACAAAAAATCTGTTCAACTCAGTTTTTTTAGTTAACCTTCGATAGTTCACAGGCTAAATAAAAATATCTTTGATCAAAACGTGTTCAAGTTACAGTGGTTCAAAGAATACCTATTTTGCAGGCTTGATCGAAACCTTGAAAGTAAGGAAGATTTGAGGCAAAATATCTCAAAAGTTGCGGCCTAAATCTGGTTCAAAAATCATATCAAAGTAAAGTTTTAAGCTTATTTTTTTGGTGTATAGGCTCAGACTTGCGGGTATCTTCTGAGATTGCAACCAACAGTAGATTATAATCTGCCATTTTGCGTATTTGCATAATTACAGGCCGTGTCAGATGTCATGATTGTACAGGTTAAAAGTTCCATAAAATTGCCTCTTTTGACACTTGAATTCATCTCCGGCCTCTAAAAGAAAGTAATTAAGCTTCTTTAAGTACTTTTGAATCGAATGAGATATACTAACAGGGATGGTCATGCATGTTACTGATTACCACGATCAACTGGCGGGCGCCATCGTCTTGTAACTACCTGCACTGAACAGTAAACAATGTTTTTAATAGAATTCTCTAGATCAGAAGTTGATCCAAGCTCTCTAAGGAATGAAACTAAATATCACTACCCCGGGATACAAAACATGTACAAGAAAGGCAACGTAGAATTTTAAGTTCTTTCCGCAATTTCAGAGTGAATTTCACCGCGGTGCATATAAAAGTTCATAAATTATTGTAATAATCAGGCTGTTTAAAAACGTTTGACGCACAACAAAAACGATTAGTCATTTACCGTTTTATCTGTTCTCGGTAAATAAGACGCTTACCTTTACTTTAGATTCTTGATGGAAGAAGTCTATCCAGGCAGCTGAAGTTAGGCAGTTTCGTTTCAAAATCAAATCATAGCGTGATAGTGTCACGTAATGTTATGGTCACGTGGCTACGTAACCCGTCGTGCTCCAAAATCTTTGTGATAAACGAAATTTCTGCTTCTCTCCCGAAAAAAAAAGCCCTAATTGAATGAGTCTTTAAGTTGCACAAAATGCATATCACACCAAGAAATTTGTATTGGTAATGAATCATTATTTTCACGGCATGGACTCCGCCCTTCCATTCTTTTTTTAGGCCCGGCCCACATAGGAGGGGTGAGGGTGGGGGACGGTGGGATACCAATATACCCGCTTTTGTCCTCATAAGATACCAATATAGCTAAAGATTTGTAAAACGTTTGATACCGAATGCCTGAAATTACCTTGAAAAAGAATACTATATACCTAAATAAGGTGTTTCAGGACTGAGACAGACCGTCCAACCCGGCTTTTTTATTTATCCCAGAATCTAGTATCAGCGTCCAAAGACAAGGAGCGAGCCGCTACGGGCGGGGTAAGGCGGCATGCTCCCCCAGAGACGCCATTTCTATAGTGTTCTTAGCCTGCGTAGCAGGCCCTTGAAAGTAGTGGACGCAAGAAAGAACGGGTGTCTCCGCGTGTCTCTCTTGCGCGCCCGTTCTTTTTTGCACCCACTACCTTCAAGGGCGTGCTACGCAGGCTATGTGTTCTGACAAGGTCCTGCCTTTGTTTATAATGCTCATACAGAGCCCACTGCGCCTGTCCTCAACTCTAACGACTCTAGGAAACTTTATAGCTTCCGAAGGTATATTATCCTTAAAGCTCGCATTTGGACCCGCTCTATTGTACTAGGCAGATGGGCAGGAAGGGCGTTATATCAAACCACGCAACATTGTACTCTAGGACGTAACGTAAGACATCGACGCAGATAGCCGCAAGGTCCATTGCACTAATTTCCTGGGCAACTCCCCCCCCCCCCCCCCCCCCCCCCCCTGCCTCGAACCTTGTGCGAACGAACTGTTTTGAGTCTGGACCTTGTCAACGGGTGATTAAAGGTCATTTATCTATTTATTTTATTTGGCACTAAAATTCCGTAAACCTGAACAAAATTGAGCCCAGATACCTGAAAACCCAAAACCCCCGGCCAGACCTATCTCCTTTAGAACGTCAAAATCACGTAACCCGGATGTCAACGAGACGTCACATTAAAATACTCTACATGGAATCTAGGAAGACTCCCTGTAGGTGCATTTTTAAAGACTATTACATCCGTTCTTTGGAAACGTTTTTGTCGTACTAACTATTTTGGCCTCTTATATGGGACATTCTAAGTTGACAGCATAAGGGATTAGAGACCAGGTAGCACAGGCCACCCCACCAGGTTCCTAATCTCAATTGTTGCACATGCGATTTCACTTCTTCAAGCAACAAACTTGAAAAACAGGAATCAAATTCTGCTCTAAAAATTATGCTTTGCCAAGCCCGAGAAATGAATTCACATGTGCAACAATTACAATTAGCGACCTGGCAGGTTGGGGCAAAAGGGTTGGTAGGTCACCTCTCTAATCCTTTATACTGTACGTGAATGTTAGAATTGTACCATATAAGAGGCCAAAATAGTCAATACAAGAAACTGGTTTGAAATGAACGGATAAAAGAAGGTTCAAAAAATGCACCTAAAGCCAACCTTACACCTCGTTGGCATACTAACGTGATTCTTGAAAACGTTTTAAATGAAGGGATTAATATAGCCTGCAAGGCGTATTTTGCTGTGTGATCGATTTGGACTTTCGATTGACCGGGAGTTGGGGGGAGTCAAAAAGTGATTCCAAGGGAGAGGTTGCCTGCCATCCTCATCGGGTCGCGCGATAAAAAAAAAACGCCTGGGCGAGGATTAATAAGGCCAGTGGTACCATGCCGTAGAAAATGATTCATTACCAATACAAATTTCTTGGTGTGATACGCATTTTGTGCAATTTAAGGAGGAAAAACTCATTCAATTAGGACTTTTTTTTTCTGGAGAGAAACAGAAATTTCGTTTATCACAAAGATTTTGGCCACCGACGGGTTACGTAGCCACGTGACCATAACATTACGTGACACTATCACGCTATGATTTGATTTTGAAACGAAACTGCCTATTAAACTTCAGCTGCCTGGATAGACTTCTTCCATCAAGAATCTAAAGTAAAGGTAAGCGTCTTATTTACCGAGAACAGATAAAACGGTAAATGACTAATTGTTTTTGTTGTGCGTCAAAGTTTTTAAACAGCCTGATTATTACAATAATTCATGGACTTTTATATGCACCGCGGTGGAATTCACTCTGAAATTGCGGAAAGAACTTAAAATTCTACGTTCCCTTTCTTGTGCATGTTTTGTATCCCGGGATAGTGATATTTAGTTTCATTCCTTAGAGAGCTTGGATCAACTTCTGATCTAGAGAATTCTATTAAAAACATTGTTTACTGTTCAGTGCAGGTAGTTACAAGACGATGGCGCCCGCCAGTTGATCGTGTTAATCAGTAACATGCATGACCATCCCTGTTAGTATATCTCTTTCGATTCAAAAGTACTTAAAGAAGCTTAATTACTTTCTTTTAGAGGCCGGAGATGAATTCAAGTGTCAAAAGAGGCAATTTTATGGAACTTTTAACCTGTACAATCATGACATCTGACACGGCCTGTAATTATGCAAATACGCAAAATGGCAGATTATAATCTACTGTTGGTTGCAATCTCAGAAGATACCCGCAAGTCTGAGCCTATAAACCAAAAAAATAAGCTTAAAACTTTACTTTGATATGATTTTTAAACCAGATTTAGGCCGCAACTTTTGAGATATTTTGCCTCAAATCTTCCTTACTTTCAAGGTTTCGATCAAGCCTGCAAAATAGGTATTCCTTGAACCACTGTAACTTGAACACGTTTTGATCAAAGATATTTTTATTTAGCCTGTGAACTATCGAAGGTTAATTAAAAAAACTGAGTTGAACAGATTTTTTGTGCGGGCATTCGGTTGTTTGCAACGTGCTTTTCAAAATCCATCAATTTTAGTCTTGGAAACACTCTCTGAGAAGCCGAGACGGACTCAATTCGTTTTTGGCTTGTAGCAGAGCTAAGAATAAGAATTTGAAAACAAAAATAGCGATTTTAGTATACACTTACTAAAGCCTCTTCACCGACAAAAAATAAAGCAAAAGTATTTTTTGTCGCGAAATCGAGTGGACCGCTTTTAGGGAGACTGCCTCTTAATTTGTAAGCGATCAATTGACCCATATGATCATTGGTTTGATCTTTATGTTCCACAATACTCAGATTTTAGTGATAACATGAAACTACATATTGCATCATGTTTGCTTGCAATCAATTCTTTTCCAAAATGTAAGAGAGTGTTCAGACCTATTTTAAGAAGAAACCCTCTTTGGCTCAAGTCGTAAGTGACAACTTTCTAGTCTGTGAGAGACAACTACGAGGTCGCTTAAGGGAGGTGCGACTGTAGTTAGCAAAATATGTTGTGTATCTTTACGACTTAGGTCAAACTCCACTAATTCCTACGTCACATACACACACACCCGAAACATAACATCAAGCAGTGCCGAATCCAGACCTTGAGATAAGGGGGAGGCCCGCTGATCCAGAATTTTTTCGGGGGGGGGGGGGGGGGGGTCCCAACACTTTTTCGGCCCTTCGGGCCTCATTTTTCTCTAAAAATAAAAGGGCCGCCAGCATCCCCTGGATCCGCCATTGTAAAGTGGCCAGCACCTTTAATTGTCCGTTAACGTTATCAAGAAGTCCGTAATCGAAGTCCTCGCCACGAGGAAGCTTTGGCCTGCCATCGGTTAGAACTAGTAACACGTTGGGTTTGTCTGATCTATCTCCTTTTGAAACGGTAAAAAGGTCGTTTGCCATTTGCAGAGCCAGATCGGTTCGAGTTGAAGATGACAGTGTCCTAGGCTCACTAGCGATTTTTTGCAGCAAGGTATTCTGAAGATGGAATAATACGAATACAGTTTAAGCTAAATAAAGTATTTAAGACATGATCCACAATATTGCATGAGTAATACCCTGATAGAGTGGTATTATCAGAAAGCAATCACAGATGGGAGAAAGGCAACAAGTTAACACTGTAAGTTCCTTCTTTAGATTATATGTGAACGACTCTAATGAATACCACTTTGACCCCCCGCCCCCAGCCCATGATGGGTATGATTTGCTATGATAATGATGATGATGATGATGATGATGATGACATGATACAGTGATGGTGATAATGATAATGATGATGATAACGTTTCGTTTACCTTTATAGGCGGGCTGTACCTAGGAGAGCAGATCAAATTATCACAGGTTTGACGATAAACAGCACGTTTACATGGTTAACTTAGCAATTAATTGAAAATTGCTAATTGTACTTAAGTAAGATACAGGGGCACCCAAAGACTTTTTTCTCTAAAATATCTTTTCGGAGAAGCAGATGTTGCCTAGAATTTTCTGTTACTTGAGGTCGTCTAAACGTTTCTAGGTTACCGTTCCATTCATGTCCAATTTTGGAAGCTTATCTAATAAATTCCCTACCTTTTTCTAAAGTTTTATTTTTCATATTGCACCCCTCGGATTGGGATACTTTTCGTAGAAAAAAGGAGCCCTAAATTTTTTGCATTCAGAAAGACGATGAAGCCGAGCAATCAGGGAAATTCTCTCTTTCGTATACGTTAAATTGAATCTAAAATTTTCGGGAAAGTAACACTGAAGCCCTTGTAATTTCAGAAAGACTTAAGTTCCCCTAGGATGACCAAACAGATACAAATTTTATAGCGCCGCTTGGAATGCATTTCTAGAGATCTAATAGTACTCTGGATATCCTGAGAAGTGTTCACAATGTATTGTAGTAGGAGGTAGCTGTCGTTCGGTGCCCCTGAAGATTGGTGTGGAATTTCCGGGTGTTATCAGCCGCATGCCACGTAACATCAGATAAAGTTACTTATATCAAGTCTATCGATTCTCACATCCTTTAGTTATTGCGTTTTTAATGAAGTTTTCCAAGAGAGGATAAATGGGACAGAGAAGGCATCCCTCGTACACACCCTATTCCATAGGTAATTGGTCTCGAGTTATTTTTAAGACCACAGATCCTGAGGGGGATTAGACAACAGCCAATCACATAGGGCGAATGTGTTCCGCGTGGATGACCCACGCTCAGAGCCACGCGTCCTTCACCAATTGACGCTGGAAAAAATGACGCAAGACGCGGAGAGCGATAATGCTATTCGTTTTGTTGACGAGAAGGACTAAAGAGAGATTTCTGCTAAATCTGTGTCAGCGAAACGGAAATTAAAAAAGAATCGCCCTTCCTCTCTTGTATAGAGCTAACAGTACAGCAGGGAAATCCTTAACAGACTGAATATTCTCTCAGGATCATTTATAATGTACAGTTTGAAGAGAGCAATTTCTGGTTTGATATTTATTCTTTTATTAGTCTTTTATTATTCAACAAAAATAACACTTGGCGTCCTACTTGCTTTATTATACAAACGACCGGTTTCAATAGATTACAACAACTTCGAGTTAAACTGATTTCACGGGTTTTCCCAGGTGAGCGCCAACTCATTTCGCTTCATTATTCAGAAATGCTCTCGATCTCTTTGCGCTTTCATTGCCTT
Source organism: Porites cylindrica (assembly GCA_964035525.1). Classification (NCBI taxonomy): domain Eukaryota; kingdom Metazoa; phylum Cnidaria; class Anthozoa; order Scleractinia; family Poritidae; genus Porites; species Porites cylindrica. Next base: position 14,207,474 of record OZ037788.1, on the reverse strand, counting down.
TCGCCCGACATGTTTTACACCGCGTTTAATCATGCGAAACATCCATGCAGCGCGCGGGGTAACTTTATCCCGATTCTAAAAATAACTCGAGACGAATTACCTATGGAATAGGGTGTATATGGGGGATGCGTCCTCTGTCTCCTTTATCCTCTCTTGTGTCTTCTCAATATAAGCACTTTCATTGCATATCCTTCCACGGAGACGTTCTTAAAGCCTTCGTCACGCTTTAATTTCTCACGAGCCTGCGCAGGGAAGAAAAGCTGCACGGAGGTTAGCACTTTTATGGACTGCTATATAATATGCAGTCTAACCTCTGCTTACCGACAACTCTCTAACGCGGACAACTCTGTAAAGTGGAGACTTGGTTCTGTCCCTTTGGTGTCCTTATTAAAGAGGTTTGACTGTATATATCTCATCACATTAACGACTGTTCTTACGATTGAGGAATATAAAGACATGTTCAAGACCTTTTGTCACTTTGCACGATGCATTGCGCTCGTTCTGGAATAGGTCATTTTACAGTTGCGTGCTCAGTGTCCTGGCCTTTGAATACAAGTGAGGATGGCGGTAACCTTGTTACAAACATTCTTGTCTTTCATATGTAAATGATCATGTTCATGGGCTTGTTGGCATGAGAATACCACGATAAGCACATATTTGAAAAGCAGGAAGGTTTGTAACAAAACAAGGTCACCGCCAGCCTCGCTTTTGCGGCCTATATTGTGGTTCATAAAAATCTTCAGCCGCAGCGAAGACAGCAAAAATGCATCAGTAACCCGTCTCCCTCGCGCAGTTTGGTTATAATTTTGGCCACTTTTTTTGAAAATATATATATTATGTTTACTGCACAGTGTACGTGATTCTCCGCTTTGTGCATTGTGGTGGGTGCGAATTTCATGGTCAGTCCTATTTGTACCGTTGTTGTTCACATTCAAGATCGATTTGGCAGATAATATCTGTATGGTTAACAATTCCGAAGTCATGAAGTACGACGTTCATTAAACACGCTTTAATTTAAAGTTAGCCTGTGTTGAACGAGTTACTTCTGAATCATTTAGTTGTTGTCGATTGTTGACTGTGAGTTGAGATTTCTCATTGATACGTGACCGATTGCCAGAACTGCTATTTTCTGCACGTTAAATGATTGCAGAGTGATTGACTGCAGAGTGTAAATCATAGAAAGTTTCTCCTCGCGCTAAAAGCTTTGTTTTTCGATGTGAAAATAAACTAAAAGTTGATATAATAATATTCAAACTTTCGATGAGGGTTACATATATAAAGACTGTTTTCTTAGTCTCTAGAGGTTTATTTTTTTGTTGTTGCACAGAAATTGACAGCAACTTCACCTGCCGACGAAGTTCATTCAAATTATACCCGGTACAAATTGCTTTCAACCATCAGAAATTACCTTGAGTATCCTGGGTCGCTAGAGGTTTATTTCATTTTTGTTCTTATCATTCTCAAACCTTTGAAGAAAGCACAAAATATTTCCCTGCTTATCCACGGTAATGTTTCTGTTTTGTTGTTGTTGTAGTTTTTTCCGAAGCTAAGGGGGCGGGAGAAATGTTCTCGGCGACAACTCTAACTGCTACTCGACATGCAGTTTGAGCGGCCCCAAACAAAGTAACTGGATTTTAAAATCCTTGAACTATTTCAACAGGGCCGCTTTCTGGGGCTAAAAAGACACTGACAACCGAAAGTTGCATCGCGGCGTCAATTTCTTCCTCGAAATGATACGCCATACCGGTAATTTCTTCCCCCGAGAGATTGCAGCTCGTCCGTTGAAATCAAAATAAACAATGCGCAATGCCTCACGGGAAGTGACGAAAGATCTTTAATTATCTTCCATATTTCAGAAGCACCTTGATAAATTATAGCAAACATCAAAAGAAACGGTCTACCATGCGTATTGGCTATACATCACGAGCGGAAGGTATATAAGGCAACTCCTATTTTACCTTGTCGTAGTATTGCGAGTCAGCGAAGGAAAACACCAATGTCGCGTTCCTACCAAATGTGATTAGCCCAAAGTGATCTCTAAGTGTTGACGGGTGAAATTTGTTAACCTGATCTCCCACAAACATTAGAAGCCGTTCTAGGTCATCTAGCCCTACACTTCTGGACTTGTCTAGGACGATTCCAATGTCAAGGCCTCCAATACAAGGCGGTGTTGATGGAGCTTGAAATAACAACAAAACAACAACAACAATAATCTATTGAGATACCGTATTTATTCGAATAAGCGCCCAACCTCGAATTAGCGCCCACCTCGAATAAGCGCCCATCCTAAAGGCAGAAAAAGTTAATAAGCGCCCACCCCCTCCTCCCCCCCAATCAAACGCAAATAAGCGCTCACCCCCACCCACCCACTTGAGTGAATAAATTCTAATAAGAGACTTCCCCGAGGACGGAGTTTTCTTCAGAGTATTTTAGAGAAACCTTGCTTTGTCACTTCTTCGCGTTTTGTTATTAGCATTTATTGTTTTGTTGCATAATAAACATACTTCACTTGCTGAAAATAGTGAAAATTTAATAAGCGCCCACATCGAATAAGCGCCCACTCTCAAGGTCCAAAAAATTTAATAAGCGCCCAGGGCGGTTAATCCAATAAATACGGTAGTCAAGTTGATCAAATTATAGCCAAGGCCTTTTTCTCACTGATGTTGATTCAGTACCTTAATGCAACCGATCGCACTGCTTCTCGTTAAAAAACATGTGTGGCTGTCAAAATGACAGACGCTGTCCAAATAAATTCTTAATTCTATATTACGTAACCGAAAGTACAAAACTAAGCGGTTGACGTTTCTTTTTTTTTTTATATAAACAGTGCGTTTTTTCGTCGTGTTCGTAGTTAGTACCTAGTGGGAGTTTCCTTCAGGACAATAGAGAGTTTTAGATCCGAGTTTACCGCGAACCTCTAACCGCTGGAGGTCACGTGACAAGTCTTTCGCGTCACGTTTGAGGTTTACGACGTGCGTTTTCAACGTGGGGAGGTAGGTTTTCACGTATGTCATTTACCTGAAAGCTTTTAGCGTATAATTCTTGTTTTATCCCACGTTACGATACAAAAATCTTGTGGAGCAAGTCTTTATCCATTAACAGAGGCACAAATTCGGGCGAAATGCTAAATTTAATAAATCCTATTGGATCTTGAAAACAAGTGCCATTCATGGCTGCTGATTCAAAATCCGGCCGTAAATTTGCGAGAAGAACTAATGTAAGAATTTACAGCTCTTTGCTGCTAGATAAACCCAGTGTTACCGTAAATTTCTTTTATTTTCACTGATTGATATTTCTTCTATTTCTAAATGGAAAAATAAACCGGAATCCACTTCTTTAATCCACCGCCAACCTAACTCGAATTATATTTGAACGTCGAACCGCAAACGGGTAATCGCAAACCGCGGTTAGAGGTTCGCGGTAAACCGCGATCTAAAACTCTCTAATAAAAAAGCAATACAGACGGGGTGGTTTGTGGGTTATCATCGGCCCCTGGATAGAGAAGCGGTAAATCACGGCATGTGTCTTGCAGGTTTGAACTATGGAAAGCGCATATCAAATGAATGGTCACTTTTTTTACCTGTTGTTGTCTTTGTTGTCGTTGAAGGATGTTGTGTTGTTGTTCCAGGCTCTGTTGTTGTTGGAGTCTTTGTCGTTGTGGGAGGCTCTGTTGTTGTTGGAGGCTGTGTAGTTACTGGAGGTTGTGTCGTTGTTGGAGGTTCTGTCGTAATTGATGGCTCTGTCGTCAAAAGCTGTGTCGTTGATGTCTCTGAGGAGAAACAAAAACAGAGATTCTTTGAGTCAATGGGCTTTTGATTGTGGGCAGGTAACAAAAAAATAATGCCCTTTGAAAAAAAAATAATGATATCAACGATAATAATAACGATAACGATAATTACAATTACAATGATAATGAAAATAATAATAATAGTGATTATGATGATGATGACAAAGCAACAAAAGATTATTGCTCAATGATTCGATGGCCTGAAGAAAAAATAAGAGCAGAAAAAACTTGAGGTTGTTTATTGTCGCTAAGGTTGAGGTTGTTTCTGAGGTGTGAATTTGTTTTATCCACCGCTCCCTTTGTATTTGCAAGTTGCTTTTTATTATTATTTAAACACCGAAAAAGATGACTTAAATACATGCATTGTAAAAAAAAAAAAAAAAAATTATACGTACCCCGTCAGCAGCCAGCAAACAAGCAATAAACCCTAACTGATGTTACTGTAGCTCCCAAAGGAAAGGGAATTGAACCAAAATACTCAACCATTGACCGGGCCATACATTGTATTTTCCGATATCCATTTTTAAGCAGTGGAAATGTAAGCATAATTTTTCATTCGATTTTACAATACTCTACCTTCGAGCAAGGCCTATACATAGTTTGAGTTTTGGGGTCCAATGCAGGGTTTATTACTGTTGTCCAGGCAACTTTGGAACTCGGAGTTTATGCAGTTCTGTCTCCTGTCATATAAATTGTAACGATATTTTGCGTCATGGCTGCTCCAGTATTCTCCATAGAATTGGACACCAAAAGAAATATTGCTTGTTTTTCCGGAATATTTGGCCCTAGATGCATTTGCACAATGGCGCAACAAAACTGAAAAAGGGGGGAAGAAAGGGTAAAGTAATGGCAAGGCGTCTATAACTAAAGTAAATGGGACACAAGCCGTGCTAAATTTGAAATCCAAGCGTTGAGGCTGATGTTTGTCCAAAAAAGGCGCTAAATAAAAATTCACGTCAGCAAATTAAAAATTAGCGGGAAAAATGATCTAACCTATAACATGGTAGACAAGTCCAAGAATAGATTAATGCAAATAAAACTAGTTGGAAATCTGAGATAAAGATGATTATTATTCAACTTTCATACACCGTAATAATTCCGATTTTCTGATTGACTGATTTGTACCACGTGATACTGGGTTGTGACGAAACAACCACTTTGACGTCATTATCGTGGTGTAAATTCAACACACCACTGTCATTGCACCATGGCTTCCGCTGACTCACAGTTTTACGATTTGTCAGACGCAGACATTGATTCTCTTATTCATGATGAAATTCCTAAAAACACCAAGAAAGCGACTGTTTGGGGAATATCTGTTTTGACAGGTAAGGTTGCTTATGTTAAATTTTTCATTTAAGCTAGTTAAGGTGTTTTTACTTGTTGTCAACAGTTTTGCTAGCTTAATTTGTGCAGTTTATACTGTACGTGTTCAATTTGAATAATAAAAATGTTAACGTACTCATTGCTCGTAGATTATTGGGATTTACCTGAAATCGTTCGATAACATGTACAATGAACTCAAAATTTTCAACACAGCACTCGACAAAGCCTCGTGCGGTATTGAGATTTCTCGTTCATTGTTAGTGAACACGTGCGAGTGAATCCTGATAATTCACTCGGTGAGTGCGTTAACCTGTAGTTAATATTGCATTTACATCCTAATTTACATGGGGTTGTTAATACAACTCAAATTACTCTATTAAAAGTAATGTATTAACGTATTTCTTTTACTGGGAAATCTTATCTCCATGAGATCTTGGGGAGCCAAAAAAGTTGTGTTAAAAATCACTGTTTCGACGTAAGGGTAGAGGACGGAGATCATGGGTCACTTAAATAGATTCGTAAAACTTTTACAAGTTAAATTTAAAATTCTAGCTATTGTTTTCAGTCTCTAAAACAATGGCTACAGTTTTAAATTACACTGCACTTGTAAAAGTTTGATTTAATTAACCCCTGCCAGCTATTGCACTCAGTCTCCGATTGAACTTTGCATACACGCTTACTTGCTTCGGTAGACATCAAATTCCATCCAGTCTATGAATTTGTCGCGAAACGTTCTTCCCTTGTAGCGATCTTGGAAAACAAGATCTTTCAATGTCCGTTGGTTTCTTTTGTCTCCAAAGCAACCAACTTTCGCGTATTTCACCGAGCCACAGGCTGCAAAGCGATATGCAAGTATTGTGATATATCAAGTAGATCAAGGGAAATTCCTCTCCAGCGATATATGTACCCGATAACCAGCGACGATTCGTAACCATATGGTGGCTAAACAATCGATTAACTAGGTTTAGGAACATTTTTTTCTTGTGGGCCAACAAAATCAAGAAATCCAACAAAGGTTGAAAGTTATACTTACACAATACCGTCAAGCCCTTTACTGCTACATGGAAAGCGAAAACAACTAAGAGACATATAATGACTTTCATCCTGAGCCTATAGAGAATTACATAAGAAAGATGAAGGAGACAAAAGATAATTTCATTAAAATCAGTGAAATTATAAATAGATCAAAGCTTTTTCTAGATCAGGATTTGTTGTCATCTATCATTTCACTAAAACACTTTTAGTTAGTAATAACGTTTCAAAAAGGTATAATTGTGAAAAGGGTGTCAGTAAAACGCCGAATAGTGGTCTGTGTCTGGTGGTTATTATTATCATTATTGTTTTTTTTTTCTGTTGGTTATTTTTTTTTCTTTTTTTGGATCGCTTTTCGTTGCCTTTTTCCCCTCCAGACTGAAAGATAGACATAATAAAATCCTTCTCTTAAAAAATTGACCCCAATCAGATTGCCTGCGTAAATCGTACCAAGTAAAAGGTCTATTTAACTTTAACTTAGATTCACTAAAGTAAAATTGTTAAAAACTTTCTGATGGTTTTAAGATTATATTTTGGATGAACTTATCACGCAAGCTCCGCTTTTAGGCTTGGCTACCTCTCTTTAATACTTGTTATTGCACAAATCAGGCGCCTCCCGATTTAAGACCATGCTGTCTTACTGCTCAATATTTCAATAAACAAAAGAGAAAAAAGCTGATTTGTTTCCACTTTCAACACATGCACTATTAAATTTATATGACGATTCACAAAACTAGTCTCGTCTAACGACCTCTTCAGTTGATCGCCACAGTTTTCAAATAACAGACATTTTACGTAGCAATACATGAAAAATAACCCCTAGTAATAATGAGGCTATTGGGTTACAACAGTCCTTTGGATGCGGACGTAGTTCCATTCCCTTTTTGAGTTGATTTCATTAAACCCCAAGATTTCACAGAATTGTCTTACTTCTGCGACTAACTAAGTATCCAAAGTGATGTAGTATTTAACATTTTCGCCAGTTTAAGAACTACGTACATTCATCCCTCATAACTAAAAATTGAGTTAAAATAGCTTAAGGGGAAAAAACAAAACATAAAAACGAGGAAAGGAAACTTCATGGAACATTGGAAGACAGAAGAAAACCAGCATGGTGCGACTTTTGCCAAGGGGTATTTATCATTCAATCTAATTTTTGTCGAGTAAAAGATGATGATAAATTGAACACAACCATTGTAAACTTACAATATTCATTTCATGGTACTGGAAAACTAGCCAGGTTATTTCTTTTCCTAGATTTTGTCTCTCTGTCGAGAACAAGTAAAGTAATGGGTACTTACTTCTTGTTTTAGTCCGTGAGCGTAACTGTCAGTGTACAGAGGAGACAGATGTACTTCACCCCTACCTTGGGTTCAAAAATCTTTATTACAATTAATTAATTTTGTTACGTTTTCTTTATGCTCTGCTTTTGACTTAAAGGTGCTAGTCTATGTCTCAATTTGCCAATGAAATATTAATAATACCTGAGTAAATGATGAGGGTTTTTCACGAAGCAATCTTAATTAAAGTCTGCTACAACAAAACGAACGAAGTGTGTAATGTAAATTGCCGATAAGTGTTTTGAGAAGAGTCATACTGTTTCGTATCCCTTTTAAAGATTTATTCAACAAGCAAAGAAGGTATTGGTGAAAATTAGCAAGAGTGTGCAAGATTTGTTTCTTAAAAACCAAAAACAGGACGATATGAATGTTATATTAGACACCTGAAAGAAATAGGCAAGAGTACCATGGTCATGACGTACATTAAAGCTTTCCACCCTCGCACAAGATTATTCAGTATTAGCCAATCAGTCAGTCGCGGTCATGCTTTTGTCATCGTGATAAACAGATGTGTGTCTTAATTTCTCAGCTTAGCTTAAAAGAATAGCACTTTTGTTTGCATTTCAAAGGTTGCATATCAAGTCTACCAAGCCATATTTTTCCTGTCACAAACCAGATTCCTTCTCAGAGTGGTAGTGGAATTTAAATGAAATTCTTTTCTTTTCTTTTTGCAAGTTCATAGATCCGATGCTTCTTAGACAAATGCCTCTATGGTTCTTTACTATTTACAAAACGTTACCGGAAAATCTGACTGGAAAGTAAATGGAACAATACTTTTCGAGTCGTTTCAGTGGGAAATTTCCGGGAGCAAAGGAATGTCTGAAAAAGGTAGTCATGTTTTGCCTGTCGGAACCTTCCAGACGGAAATTCATGTTTCATTTCTTCAAAGCCAACTTTGATACCAAGTTTTGCATATGCTTTGGCGGCCGTTTTTCGGCAAATAGAGCTGATTTGTGCAAATAATATACGCGATTCCAGGACGAAATTTACCAATCCTAAATTTTGCTTATCGTTTGCATTGACAAACTGTGAGCCAATTGGTCAATGGTAAACATGTTTCTCACTGTTCGGTCCTAGAACCCCATAACTCGAACTCGGATAACTCAAACTCCCCTCGAACTGGAACTAAGTCCAATTTTCCTTGGATTTCACCCCATCTTCCAGTCACTTTTACTCGCCGTTAACTCGAACTCGGATAAATCGGACGAATTCCCCTCTATAACTCGAACTAAATTTCCTTTCCTTGATAAAGAAAGTCGCTGAACTTTACCCTGATAACTCGAATTCTGGTTCTTTTAACTCCACTCTCGCGAACACCATCCCATTAGCTCTTCATGCTGTAAAAGGGCATAAACACTAAAACTAACACTGATCCGCCGATACAGCAATTTGATTTAAATTGTTCAAACGAACAAATAGCGTTTTATCATGAAAAATGCCTAATCATATACCGTTTCTGATGAAATAAGTACAATCTGCTCTGCACCATACACTAAAGTGCTGAAAAATCAGTGACTATCTGAGTTTTTAACAAGGCAAATTGAATTCAATCGACCCCGATAACTCGACTCCCCGCTAACTCGAACTGTTTTTCAGTTCGCTTCAGAGTCCCAGTTACCGGCGTTCTACTGAACAGTATTTATTTATTTATTTACTCATCCGTACGTAAGGTCGTACAAATCTCCAACTGTTAGTGATTATCAACAGCACATCATACGTTTTCCTGCCTCAAGTTTATTTTAATTTTTTTGCAAAGTTTTTACACCACCAGACAACTGCTAGTATAATCAAAAAGACCGGAGTGGTTAAGTTTCTCCTTCAAAACTAATACCCAGTTTCTTGTTTTTTCCCTCTGCCTCTGCTATCTCTGCAGTGAAGTTCGCCGTCTAGAAATAATAATAATAATAATAATAATAATAATATAATAATAATAATAGCAATAATAATGATAATAACAATAATAAATGGTAAAAATATTAAGAAAGGTGAAGTTCTGGGAGAAAAAGCAATCATTATAACTTTTTTTAAAACATAAGAAGTTTTCAAGCGCCCGACTGACAATTTTTTGTGCTGAAGAGCTAACTAAAGAGTTCTTGAATTACTGTATAACAGATTTTCCACTGGAATGGCAGCATGCCCAAACATCTTCGTTTTCCGGTAACGCAAACTCGTATAGCCGACCTCGGCTGTCTCTACCAAACATTTTTCGCTTTTCCCGTCGAAAACATCACAACAACAAACAGACAGATCCAACGAAACGCTTCCAACATTTTATATGTCCCCCAAGCAGAAATTGGTCAGATGCTTTAACTGCAACTTTGAGAAACGAAAGTATTTTAATAGTCATCCAGACTTCCTTGGCGCACACACACACAACCTTATTCCATGGGGATGGGGGTACTCCCTTATATAGCTAATTCAGTAAAGGTTGCTTTGGGCATTGGGAATTGCGCATTGGGAAGCTATTGTTTGATGGTCACTCAAGTAAATCATTGCATTGTTAAACCCCCTTTATTTAATACAACGAAATTACAACTTGTGAATACAGCCTTCTCCTCTCGCTCTTGACTTCACTGCTAGAAATGTTTCGCAGGAGAAACGTGCGCGCTTTAACGACATAAATTCCATGCTGATGATGCAGAATCTCTCCGGAATCCGGTGATACAAACATTCTGATATTAATTTATTGTTTTCGCTATTGTTTTCGAATGAAAGACAAAGGGAATGAAAATGCGATGAATCTAATATGAAAACAGACATTATTCGTGGAACATTTTCTTCGTGAGAAAAAAAAAACGAATTTCAGCTGGAATTTGACTTTGCTGAAGCTCGTTGGCAAAAGAACTCAAAAAATTACAACAATAAACCAGGAGAAATAATAAATCGAGCACATTTTACATTTGGAACTTAAAGACTACCACATTGATTACGTCGTTAGCATGGAGTTACTGTCGTTGAGGCGGCGACGTCCCTTCTGTGAATCTTCCATAGCGCCAGAAAGGAGCGGGAAGAGACGGCTTTTTTTGAAAGTGCAGATTGCAAGATTATAGGCCATTTCTGAATTGTGTCAAGCCTCTGTTTCAAGGCGAAGCCAAGTGTAAGGCCGTTAATACGAAAATTATTCTTCTATTCTCATGCAAGTGATATTCATTTTCACAAGAGAAATTTGCACTTAGCCTCATTTTCAGAGTGAGAGTTTTTGGAATTCGGAAGTGGTATATTCAGTGAAAATAAAAAGGGTGTACCTTGCTTATATCCTCAGACGGTCGGAGTTGGAGGCGGCTTGGTAGTTGGACCTACAGAAAAAGCATTTATACAGGGAGGACAAGAATTTTCACATGACCAGGTGGAATATGCACCTACAGGTGAGTGTACTGCTCTGGGGTTAAACTGAACCGCTGTTGTTCTTGAACTGTTGCTGACAGTGACTGGTGTCTCGACAGCCTGTGTGGTAGTCATCTTCAGAGTCAAAGTCAGTTGTATCTCGTCAGTTGATGGTGTTGTAGTTCAATTTTATCCTTGGTTAAAAATACATTTCCCATTGTTTTAAACTCATCATCATACATTACCATACCTCAATACAAAGGGAAATAAAGTTTAAACCAAAGATAAAATGCTTATTGACCTGATTGGTCAATTAACTCTTGTTGTTCTTCTGTCAGACGACCTATAACAAAGCGAGTTAATTGGCCAGGTCAGGTTTATCAATCAGGTTAGGTGTACTTACATAATGGCGTGTTTCTTGTCTCTTCCTGGATTTCATCTCCAGGACATTCCAGGGGAAGTCCTTCACAGCTTGGCAGCCAGACCTCAATCTCTTTTATCAACTGTGTGCGGCGCCGATATGCGTTACCGCATGTCGCTGACCAGGTGCTCCAGGGATTGTAACTGCATTCTACTGTGTAACACTCTTCACCTGGTAACAAAAGGAAAGTAAATATAAATTTTCAATATGGCTTGGGGATCATTAATGGTGAGTAATTATCGTTCTAAAAGCATGGAAGAAAGAAAAAATTTCCCACCCTTTTGACTTCAGCTGTACTACATCGTGGCTACAACTCTTGGCAAAAATCATGTGACATGAACGCGATAGCTCGTCAAAATGACGCACCCCTACCCCCATCGCGCCGGTGCAGTGTTGACTGAATGGATTCAATTTTTTTTTTTTTTCAGTACAATCAAAATTGCTTAAGCAGAGAGGGAAACATCAGAAATAGGTTCTTACAAAAACATTCGCAAGCTTTAAGAAGAAGTAGAATACGAATTCATTTTGCAAAGTGTGTCTCCGCACCTATTTTCCTCAAGGGTACCAAAAGTGTTTTCAGCAGAGTTGTAGCTTTATGATATCTATATACAGCTGCAAATTCTTTATTCTTATTAATCATTTGTTAATATTAACAAGTTGACGTAATAAACGTTTTTGCATGCCACGTGGCGTCTTTCAATATCTCGTTGCTATGCTCAAATTATTTCCAAATATATGCCAAAATATAAGACTATTTTGCAAACAAAATCAAAATTAATGATGGCATCTCTAGAGTCTCTGGAGACAAGACTTCTGGTGGAAGTGAAACTCAGAAACAACGCTTATGTTACACACATTTTTAAGTGCTTAATTAAATTTTCGTCGATTTCTTTTCTTTTTTTTTTTTTCATAAATGGAACTCATTTTAATATTTTTTTCGCAGAATTTTTTCTTCAACACCGCCATTTTGATATGCGCGGTGAGAGAAATGCAGTGAAAAAACTAAGGAATTTTATTCTCGCTTACAATCTGGAAGTTTGTTATTCTCAGTCTCCGGCTGTTGAGTACACTTCTTTTTCACTCCATCACAGTTTTCAGCTTGAACTGTTGTCTGAGCCTCCTCAATGTGACGTGTTCTATTTACCAATCCACATTTACCCGACCAATCGCTCCAGTTTCCCCACGTGCAGGATACAGACTGGCAAGTGCACATGGAGGTTCGAGTCTCAGTCTCAGGCCCCGCTGGGCAGGATTGAGGTAAGCCTTTGCAACTATTCTGCTGAACAGTGACCTAAAAAAAATTCATAAAAAGGTTGATTGCTGTCTTTTTTGTCACGTATTTATTTTGATAAATAAGGCGACCTGGCAAGCAAAATTGATTGATGATCATTATCAATGACAGGGCTAATTAAAAAGAAAAACGTAGAAACAAAGAATGGAGGAATAAATGGATGGATGGACGGATGGATGAAAAGGAAAGGAGAGAAAGGAGAGCGTTACCAGTGTACCTTTTCAGTAGTTATTGTTCTCTGTCTTGTCGCTGGTCCACAAGTGGCTGACCAATCGCTCCATTTGCTACGTTTACAATTTACCGTCGGGCAGCTGCATTTAATTTCACGCGCCTCAGACTCTGGGGGTTGAGGGCATGTTTGAGGAAGTCCGCTGCAGTCTGGTTTGAATACTTCCACAGAAGTTTCTAGTTTAAGTTAAAATTATAGCAAGATAGATGCAAATATGACCAAATGAGTTACTCCTTAGAGGAAACATCACTGTTTACAAACAATGTTTTTGTTATTCCAGTTTTTGACGAGTAAAACAAAAGAATCTTTACAAGAACCAATTCGATTCTGATTGCACATAAACATCAAAAGGTGACATAAGCGTGAGTATCGCTATTGGCAGATTCATCATGACGTCATTGTTTACATTTTTGCCCATTAGCATACGAGGTAAGCCATTAGGTATGTACAAATTAAATCAAAAAAATCGAAAGAGCTGGTTACTTTGAGCAGTTTGTGCAATTTTCAGCTCTTTGCAATCAATAACAAAGGAAGCATAGGCAATTAAAAACTGCAAAATTACTAGGTGGCAAAAGCGTTAATGAGCTCACACATGGGATTTTTCAAAGAGAATTTTTCCGAAACCGTTTTGGTATGTCTGTCTCAAATGTTAGGAAATAACTGAAATTGTATCGCTTTTTCAATATTTAGAGGTGTTATCTTATTAGCGTCATCAAATAATGGTAAGTCTGTGCTAATGGGGCAAAAAAATATAAGCAAGGATTTGCCTTTGCGCATATTCACTCCCCAGCCAGCACCTATGCTAATTTACTAACATACATTAGCACAACATAATTAACATAAAGAAAAGGTTTAATTAACTCCCACAGGATAGACCAATTCGGCTAACTCAATGTTGTACCCAATTCAAACCCTTAGGGAATAAAACGTTTTGTTTCAGGAATTTCCATATCATTTAAATGTGAATGCCACCTTATAATGCAAATACAGTGCACAAAGAATCTTAACCTCGAGAGATCTGAATTGGGTACAACATTGCGTTAGCTGAATAGGTCTATTGGTTTGGTACACTTGGCCACCGCTTGGACGTTTCGGTACATAAGGCCATGGTAACGTGTTGAGTGAAAGCGCTCAACACACGACGGAAACTCTCAATAAAAAAGCTCTTTAAGATATGAAAAAATTGTTTTCCTCTCGTATTTCACCTTCGATGTGTCTTGTTCGAATTCCCACTCCACATGTCGTAGACCAGGAAGACCAGCTCGCCCATTCACAATTCACAGTTTTACATTTACAGTTTGTTGTCTGTTGTTCTCTCTGTGGAGGCTGAGGACATGACTGAGGCAGTCCCTCGCACTTCACTTGTTGAACTGTAGTCTGTAGATGTAAAGTCAAATATAACTTTAAAACGACGTTAAACTGTATGAGAGAACTGTTAAACTCTCAACGACTCTGCCAAGCCTGTGAAATAGCCCAGATAAGGTAATAATAAACGATTGTTGGATCAGGTTTTTGTGATATCCGAAATAATCAAGGTGGAGGTAAGTGTTATCGGCCGGGCCGAAGGCCGAGGCTACCGAGACCTTGATTATTTAGGATACCACAAAAACCGAATCTAATAATTGCTTTAATTATTATACATTGTTTTGAAGAAAACAGCGACAAACACACTGTCGAAAGGAAACTGAATTTATATAATTATTATTATCATGCATTGCGCGTGCAACCTACAGATTAGTTAGTTATCTGTTAGCAGATAACTAACTTATCTGTAGCTTGCGCTGTTTTCCAAAATTAGCTGTAGGCTCTTAACCTATGAGAAGACAGAAAATGAGTACAATGTATAATAATGATAGAAATAATGATAGTATTAATGATAATCATAATCATAATCATAATCGTAATGAAATCCCTACTGCTATTGCCACTGCCGCCGCCGCCACCGCCGCTGCCTCTGCCACCGCCACCGCCGCCGCCACCACCACTACCACTACTACTTGTTGAACGATAGACAGAAACATCCTTTACAAACTCCAATGGCAATAACTATTTAACTCGTCCGACGTACCGAGAAAAGCGTGCCTGTATACTTATATAATTTAAAGATGTAACTGACCTTAATCGTCTCAATGCTTCTTGTTCTGGTCGCCGCACCACAAGTCGCTGACCAAGCACTCCATTCTTTCCACCTACAGTTCACAGTTGGGCAGCTACATTTTATTTCACGAGCATCGGACTCTGGTGGCTGAGGACAGCTCTGTGGAAGTCCGCTGCAGTCTGGTTTGAACACTTCAACGGCAGTTTCTGGTTGGGGAAGAACGCTTTTGATTAAGGAAAATGACGGGTCAAATTATTATGCTCTTTTCTAGGAAACTAACCGTTGATCAACCTTTTTAGCGGGGAAAAGTGCAAGAAGGTAAATACAAAGATATTTTAGAGTGGTTTTACGTTACCTGTGAAATAGGTAGTAGAATACTACGCACAATTATGCACTAATTCTATTGTCTTCGTTTGTTAACCTGTTGTTGTTGTTGTTTTGTTTTGTTTTGTTTTGTTTTTTTTGCACTAGTTGTCATTATCTGTTTCAGGGGTCAAGTAAAAAAAACCTCTATGGCAGATTGCTAAATAGACCACATTCAAATTCCGAGTCGTGTCATATGACTGCATTTAGACGAAATGACAGGTACCATGCAACGCTACTGTCAGCTGATGTGTCATACTTCATAATAAATAGTCTGTTATATTGATAACCTGATTATATGCAACGTTAAGAAAAAGAACAAGCAAACAAACAAACAAACAACCAGAAATAAGAAAACACGTTCTACATATCAACGAACGTTGACTTCTAAGTGGATGCCGTTAGGTTTTTTTGCCACATTATCTACGACAAAATCACACTATTTGCTTCGTTTCAAAGTAACCTTCAACAGGCTCTAGGTCAGTGTAGACAAGCAAAAAAGCGAACAAGAAGAGAAAAAGCGAGGGAGTAAAAACCGGCGGGAGGAGAGCTCAGCTCCTCCGCGATATTCGCGCAACTTTTCTCGATGCGCTCTCCGTATTACGTTGGAGCCTTGAGTCACCTTCAATGTGTCTTGTTCGAGTTCCCACTCCACAAGTCGTTGACCATGATGACCAACTCGCCCATTCACAGTTCACAGTTTTACATTTACAGTTTGTTGTCTGTTGTTCTCTCTGTGGAGGCTGAGCACATGATTGAGGTAGTCCCTCGCACTTCACTTGCTGAACTGTGGTCTGTAGATAAAAACCGCAGACTGAGGTTTACAATTGTGCTCATATAAAACTTAACTTTTTGAAAGGTAGTCTTCAAGATTATGACAGTCCAAACACTGGCCCTTATAACTGATTCACGTAAATTTCACGTAAGTACCTTGGAGAAGAAAAAGGGAGCGGCGGGAGGACTATCAGCTTGGTGTCTACGTGTTTTAGGTTATTTCAGTATCGATGTAAATCACGGTTCTAACGAAAAAAGAACTAACCTTGATGGTCTCAATACTCCTCGTCCTAGTCGCTACTCCGCAAGTTGCTGACCAAGCGCTCCACTTCTTCCACTTGCAGTTGACAGTTGGGCAACTGCATTTTATTTCACGAGCGTCAGACTCCGGTGGCTGAGGGCAGCTCTGCGGAAGAGTACTGCAGTCTGGTTTAAACACTTCCACCGCGGTTTCTGCGAACAGCAATTTTTATTAACCATTATTAATATTATTATTATTATTATTATTATTGCTATCATCATCATCATCCTCATCATCATCATCATCATCATCATCATCATCATCATCACTTAGTAGAATTTTAGTCACCTCTTTCAATTTTCTTAGTAAAAATAAACTTTATTCATTTAGTATTGTTATCCCAATTGCTTCCATTTGAGCTTCCTGCAATTGTTTAGCATATTTTTTCCATCATAAAATAATCAAAGTGTTTCAATTAATTCCGTGGCAATCCATATTGCAAGACGGCTTAGCTTTGTTGCAAAACCACTTGGATCTATGCTTTGTACAGGCACAGTCCATAGTTTTTAGCCGTATCTCGTAGCAAATCGCCTTAAACATTCTGGGCAATGCAGGTTAAGAAAGGTTACATCCCCTCTGACAAGGATAAAGCTACCATATAATACACTAACGATAATCCAATTTTACTGCAAAAAGGCTGCTAGCTACCTTCGATGTGTCTTGTTCGAGTTCCCACTCCACATGTCGTTGACCATGACGACCAGTTCGCCCATTCACAGTTCACAGTTTTACATTTACAGTTTGTTGTTTGTTTTTGGGTCTCTGGAGGCTGAGGACATGACTGAGGCAGGCCTTCGCACTTCAACTTTTGAACTGTGGTCTACATAGTAAACGATAAAATTTCTCTTGATAATTTTCAAGAAATGCCCGACTTTTGAGTATACTTCGTTAATATTACGTCTCAAAAACTAGAGGACGATTGCTTTACATTACTGTACATCTATCATCATTATTATTGTTTTATTGTTTTAACTATCCTTTTTAGAACTGTCTCTCCGTCAAACTAAGCGCATGCCTGGATCCAGGGTTTTCCATTTCTCGTCCAACTTGGCACATAATTAGCATTACATATAAATGTTTCACACAAAAGAGGTTTGTGTTACTCTAAACAAAATGTAAGTGTGAACAAATACTGTTGTGGCTAAAAACTAGGTTAATTTTGCAATTATGATGGGTCATAAACTCATTGATTACGATATTCCCCTCAGTAATGAGGCTATCTATAGTCTCACCGAGATGTAAGCCAATTTAGACAATATATACCTTAACTCAATCTAACCTTAATAGTTTTGATCGTCCTTTGACGAGTTGCCAAACCACACGTAGCTGACCATTTGGTCCATTCATTCCAGCGGCATTCCACTGTAGGGCATGTGCATTTTACTTCACGTGACTCAGACTGCGGCTGCTCAGTGCATTTTTGAGGCAAGCCAACACAGCTGGGTTTATTCACTGTGATCATGGTTTCTTTTTTAAAAAGAAAAAAAAAAGGCAAAAAATATCAGATATTCGTGCAAATGCTTACGAGGGAATGCTAGACGTAAGATTTGTATAGAGCTCTCTACTAGCAGGAAACTTGATGGCAAGAAATTTGCTGAAACAGCTTATTTTTTAGAACTTTAAAGAAGAGTAGTAAGTGAATATTAATAGACGAATTTCAAATAGAATAACATTAATTTTTAGTAGGAGTGTTAAAATCTTAAAGTAGTGTACGAGCCAGATTGCTTTCCTCATGTTGTGCAAATTATAGATCGTTCGATAATGTGTTATTTGAAGTATTCAATAACTCGTTTTAGCTTCTGTATGTAAGCTCCTTTAAAGAAATTCTGGTAATTATTCTTCTAATTATTGTTGCTGCTGTTGTAGTTATTTCTCGCCTACAGTACCTTTAATATCACGAGTGCGTGTTCCCACTCCGCAGGAAGTGGACCATGACGACCATTCTTTCCACGTGCAGCTAACAGTTCGGCATGCGCAGTCGGTTGTTCTGTGTTGAGTTTCAGGAGGTTGAGGACACGTTTGGGGCAATCCATCACAGTTTTCTTTTTGAACAGTAAGTTTTGTTGATCTAGGAAAAAATACATGGACACAGAAAAACGCTGAAGCATTTTTCTGAGGGCACTGAATAGTACAGACGTCACGTTAAAAAGAGGCGGTCAAAAGAAGAAAGTTTCCATTTTCCCTGTTTAAAGTTTGATACATCGCTACTATGTTGCTAATTGTCGGAAATTTTTGAAATCTCAGTTAAAATTGAATCTGCGAGGGCTTAGAGTCGGAAGCTGATGACTTTTCCTTTTCTGTGTAATCCACAAAACAATTAATTTGGGAAAATAACCGCAGCCAGCACTCACAACCGCAAAGGGAACAAATTTAAAAAGTGCAAAGACGTTTCATTTGCTTCAGTTATACGTGATTAGCCTGAGCTACTTTTAGGCTATATGTTATAGCACACTAGTAGCGAAAAGCGCCGGCTTTAAAAACCAAAACAATGGCGGCTGAATGGCGTTTTGCTTGCTAAAGTAAAAGAAATTTGTCTCGATATTTTTGACCAACTAGTTGGATTTTACTAAAACAATGATTTCTCTCGCCCTCATGGCCTCTGAGTCAATAGCCCATTTGGCCTTCGACCTCATGGGCTATTGACTCAGAGCCCATTCGGGCTCGAGGAATAATTATCAAATATTGATGGCTGTGATAATACACTCACTTTATTGTTCGTGTCCGGGAGGCTTTTCCACAGGTAGCTGACCAATCGCTCCACTGATTCCAGGTACACTTCACTGTCTGACAAGTGCACATTGTCTTCTTGGTTTCCTTCTGTGGTAGTTGAGTACATTTCTGAGGAAGGCCAGAACAGTCTGGCTGCTGAACTGTAATTTGTGTAGATTGAATTGACCTTGTTCTCTGTGCCAGACCACATGTGGCTGACCAATCCGTCCAAGCCTTCCAAGTGCATTTAACTGTCTTGCAAGGGCCTTGCATATAGAAAGGTAGAATATGTTTTCTTTACAGTGTGTGGCAGATACAGTAATTACCAACTTATTTCAATTTTATAGGTTCAAAAGACTGCAAATTCGAGTCTTGGAGGGATCAAAACCAGTTAAGACCTAAATGGGCGTAATACACGACAAGTTCTGTCATGTAAAAAATCTAGAAGATTTTCCCATTCAATTATTTTGTTGTACTTACAGTTGGTTGTTCTTCTTTCAACTTGAGATTGCGGACATGTAGTTTGCAGGCCACTGCAGGACGGTTTATTTATCACATGATTTGTAACTTTGCTGGTTCTTTGTCTGGTGCTAGCACCACACGTGGCGGACCACTTGCTCCAGTCATTCCATGAGCACGTGACGTACTTACATTGACCTAAGAAGGCATTTATCAACAAAGTCACTATTCATTCAGTAACGCACCTGAAATAATGTTTTAGCTTGAACCATCTTAACAAAAATTAGGACAGAATGCTTGTTTTTTACCAGGAGTTCTTCGCAAGGATTTTGTAAAAATTCTGAGCTTTTTTTGTTTATTACTTCATTGACCTATTTGTTTTTGCTTGGCTAAATGGATGCTGCACATTGGTGTTCACTCTCTTATTATGAAAATGTGATAGTCTGAGAAAAAAGCCGACATTTCCACCACTGTTTTTCCAGTGAAATGACGTCTGAGAAACGAGAGAAGAAATTTCATACTGATGTAGTACTAAGTAGTGCTTCTGATTGGTCGTAAGGCGTGGGAAATTTGCTTCAACCGATCAGAGGCATTACCCAGATCTGGTTAGTGACACGTAATCAGTATGGAAAATCTGTGCTCCGTTTCTCAGACGTCATTTCGCAAAATGTTGGCTACTATGTCAGCCTAAAAATGTGCATGTTTGGCTTTGCAATAGGTGCCCAATGACTACCAACTGGATTGCACAGGTAGTTATCTACACCTACCAGCCGGCTATCTAATAAGGAGGGGACGACAGGTAGCTGCTCATTAGTGCTGCAAATATACCAGAAAAAAAATCATGTGGAGAATAGTACTTGCGAAGTTTAGATATGAAATATCTTTATACAGTAATTCAACTTTTGTCATCAGCGAGAAGCAGACTGAATCTGAGATAGTGATCAACTGAAAACCAATAACTGATCAGCGTGGAACGTTTAAAAAGACATCACCTCAATGGGTGGTGCAAATGAGCCTGTGATACAGTCAGGTGACACTGGTCAGCGGATACCTTTCGCGCGAGAGAGATCTATTTAAAAGTGCTACTCACAGTCCATGTCCTTAGTTTCAACTTTTTCCTTGTCGCAAATAGTTTGTAATCCTGAACACCCTCCTTGCTGCTCTGTGATGTGGTCATTCTGTTTTGTAAGTGTTTTCTTTCTTTTCATGCCACGGCCACAAGAGATCGACCACGAGGACCACAAACTGTAGTCGCAAGTCACGGACTTGCACTTGAAAACTATACCAAACAGAAAACTTTCATCAAGTTTTTATTACTTTTTGAAAAATGAAAGTGCTTAAAACTCGGACAAAATTCCATTTAGTTTCTAAAACCAACTTGTATAATTTTTGTGTTATCCTAAACTACCATGGTTAAGGGTACGGGGGAAACGGTCACTCATTGGGCAACGATTTCCATTTTAAATTTGCTTGAATTATAACCTGCTTCAGTTGCACAAACAAGTAACTGTTAACGATATAGTGTCCCGACCTTTCTTTCGACGAAAGAAAAAAAAGGAGTTTAAAATCTGTTTGCAGGTTCAAGGCATCTATGTTTTAGGGTGGATTTCTGTTTTAGCGTATTTTTACTCCAGTAAATAAAATAGAAAAAAGGAATGAAGTGTTGCCCTTAAGAGATGACACTATTGCTTTTACGCGCGATCTTTCATACCTTGCCTCTCCTCTATTTTCAAGAGTAAATTTTACGCACGACTTAAACGTCTCAGACTTTAAGTGCGTCTAAACGACTTTTAGGTCTCTAGCTAAAAACGGCCAATAACAGGGGCGATCCTAAGACTAATAATAACCTTTCCACATTAGTATTTCAGTGAGAATAACGAAGCGGCTAAAGCATTACTGATAGAGGCGTTCAGTTCTTACTTTGACATGAAGACTCTGCCAAGGTGTTCAGCAGATTAGGTAACTCTGCCATATTACGAACAAAGAATAAATGGGAGGCTTTTGGGTCGGAGGCCATGAACTCCAGCTCATTACGGTTGAGGCTTTGTCCAACCCCTACGGAAAATATATTTACTTTACTGGATCGCAGCTCCTCAACTGGAGAGCGGAGAGACTTAATCCCACCATTGCTGGCTCCATCTGTTACGACTAGCAGTATCTGCAAATTAGAATAACCGTTACAACCAGTGACATTTGAAAATGACGCTGGATTGTGCGAATAAAAGCACTTTTAAATATCATGAAAACGTACTCCTTACTTTTGGCGCAAAATTTCAGCATTAATTCATAATTTCACATGTGAAATTACAAAATTGCCTTGTCAACGTTTCCAAGAGTGCGTCGAGGTTTTGAAATGTTATATAAATGAAGAATTTAGGGCTTTAAAAGACGCTTCAGAAAAACTAAATATACTAAAGAGCACATAAGGATTGTATTTGTAACAGAATTTTTGTCGAACAATTCATAAGCTTTTCACCTTAAAGGGAACCTCCACTCTTACAAAAGAATAAGTTTAAATCGAATAAAATTATGTTGATAAACAAATTTGTTCGAAATTTGTCTTTAAAAAACTGTTTATATCAGGAAAAGTGAATTTTAAAATCGCTTATTTTCACTTTCAAATTTCGCGGGCGCCGCCATCTTGAATAATCGTGACGTGTTACGCTTGCTCTATTGTTCTGACACAAAGAGCTTTTATTTAATAACAATAGGGCAACCATTACACGTCACAATTATTCAAGATGGCGACGCCCGCAAAATTTGAAAACAAAAATAGGCGTATCTAAAAGTTATTTCTTTCGGATACAAACGCTTTCTTTAAAAATATTTTAAATTGACTTGACTGTAACAGTTATTTCCTGTGATTTAAAGTTATCTTTTTGTTGAAGTGGAGGTTCCCTTTAACCCAAACTTTAATGCTCTAAACATTTCAGCGCGTGCAGTTCTCAATACGATAACTGACAAGAAAAAAAAAACGATTTTGAGCTAATTTTTCACGCGTGATAATAGTGGCTAATCAAATGGTAAACTCGTGAAATTAGGGTATCATTTTACTTGCGTTTTTAGAAGGCCAATTAATTGAGGTTCGCTGTGTCTCCTACATTGCATGAGCTTACCTTTGTAACACCTTTCCGAGCACCGTTTGAGGGTTGAAAAAGTTCTGTCTTTGCCAATGTCAGTGCCCGATCAGTGTACGTCCATCCACCTGTTAGATTGACAGGAAAACAAGCACACATAATGTAGATGTTGCAGTTAATTTTTTTCTTTCACTTAATTTTTGTTTTTCTTTTGTATTTGGGTATGGTAATGTATGCTAATGAACTTGAAACAAAGGAAAAACAAAAATTTCGTGCAACATGCACACGAAATGTTTAGGCATACATTTTCTTACATGAAAAAAAAAGGCTATCTAACGTTTATCACAAGAGACACCACTTTTCTCTTTCCATACAGGATGATAAATGAGCACGGGTGAAATACTCAAAGGAAAAACAAAAATTAACTGAAATTTAAAAGAAATAACCGCAACATACACACAAGCACAAGAGACACCACTTTTTCTCGGGTGAAAAACTAAATGGCGGTAGCCCTGCCACTGAAAAGCATAACATTCCCCAAAGAATAAGTATTGATACTCTCAATATGGGTGCTTTAGTGTACTTGCACCAGGCGCGCATTGTCCTCATTTGAGCAAACATAAAAGAGCTTGTAGGAGACAAGTGTGAATCAATTATGCGCTGTCTCAGTAGTTCATTACACATTGCAAGAATGTTCAAGCTGAGCGGTTAGATATCTATAGGAATTTTGGACACCTATTTTAACAGATACTTAATCTTGCACATTATTGAAATTTTATTGACATACCTTAGACTTTCCCATTTTTTAATGGACAGCTACATGAACGATGATTTTTAAGTTATGAACGTCTGTATTTTATAATAGGCCATTTTACAGTTATGGATGGAAGCGAGGCTGAGGGTGACCTTTGTTTTGATACAAACCTTCCTGCTTTATTATGTAAATCAAGTTATTCCTATGCTAACTAGTATTTTTCAAGAACAATTTCCATAACAAAGCAAAGAAAGTTTGTATCAAAACAAGGTCACCCTCACCCTCGCTTCCATCCATAACTGTAAAATGGCCTATTAAGACGTCCATAAAGCTTGTAGGATTTTTTTATTGTTTTATTTTTTATGACACTTTTATCATATCATTTTTACCCAATTTTTTTTTCTTTTTTGCGCAAATTGTTGTGTAATTGTTACTACAAATTTTAGTCGATACTGCTGCTGGTTACGGTTTTCCGCCCAGCCAAAGCTTTTAGTTTTTACTCTGGGCATCCAGACGTTTGTACTGTCATAATAAAAAAACCCTCAAAAAAGTTTAAAGAAGGTTTGACAAACACAGCAAACACAAAGGAACGAACAGATGGACAAATTTGATGAAGATCGAAACGGATTGCAATTGAGCTTTTTGAAAACTTGTCAGCCTAACAGTTTTTAAAAGTTCATTTTTGTTGTTTGTAACCGGTTTGATATAATGCTTGGGAAACGTATTTGTTGGAAACAAAGCGTTGACTTTGTCATTCACTGGTAATTTCTACAGTAACATAGCAAATAAGGAGGCGTAACTGACAGGCAAAAGGGACTTTAAGATGCAACGACGCGACAGGAACGAGAACGTCGCTTAAAAAGAAAATTTACTTTCTTTCAGCCTTCATCGCCATTATTCCTTTGTCAAATGTACACGAGCCCTCCTGAATTTGAATTAAAAGGGACCAGATGCAAATTCAGAAAGCGAAATAAAATTTCGTCGTCAGGGGGGTTACCTGAAATTAGGAATTTTTGCGTCCTAGTCGTGCACAAACGGCAAAGAAATGTACAAAAAAAGCGTGCAAAGTGCAAAGTTGTTGTTTTTTCACACGTTCCCGTTGCCGTCAGGTCGTTCATTCTTAAAGTCCCTAAAATGAACTAGACATCCGTAACACAGCCCCTTAACGTGATGTTACACGGGACGACTCGCAACAACGATTTTTGGCATAACTCAGCATTACAGCATTGTTGCGACATTGTTTCGAATGGTTGCAACATTGTTCCAACATCGCAACGCTGTGTTGCGCTAAAAATCGTCGTTGCAAATCGTCTCGTGTAACATCACCTTTAAAGGTGATGTTAGACGAGACGATTCGCAACGACGATTTTTAGCGCAACACAGAGTTGCAACATTGTTGGGACATTGTTTCGAATGGTTACAACATTGTTCCAACATTGCAACGCTGAGTTGCGCTAAAATAGTCGTTGTGAATCGTCCTGTGTAACATCACCTTTAACACCATTTAAGGTAATATCTATATTTAGATACAATGTTATTACGGTGCACCAACTCAGTCTCACCTCTATGCTTTATTCTATCCACAGCTTTCATGAAATCAGCCTTGTTGGAATATGCTTTCAATTTGATGTCTACATTAGCGTAGGTACTGTAGCTGACTACCCCCATCTGAACTCCGTTAGGTCCAAAGTTGCTAAAGCCCTTTGCCAGCTCGGCTACAAAGTTCTTTTCCCGTCGGAAATCATCATCGCTAATACTTCCAGATTCATCCATGAGAACTCCGAGTTCTACTTTACAACCTGTCGTTGAAAACACGTCATTAGAGAGATTAAGATTCCTGTTTACGCCAGACGGCAAATATCAGATTCAAGTTGAGACTTTCTCAGAATAGAAAATAAGCAGATAAAAACTGTTCAGAACAATTCTTATGTGTAAAACTGGCGTGAAACTACTTTGAAATATATAATAAGCAGTTAACCACAATTAAGGGAAAAACTTGGTCACGTGGTACAAATTCACGTTTGCCGTTTGTCTTAATTTCTCTATTGGTTATTTCGTAGTTGGGTGGGTAGTCTTGAATCTAAATGTAGGATTAACCTTCTGAGAATCTTCTCTAAACAAGCTTCTGATCACTCGACAACTGTATGAACACTAGACTAGTAAGGAAGGTAAAGGATTTTAAATTAACAATTCATTATGAAGGAATCAAAGCAAATCGCAATCGAAAATTGGCAGTTCTCCGCTGTTGATTCTATTCAAGAATTTTATCTATTTACTTTTTTATTATTATCATGTTTTTTGGAGGGGGGGGGGGGAGTAATCTTTTACATGGTATCTACAGAGTGGTACTCCAGAAACCTCGGTTTAAACACTATGCAAGCTGCTGCGTTGTATTTTCAGCCCTCTCAGCAGTGTGTGGCGTGTGCAGCTTAACAAAATGGCAGGATGGTAGTCGTAATCTCTTCTATTCGCGATACTCATTATTGATAATATTTGCGGCTACGGAGCGTTTTCATCCACGTGAGCAGCAGCTAGACAAATTTCTTGGGACAAGAGAAAAGTTTCACATGAGAAAAAAGTTCAATCCAGACAGGATGGGTTTGGGACGCCAACTTGGCCGCCGTTTCATTGATGTGGGGCACCAATATGGCGGACGTGACTTCATGTAAAACACTCTCTAAGAAAATCAACGTGTGTAAGCAAATAGTTCAACATACATGACACAAAGGTTGATTCCGTCTGCGGCGCTGGACATGAGGTTTGAAGACCATTACAATTTGGTCTGTTGACAACGTGTTGGGTAACTTTGCTGCTCCTCTGTCGAGTCATACGGCCACATGTAGCAGACCAGCGTGTCCATGGATTCCACGCGCATGTCACGTACTTACATGGACCTGATTTTCGTTTGGTTAAAAAGAAAAAGCCAGAGAACTGTTAAGGGTAACGTGAGACTCATTTTTGTAAAGATAAGCTGTCTGCACAAAAATTTGAGAATTTCCTCTCTCCGAGCGTCATTAAAACTTTCCTAAAGTTATGCTAAAGAAAAAAAATGAAACAAGTAAAACATTTTGTTATCAAAAAAATTGAATCATCACTCCGAAATAGACGTCACTAAATTATAGGAGAGAACTAAAGTTATGAGCCCTCCGCTCCGCTCGAGCCTCGTTGACGATGGATTGAACATGTCACGTGACTTTTACCTTGATCAGTCTGAACCAGTTTGTTGAGAGGTTTTATGATCTTCCCTATACAAGGTATTTTGAAGCAAACGCTATTAGATTTGTACTGAATGAAAAAAAAAAAACTTCTAGCTTCAACAGTAGACATTGACGAGCTTAAGCAACGACGGCGGCGACGGTAACGAGAACGGCAAAAAAAGCAATAGGTTTAGATTAGCAAAACAACAACTTTACACGCTTTTTTGTACATTTCATAGCCGTCGTTGCACGACTACAACGTGAAAGTGCCTAACTTGACGTTTTGTTGAGGACAGGAACACAAGACAACAACTTTCTTTTTCTTTTCCTGAACTTTGATACAAATCTTTACAATTAAACTCCAGAAAAAGTTTGCCATCATTTGACGAATTATACGAGATGGAATAAGCGCGATAAATTTTGAGGCAGTGTGAATTCACTTTTTAAGTGACGTTTTCGTAACCATCGTCGTCGTTGTTGCTTTAGCTTCCCCCCTTCTTCGGTGCATACTACTCTTTGATCACGCCGCCTTTATACTTTGAATTTCTTCAACGTCTCTGATCGATTTCAAATTACAGTTTTCTTTCTCAGTGTTGATCGTATTCGTGATCAGCGGGTTAAACATCTAATTGGGTTGTTCCAGAAAAAATCCACACCCCCACAACGGAAGGCTTGCTGGAAAATCTCACGGGAGGGGTTGGGGGTGTTAACGGCTCTGGAAATCCAGATGGAAGGGGGCTTGAAAACCTAAGACTACATCGTAACTCAACTTCAATTCACTTTTTGTTTAACAGCGTCATCAGTGTGCAAAGGGGAAATATAAAATATAAACAATATAAACCCCGCTGATACGCTGTTATATTCGATAAGGCAAGCACAGTATAGCT
This sequence comes from Porites cylindrica, assembly GCA_964035525.1. Taxonomy (NCBI): domain Eukaryota; kingdom Metazoa; phylum Cnidaria; class Anthozoa; order Scleractinia; family Poritidae; genus Porites; species Porites cylindrica. The sequence goes on along the minus strand of OZ037788.1, from coordinate 14,180,105 downwards.
ATGATATGCGTTTGAGTTTTTTTTCCGATACTTGGCGTGCTGGGGAAGCAAAACGAGAATTACTCACATTGGGTGTTTTTAGTTTCCAACTGCTCCTTTTCACATGTTGTAGTTAGGCCTGAACAGCCTCCTTGTTGTTCTTTGATACGCTCGGTCTGCTTACTTAACCTTCGCACCCTTTTCATTCCATTGCCGCAAGAGCTGGACCACTCCGACCAACCGGTGTATTCACATGTCACATAAAAACACTGGTATTCTGTAAAAAACAAATGATCAAAGAAAACAAAAAAGGTTGTAGTTGAAATAATTCAACAACGCCAAGAGTTGACAAGGAAAATTCGAAAAAAAAAGCAGCGTCTTTTAAAACCTTTTAGTCATAAAGCTACAATGGAAGCATTTTGTCTTGTAATCTGGTTGTGTAATGTTTTTAATTGCGAGGCAGGGATTTTCAACTGCAATCTCTGCTTTTCAATTGGTTGAACTACACTAAATAACAAAGCATTTCTTCTATCATTAAGTCATTAATTTTTGAGTCAAATTTCCACCTATCTACTGGTTTATGCTTTAAGTGACAAATTCGTCGTTATCCTTTGGATAAGGTTCCTCGAAATATTTTCTCAGAAATCTCTTTCTCAAGCTGCACAGTGGCAACCGGCTAAAAGGACAAATTTCTGATCTGAAGAAAACCAGGAAACGAGATAATTCTGCATGACTGTCTTTTTATATGACACATACCGTAAACTTATAAGCCCCCCCAACTTATCAACCCCCCCCCCCCCCCCCTCCCCCCTTGTTATAGGCTCATCTAACTAATTACAAAAAAATGTATCCGATAGTATCAACCTCCGGGAATATACGCTCCAACTCTAGCTAGTTTTCAAATGAATTCGATTTTTTTTGCGACGTTTGGAGCCTCCCCCCCGTTTATATAAGGCCCTCCTACTTCCCTTACAAAGTTGTATAAGTCCAAGCCTTATAAGCGGAAGTTTGTAAATGAAGACAGGGGCAAACAGAATGTCACTGTTTCACTTCATCTTCTTTTACTTACTCTTGCAAGAAGATTCACCGATCCGTTGCAGAAGAGTCTGTAGTTCCTGCATAGTGGCAACATAGAAAACGTGATCCTTAACCGGAGCTGACGCCATCATCTCAAGCTCTTGTCTGTTGATGTTGGAACCAATTCCTATGGTGAATATGTTTACGTAGCTGTTTTCAAGATTTTTGATTGGAACTTTGAGTTTCTCGCTTCCTCCAGTGGTAGCACCGTCAGTCAGGACAATTAAAATCTATAACATGAGAAAATAATGGTGTCAATTTCCACATGTAACCCAGTTTACGTTTTAAGAGGGTACCCTAAGAAATAAAATCGGTAAAACAGCTACTGCTTTATGTCTAGATTACATCAAGAAGTTATGGTGTTATTGAGGATTAAAATCCTCAATAAAAAAAAGAGTTTCATTCTGCTTTTTTCAAATAAACGTTTAGTAAACAGGTTTTATTTACATTTAAGGGCACCAGTGTAAGTGAAAATGAGTTAGAAATGTCAGGCTACACAAACCTTTGAGACGCCAGGACGGGCACCATTTGCCAACTGAAAAAGCTGATTCTTCGCAACATCTAGAGCTTTGTATGTGAAGGTCCATCCCTCTGTAGTGGAAAGTGTAACATTGTCAGTTTGATTCAGAACTACCGATGTAGACTCCTTCTTCGCAGATGAAAATGGTATTATTTTGATGAGAGTTTGGAGGGATGTGGCTTTCAACAAAAGGTTATTAAAGCACAGGTAGCCCAGCTCAGAATGAGAGTTTTTAAAATCATTACGAGTTGTGCATGGTATTAGTCATATTCGGCATAATCCTCAAAATGGTCGTGAATATAAAGGATTTTTATGGGAATTCAGGTAATGGATTCCAAGAAGATAAAAACGCTTTACCTTATTTTCTTGATGTTTTCCTGCTTCCTGTGTGATTATTTTTGTGATCTGTTGCGATTTAAGCGATTTCTTTTACTCTCGAGCTTCCAATTCTAGGAGTGGCAACCTGAATTCCCATACAAATCCTTTATTATCACGGACATTTTGACCATTATGCAATACGATACCACTCGAATTAATGATAAATAGATCTTTTTAGCTTGTAAATTTTGTTTTCCCAATTCAGACCACGTGATGTTCTCCACGGAATTTGCCTTTTGTCTTTTCATTAATTATGCATTCATATGCACGTGGATGCACGTGCATAAGGGGACATTTGGAAGAAACAGTTCTCTGGGGTATCATCACGTGGTCTGAAGTAGGAAAACAAAAAGGTCTATTAAGAAACGGTCCAGATAAGAACGATAGCAACAACGGTAACGAACATGTTGGAATGCAAAAAAGGTGCTAACTTTTCTATTGTCTGTACTTACTTCTGATTGGCTTAAACAGCAAAAGTTAACAAAACTTCATAAAGCGGTACATATATTCATCCTTACTTTCCAACCATCTTCCATATAACAAAATCTAGTCTCAGAGAAAAGAAAGAAGAAATCCTATGTGGGGAACATGTAAAATTGTAAACTTTTCTTGGCTATTGTTTTCAACTCTTGTGATTGGTCACAAGAAAAAAAACACCCTTTCAAAGTGCTGTGTAAATGCATTTTATTGCGTGAACGACCTTCTTGTAGGTTTATGAATTCTCTGTGTAAAAATGAGAACATTTCTATGTGGGGAAGGCACCGTTGCCGCATAACAAAAGAAATTGCTATCCACCTTACCCGGATCATCACTTAATGACTTAACTCTCCACTGAGCTTGAGCTGCTTGTCATCAAAGGCGTTGGCTCTAATTTGTCCACCTCCATCTTTCTATAATAAGGTAAAACACAAGCCGGGAGAATTTAAAAACTACTTACTATACTGCCTGATGTTATTCACGGCATGGATAAACTCTTTCTTGTTAGAGTACTGATTAAGCTTGATGTCCAGACGCGCATCCGTGCTATATGATATGACCGCCATCTGCATACCATTTGGACCGAAGTTTGTCAGGCTATTTGCCAGATTGGCAACAAAGTTTTTCTCCTTGACGAAATCGTTATCTTGAATGCTTCCAGATTCGTCCATTAAGATTCCCAATTCGCCTTTACAACCTGTAGGGATTAAGGAATGGACATCGTCATAAATTAATTCTTCGCAAGATAACAACATAGGCAAGAGCTGTACTCCATAAGAAATCAAGCCAATTCCGAGTTCCAAAAACCCTTGCTTTCAAAATAAGGCCAAGTGCACAACCCTTCCCCTCGGATTTACTTTTAAAAAACAGCAAAATTCAAAGTCATATTTCGCGAACAGGAATCCCTTTGTAAGGTGGATTTAAAATTTACCGAGCCACACACGTCCGTTGTTGGATCGTCAAGTTCGATTAGAAAAAAGCGGAATTTCCCAATAAGACGCACCATTTGCGTAACAAATTTTCATTGCAAGTGAATGTAGTTTTACCTATGTTACATTAACAAAATTCGATAAGATACCATGAATTTATATACAGCCGTACATACAGGAAATATAAGAGGATTCCACTTCGGGTTTAGGACAGGAAGTTTGCAGGCCGTTACAGTTCGGGCGGTTAACGATGGATTGAGTGGCTTTGCTGTTGCGCTGACGCGTTATTCGTCCACAAGTTGAGGACCAGCTGCTCCATGGGTACCAAGAACATGTCATGCTGATGCAAGGACCTGTTGATGCGTTAAACATTGAAAATTATTAATCTTCTTTTTTATTATTATTTGGGCTTTCTTTTATTATCAATTTTATTGAACCCACTAAACATTTTAATAGCCATCAACTGCATCAATTTAACTGCACACTTCATAAAAAGAAATCGAAAAATCCCTTGATGTCACTACTGACGATTTGACAGCTTAGACTGTCCTATATGTCTTTTACAACCGAAAATATACGATAAATTTGATGCTGAAAAAATTCCTTGATCTTTTTTTTTGTTTTGGAAAAGATCAGTAATGATCAAACAAAAAGTTAACCATCCACATCCAATCTCATCCTCAACCCTGTGTTGATTTGGATTCTCTTTCAGATTTATAAGGTTAGAACCCAAAGTAGGAAAGTGAAATGGGAAGGTTTGAGACCAATAGGGGTACTCTCAAGTACAGAACGGAAAAGCAAAGATCTGAATCCAAGTCTGTCTTGCCTTCATTTTTACTTGCTTGGTTAAGAATGTCAAATAGAGAAAAAATAAATAAATCAATAAACACTCCGAACGTTCCTAATCAGAATATTACTAGCACTTATAACTACACGTCTACCCCATTGCATAAATTCTCATTGACTGCCCTAGCAAGCCTCAGTGGGAATGCCCATACAAACATTGAACTTACAGTTTGTAGTTGTTCTCGTTTCCGTTTCTTGTCTGTCGCAGGTGACTTTAAGCCCTGAGCAGCCACCCTGCTTTTTGATATAATGCTCATTGACCTTTACCAGGTTCCGTGCGCGTCTCATTCCTGTACCACATGTGGCAGACCAGGCACTCCATTGACTATAGTCACACGTCACAAAGCGACAATTGTATGCTATGAAGGCATCAACATGATTTGACTTAGGCACGGGTATTTCAGATTGTATCTTGTTTAAGAGAGCTATTAATAAAATGCGACATGCTAATTATCGTCTGATTTTTTCTGCTGCTGTCTGTACTTTACACAAAGAAAATGGGAGCAATCGGGTATTTGAACGAGCAGGACATCAGGAATAAGAACATCGACAAAATTAGTGATAAAAATTGTAAGGGCGATATTACACAGGAAAAATTCACAACGGTGATTTTCAAGGGCAACAGACATTTTGAGAAATGTTTTGAATTGTTATTACATTGTTCCACCATTGTTGCCCTATACAAACAAACAGAAAAGTAAGAAAATATAATGTATGGACTTGACTTCAAAGTTTCAGGTATACATCGCCAGGTATATAGCATATCACGCGTTGGAAAGAGTAAGTAAGAGTCCACTTCCTTTCTTTTACTTGTAACTCCACTGATGAAGGGCCAGGCCCGAAACGGCTGAAGGGGAACCCAAACCACAAGACGCACTTTTGTTTATTATTTTTTGTTGAACATTCTCTTACTTACTTTCTTTTACACTGTATTTCTTAGTTTACTGGCATGGCGGTGGACCCAAAGTATTTGATGTTACCGGCGAAATTCGGTTATTAATAGGTTGCATTTTTTAGGGCAGGGCACTTCGAATCAGCAAACCAACCATCCATCTTATACTAACAAGAAAGGGCATTTGAAGTCTGAGCTGTGCTAAAAACGCATTTTTGTAGGTAATAACAAGTTATTTTCTGATACTGCCTATGTACTACGTTTATGGGGTCATGTGCGTTATCCCACAACCAGCTTACTTGTGCAGGACGAAGCCGTAATCGAGCTAATCAGAGTCTGCAACTGATTCATATTTTGGACTGAGAACACATGGGTGTTGCTAGGCGACGAGGCCATGAATTTTAGCTCATTCTGATTTGCTTTGCTTCCGACACCAATGGAGATGATATTCACCGAAGAATCCTTTAGCAGCTTTATTGGTGTTTTTAGAGTTTGCATTCCGCCAGTGCTCTGTCCATCTGTGATAATGATCAAAACCTATTAGATAAACAAATACGGTTCTGTTAGTAAATTTTTCTTTAAGTATTCTGTTGACGTCTGTTGATGTTAAAATACCTTTAAACGCGATTGGGCTTCACTTAAAACCCGGTGACTTGAGGAATGGCTCAAGTGATACAATGGTCAGACAATACAAGTGATGAGGTGGTCATGCGATATAAGTGGTGCATTGGTCAGACCACACATGCGGTGCGGTGGTCAGACCATAAAAGTGGTGCAATGGTCAGGCCATGCAAGTGGTACAACGGTGAGATCATAGATGCGGTGCAGTGGTCAGACTATACAAGCGGTGCAGTGATCAGACCATACATAAGAGGTGCAGTTGTCAGATCATACAAGTGATGCAATGGTCAGATCATACAAGTGGTGCAATGACAGATCATCAACACAGTGGTGTGATCAGACCAGGCATTAGAGGTGCAGTGGTAAGACTACAAAAGTGGTGCAATGTTCAGACCATGCCAGCGGTGCAATGATCTGACCATACAAGTGTGGTGATTTACCTTGGCTACCTTTGCACGTGCACCCTTAGCCGCCGTGAACAGCTGTTTGTAGGCTAGATTTAAGGCTTTGCCAGTGTATGTCCAACCACCTGCAAAAAAAAAATGTTTAATTAGACTTGTTTTTTCCAGCGTAATCAACCAAAAAACTTGTAAACGGGAAATGGAACCTGTAGTTTACACTTCCACTGAAGGGCAGGTTTAGCTCATAACACTGGACTGCAAAACGAGATGTTACATGTTCCATTCCGAGGACCACACAAGTTCTCAGGGCCTTAACATGACTAAGAAAAAAGGGAACCTTTGCCTTAATGCGTACAATGATAATCTCTCAAGATACATATTTTTAAGACAATGATAACCAACGCTTATCTCGTCTCATTTGCCTTCTTCTAAAACCTGATGGCTGTGGATTTTGGTTCAACTTTGTAAATCTTTACGCTTGAGACAGAGCTAAATTTGAAATGAATGAGAAGTGGCAGTATATAAAAGTAATTTCATATAATATACCTTCATGAGAGATGGTATTTACCCCTCTTTGAAAGGAAGCAGCGTCTCCGTATCTGTTAAGTGTAATATCCAGCTTTGCGTTTGTGCTGAAAGTAATAACACCAAATTGAGAAGCGCTGGGGCCAAATTGAAAGTGACCAGCCAAGGCTTTTACGAAGTTCTTCTGTTGTTCAAAATCAGCCTTGCTCACACTGCCAGACTCGTCCATCAGAATACCAACGTCTACCTTGCAAGCTGAAAAAGTGTCACATTTGCATTAACAGTTTTGTATGTTGCAGAGAAGAACTCTCCTAAAGCTAAGAGAAAACTTTTCGCCCCAATAGAAGGAATCCGGGATCCAAAGCGTGCAATCCGGAATCCAAGATTGTCATCGGATTATCTTGCATGGAGCGACTCTTTGCTTATAAAACAGTTTCAATCCACATGAGTTTGAACAGGACCATCCTGTTGAGGCTTGATAGATAGCTCATAGTCAATAATGTTTGTAGCAGAATGTTCCAAAGCTGTTTGGAAACGTACGTGTCACTCATACTAAAATAATCCGAGGCTTACGTATCTTCGTTCCCAGTTCAGACGAGTACCTACTTCTTTCCTGCCGCAAATCAAAATTAGGCCAATGCAAAGCGTTGAATTGAAGTTTTGATGCAACGAACCAAACTAAGTGAGTTAAGTTCGTGATAGGTTCAACGTCTGTCTCAGATTACGTTTGTATGACTGAGTTTCGATTGACAAACACGTTTGTCCGTCCACTCCAAACGAACAGACGGTGTAGAGCTATCGCAGTTTAATTAATAGAAAAAAAAAGTATTTCTTCGGGAGAACCAAACTAACGAACGAAAACTGTTGTTTTAAACGGGTTTCAAAGTTTGTTTTTTCCTCAAATTAGCTCGAAGCTTAGGGAATAAGTTCGACGTCTAATCCAGTAGTCGAACTCAGTGGCGGATCCAGGGGAGGGGCCCGTGGGGCCCGCCCCATCCCCCCTTATTTTTAGACCAAACTAAGACACGAAGGGCTGGAAAAAAGTTTTTCAAAATAAGGTCGACCCAAATGCCAATTTGGTTCATCTCATTATAAAACGTTAGGCCTACCTGATATTATTAGCTTTATGTTATCATGTATTTCCAAAACTATTGTATACTTCTTACCCTTTAAACAGCCGTAAAGCTCCATTCTCATTGAAATTCCTGCCTGCCAGGTTTTTGGATGAAGTCGCAAAAATCGAGCTTCAATATTTGGTGTTATACCGTGTTTAACTACTGAATTTCTGTCCCTGTTTGCACTGAAAACCTAAAAATTAAATGTCTAGATGTTAGCACAAAAATCATGTTTATAAATCTCGTTTAATATCATAGTGCATTCAAAGTTACTGGGCTCGTTTTTGTAGACAAAACTCGCCCACCTTTCGTTGACCAAATTTAAAAGAAAGAATGTTCCCCAGTTTCAACACATTTGACACCTATTGTGCTGATATTGGCAGAAAAAAAGAAAAGAGTGCACAATGGCTCAACGGTTGGGGCGGTTGGAGAGAATGGCGACCGATTGCACCTGCACGTTAGGGGATGATGAAATAGCAAGTCAAACTACAGAAACAAAATTATAGCAAGGAAAGACAAAAATAGAACTCTACGAATGACGACGGCTTAAAAATATAAGCTTGGACTCCGTTCATAATTCATATCCTGAACATGCCGATGAAAGGGCAAATGTTTTGAAGACGGGACATTTGAATAAAGGTAAACACGTTTTTAGACTTGGATAAATTTAAAATGTATTTTAAAAAATTAATTTAATGCAGATCTCGGAGGGTTTTATGTATCCGTCATCGGCTGAAATATTCTGCCTTATTCGATTATTACTAAATAAAATAAATCATAAGATTAAAGTCAGCTAACAAAAACGAATGAAGGTTAGGGCAACCTGTAGATCAATCATAGAATTACAGTTAGTTAAAAATGCTGTCTCACACCCAACTTAGTAATGCGACTCTTTTCGTTCCAGCTGGCATTATTAAATTTCTCAGGGGTTAACTTTACATGTAAAGAAAAGCAGTCGTTTTATTGAGCTGGTGTAACTTACTTTACTAAGTATGGATGACTTGCGGTGAATTCGTGAAAGGCGGGGCTAGCAGCCCATATATTTAAATTGTCATACAAACCTTTTGATGTCCACCAACACTGTAAATTGTGTATTTTGTGCCATCTTCGCTGTAGGACAAGCTATAGCTAGTAACCCATTGAGAAAAGTCTTGACGCCCTTGTGTGGCAATGGCTGTGAACTTCATTGGGCGATAAAAAGACACCTAGGAAAAATGAAAGTTTTGTGTTGTAATAGTGCTATCAGTGGTGCTTTAACAGTAGGCGAACACCTACAGTAAATTTAGTGATTGATCCATGCCTCAGTATTAGAGTAATAGGGGGCTTAAGCAACGACGAAGGTAACGGCAACGAAAACGTCACCCAAAAAGTGCATTCATGCTGTATCAAAATTCATCGCTCTTGTTCCAACTCTTTTAATTTGTCAAATGCTGGCGACTTTTTTAGGAGTTGAATTCTAAAGAACTAAGATCACAAAAACAAAGAGAAAATCTTAGTCTTGCGCTCACTCCTCCATAAAACGTAAAATTAGAACGTTTCACGTCGTAGTTGTGCAGTGACGGCAAAGAAATGTACAAAAAAGTGTTATGCACGTGCAAAGTTGTTGTTTTGCTAATCTGAACCTACATATGTATTGCTTTTCTGCCGTTCTCGAGGCCGTCTCCGTCGTCGTTGCTTAAGCTCTCTAGTATGGACATTTCACAAACCTGAAGCCATTGGTCTTGATTGTTGTACTTTGCTGACCACGATCCCCGGAAAGTCCCCTGTTTTGGCATGTTCAGTCTTCCTCTCCAAGCTGCGTGTTTCCAATCCCACACAGTTGACGCTGTCATTTGACTATTTTCCACCCATCCACTCTGTAGTCCAAGTGGCTTATCGCACGCTACATTGGTCATGAGAAAATCATGAAAAGGACGCTTTATTCTACTGCACTGTCAATCAAAAAGATCTGTTTCAGCCCTAAAGTGCCAATTTAAGAAGCCCCGCATCTCATCTTCGAAATCAGATTCAGCCTCTCTCGATTCCATTTAAGCATAATAAGCTAAAACAGCCCCATCAAATGCCTATTCCAGACCACGATGGGACTCATTTCAGCCTGTGGGACTAAATCAACCTTTAGTCTAGCTAATTGGACTGTATCGGCCCTGTTCAGGGGAGCTAAACTAGACCCCCCAAAAATAGGACTGTATTTTATTGACCGAAACTACCCCCTGTTATGGGTAAACAGATCTTTTTTACTTACAGTTTATAGCAGATTTCAGGATTGTACCTTGATAAAAAAATTTACATTACAGTCAGGTGATAGATCGTGGCGTACAGTTTCGAAAGCAGCTCATTCATTTTCTTTCTAGAATGACCTATGCAGTGGGCCATGCCAGTTCTTCATTTTTTGTAAGCATCCTAAAAATTATAAAATGTGATTTGCAATGGGCAAAACTCAACCTTTAAAGCTTTTTCTCAACCAAGAAATCTTGGTAATACTTTTTGCACTATTTACTCACAACCCTCAATGTTATGTTCTATTTGCATCATTTGTTTCAGGATTACTTGACTGGAGTGTCTGCAAACTAGCTTGATAAGCTAAGTGCACTTTCCACTATAAACAAAGAAACAAAAAATGCCTACAAATGACTTACGTCCCTCAACGGCGGGTTTCTGCCCCGGGGAGATACTCATACGGCGCCTGCAGTAAATGTTAGCGGCGTTTAGCAGGCTCGGACCAATCCACTTTGCTTCGTTTGCGATTCCGTACACTCTTCTATTACCACTGTTACCGCTATGTACTCTGGCCGCCGGCCAATTGTTGTCGTCAAATCCGACTTTTTCCCAGTTTCTTATGCCTTGAGTAGTACATTTCCATGTGCTGTCAGTAACGACCCCGTTCCCAAAAGACGCAATAAGACCGCCTGAACCACCAACGTTTTTTACGTAGACAGCAACAACTTGAATGTCGGCAGAGAAGTAGAAGCTGTGGTGGAATTATATTTTCAAAGCTGACACAATTTTACATGTTTTAAACTTACACTTGGTTATCTTAAAGAAAAAAAAAACTTTACATAGAAAACTTTGAAGTATTGAAAGTTTCGAGTTAAAAAGAGACGGGGTTGTCTTTCTTTGCCAGAAAACGAAACTGGTCCTTATAGATCCTTATCATGAGCGCAATGGGAAGAGGGCACTTCGAAGAAAGTAAGGCAGCGACGGGGAAGCCTGTTACAGGAAGGATTGTGTCGACATGAAATTAAAGGAAAGGACGAGAGTTTGACTTCTCTTAGCCGTGTACGCGATAATGAGTCTTGGGCCTAGGAAAAACGTCGAACTTTTCATGAGACGTACCAAACTCTAATTTGAGTCGACCTAAATTAAGTAAAGACAATCTGTTGGGTCAGACATCGAACTTACGACGCGTCGAACCAATCAACTAAATCAGACCAAACATGCGTTTTTAATGAATTTTCTCCTGCACTGGGCTAAACATAAATTATCATACAGATTTATAATTTATTAGACTAAGGTTAGTTCGTGGCATGTGAAGATCGACAGGGTTTGTCCCTGAGACAATCTTCCGACGTCCAGTCCTTCTGAAACAGACGGATGAAACGTGTTGGACGATCCAAACTTATTCAGACGAACTAAACTGATGAGCCAGACGTCAAACTTTTCATGAACTTGACTCGATAAGTTTGGTTTGTCTCATGAAAAGTTCGACGTTTGACCTATATAAACCTTGGAGTCCTTAATGGCGGCGATTTTTCACATAGGAGTTTAAAGCAGCGTTTTATTTTGTTACCTTGTGGGAACATTCCACCTCCCGTTATCTTTTCCCATGTATCTTCCGTTGGCATATACCCAAGTGTGGTCGTCTCCACTAATCTTTCCTTCCATTCCTGTAATTATTCAACAGTCCTCCTGTTATATCCCTTCGATAACACCGTTTGCAATTAATATTGTTATATTTACACGCACATAGGGTTATCATGACCTTCTGGATATAAACAGATAAAGTGAGCCAATTTTAAAAAAAATGATGCTCTGAATGCTTCGAGGCAAAAATGAAAGAATAGAATGGTAACAAAAGATCGCTGTTTATTGCTAGTTTTCTCGCAATTATTAAACGTAGCATAAAAGGAGAACTTATAACTCACAATTATTATTCATTTAAAACATTCCTCAGTTTTTGATGATTAGCTTCGATCTAAAATGGTGAAGAAGTTCACCGCTAAATAAATCGAAATAACACAAAATGATAGCAAGAATACGAAAACGTATGACTGGAGAAATATCAGCTACCTTTGGATGAATATCTTCAAATAAAATCTGTATAAATAATGATGAGGTGATGATGAGGAGGATGGCGATGATGACAACGACAACGACGACGATAATGATGATAATCGATTTTACTGCAGGTAATTTTTCTTTTCTTTTTATTTTTTTTTTACAGCAATCGCCTTAGTTTTGAGTATGAGCAAACACTAAAATTACTTGTCACGAAATTTCGAATTGGAGGCTCGTTTTACCTCACAGTGATTCGTGTTCGATTCCAAAACAATTTCACAGGTCTATTTTCATGGACTTTCTAGTTAAGGACTGTTGCTCCGAATATTTTTCTGAGACTAATTTAGCATACTTTAGCAATAAAAGCTGATGCCAGAAATGTCCGTCATAAATACATTCGAAATGTCAGTAATACATTGTCCAGTTTTCACTGTATTTCTAGTCGTAATAACTTCATCCAAAAATATCTTTATAACGCTTTTACTGATTTCGCTTAAACTTCCCGAAGATCGAGGCCGCGGCTGTTGGAGGAAAAAGTTCCCGCTAACGATTTTATAAGAAGAGTTCCCAGTGCCGAGAAAAACGGCTGTAACTAAAATACGAAAAAGCGTCATTTCGTTATCACAACAAATTTTCATCTTTATCTGTTATACAGCTGTGGTCGTAATTTTTTCAAATCTTTGTTAATGGCGACGTACTTTATGCTCAAATTTGGGAGGTGTTCGCCCTGAAAAACCCTATCAAGCCACCTTAACTGTCAAACACGACCAGACTGCATATAGAATGACCCACCTCTACACCATCCATATTTTCTATCCTCGTCGTAACTAGGGGAGAGGCTGCACCAAAGTCGGCTTGCTCTGGAGGATGTACACGCATTGAAAGTTTGTCCTCTATAGACAAAAGGAAAAACGCAGCACTTGCCGTCCGATGTTTTCATGTTGCACATAGCTGCCAAAAAACAAACAAACAAACAAACAATTAGACAAATTAGGTGAATATTAGAAGGGCTATAATTTTGAAAGCTTGGTCAGATAATCCAGGGATAATTCTTATTGGCCTGCGTGGTTGGCGGCTTTCGATCATTGGCAGCATGAGCGCTTTAAAGCTTGTTCATATCAATGTAACTTGTGTTTCTGTCCTTTTATCTTTTATTTGGAAGGCATTTGCGACAGAGCGAAGGCGGTTTCTCGGAAATGAGGTAACTGCATGTCCATGAAAAGCACATGATCGTCTGGTATCAACATCCCTCGAGACGAGTTACATTATATTAGTCGAAACGATAATTGTTTGAAAGCGAATGGAGAGGAGAAACCACCTTGACTCTGATACAATCCTTTCCAAAAAAACTGTACCAACAGAAGACTCAGATGCAGAGGTAAATAATTTGGAAATCATTGTATTGAAATAAGTTACAAAGCGCGAACATAAAATGTTCTCTGTGGCGCGGCAAAAAAGGAAAGAAAACTTCACTTTCGACCATTTTTCTCAACTTTTTTTCGGCCCGGTGTTGCAGCATTTTTATTTCCTCCCTTAACTATCGTAGTTTTGTCTAAATTGCGGGGCAATAATGGCCATTTTTCTACGCTGGCTATCCCCACAAGACACCCAATTCTCAGTTCTAAGAGGCCTTGGGATTAGAGGTTAGCCAATTCCTTTCCTTTCAATTGGTATACACATCGTCATTGTCAGGAGCCCTTAAGGGCTCCTGTTATCGTACCTAATTTCATAATTTTGAAATATTTCTATCAATAGCACTTTTTTTTTAGAAACATTGCTACATTTGGTTCTTTTACTCGCCCGTCAAAAGGCCAAGCAATGTATGGTAACAAACTACCTTGTGTTCCTCTTACCGAACTGAATCGGCTTTGGAAAGTGAGGAGATGGAATGTATCACTGGGAAGTTCTCGAAGCTCTGGTCAGTTAAGAAACATTTTTGGCCGATCAGAAGCATCTATCGATCTGATCAAGTCATTTCGCCCCAGTTACTTAGCCCCCTTTTCTAGAACGATAGAACGAGGAATATTGTATTTGACTCGTGGTTGTTTTGGTTATGGCTTAAAGAACGAGGAATATTACATTTGAAGCGCGCTAAATGACTCGAAAATAGGGGGCGAAGTAACCGGGGCGAAATGACCGGTTACCCTCTTTTCAGTTCCCGAAGGTACTTTAACGGACTGATCGAACTTAAAATAGACTTGTACATCAAATCGCGGACAAGAGCCTGCTGGTTGGCAAGGAAAAAAAATTAGGTAATGTGTTGAGCTGATTTCGAAAACGTCTTGTAGCTGTTTACTTTACTGAGCTCCCTGGTTTTGAATTTTTTCTTTTCTATCGTTTGTTTTCTATCATCTTCGTCTTCAAGGTCGTAGTAGTGATATGCGTGAATCGACTATTATTAATCTCAGGGGACTTGGGCGGTCGTTAAGTTTTGCAGCTGAGATTAATAATAGTCGATTCACGCATATCACTACTACGACCTTGAAGACGAAGATGATAGCAAACAAAAGACAGAAAAGACAAGACCGAATACAACTATCAGGTTTTGCGACAACACCAATACACCAATCCTTTTATTTAGTGATTTAAATTAACTTGCGCAACAAAGTTTGATAGCCATTGTCTACACAGACTTATTTAAGCCGGAGAAAACAAAAGATCAAGGTTATAATAATAGAGCGTATTTTTTAGTACTTTACTTTAATCAAAGATGAATGATTAGAAATGCATAGGGACACGAAAACAACTGTGTTTTTTTGTGGCACTAGGCAAAAAACATAACCGTAGCATAGGAAAAGTGCCGGTCAAACTGCACTTCTTTATTCATATTATTATTTTAATAAACTCCAAGAATGCTTTTTTATTTCTGTTTTGTCACTTTTCCCGATTGGCTAGGTACAGTCTTAAAAGGACAAACGTTTTTGACCGTGGAAAATGTACGGAAAGCTAGAACGTAAAGCTGAACCGAATAATAATGATATCAATGGTTTTCATTGTACTGCTGCCGATTTTTTTATTTATTATGTCATTTTGAATTGATTAAAAACTGATTTACACAGAAAAATTTGAAGAGAGAGTAAGCAAATTTAAAAGGTATTCCATCAAAAATCATGTATTTAAAATCTTACCTCCATTACCAGCTACGGACAAACTGTTGGGAAGAAGGAAAAAGACTGAGATGCTAAATTTGAACTAGTGTATGACAAATGCAAAAGAAAAGAAGTCAAGAACAGTTGGCAAATAAGATACCAAGTTATTTCCATGAAATATCATCCGCGATTCACCGCAATTAGTAAAAGAAAATTACTCACCAAAGGGTATAACATTATCTTTAGCCGAGCAATGTGTAAAAATGAAAAATCGAATCGCATAATTGAAATGCAGATGTTTTACGGGGACATCGGACTTAACATTAATAATTATAGAAACCCCCAATAAAAGATCATATAGGGCTTTTAAGAAGACTTTTTTTAAAACTCGTACTATACCGATTAAGAAACCAAGTAAGTAACGTTAGAAAGTTCTTAAATTCCGAGACTGCGATGTTAATTGCGTAGTCTACTCCTCTTGGTTAGACGAATATGTTAGAAACAACCAATCAATTTGTTTAAGGAAGTCGGTCACATCCTAAAACAAATACCGTCAAATTGCCACGTAAAAAAGCTTTATGGTAAAGAAAAATCTCTGTCCGTATCGATATTACTTGTCTTCTCAAAACAACGGTCTGGTTTTCCTTTCTTTTTTTTGCTATACCTAAAACACAATTTTAAAGTTGCGATTTACCTGAACTATAAAAGAAGTAATTTCCACATTAAAAAGAAGGAAGGAAACCACAGAGCAGAATCTACTCACCGACAACAGCAAGCGCTCAAAAGAACCAATAAAAAAATTGTTCTGTTCATCATGTTTGTCGCATTACAAAGAAAAGAAAGATTTCCGCTGTTAAAAAGGCTGACTTTTAAGGGCGTTGTGTCCCGAAGAACGCAGAGTTAATCGTGGAAGTTAATTTTGGACCAACTTGCACACACAAGCGAGCCAATTACATAGATTTAAATCTCATAAAATGACTTGTTTGTTTAGTTTACGTGGTAACAAAGGCGTTAAGTTTCTATTCATCCCATATTGAAATTAAGCGTGGAAATTTGTTCATGTTGGCTTTACGCAATGTCAAATCCCGGTGTTTGTTTAAACTGGTGAAAAGAACTTAAGCTCTTTTAGTCGGCTTGTGATAGATAAAGCAGCTAAATAAATCCGTCGACTTGAATGGTCAATAATAAAGAAAGGCTCTTTGTTTAATAGTTGTTCCGATCCTGTAACATTCGGTTATGTCCTTTTGGGAGCATTTTGAGATAAACTCATTCTAAGCACGAACTGAGCCCATTATGATTTCTTTGCTGTCTTCGGTTTTTTAATTTTTTATTTATTTTATTTTATTTTTTTACCATGCTTTAAATAGCTGGAGCAAATAAGCACAAAAAAAAAAGAAAGAAAGAAAGAAAAAAGAAACACACACGCAGAAAAGAAAAGGAGCCTCTATGAATTTGTTAAAAAAAGTGACTTAAACTGACAAAATGAAACAATGAAATTAGAGAGTAACAAAAAGACCAATAATATCAATAATTTCATGTAGGGGCGTATAATTCAGTCAGTAAGTAAAAAGATCAAAAAGGTTTTGACTGCCTTTTGGGCAGTTAAAAGTTATAAAGTGTACAGCTGAGTGGTGAATTAAGGATTGGCTGTCTGTTTCACAAAACTAAGTGTTTTATTGCTAATTTCCAAATAGATCAACACCGTTGCTTAGAAATATTCCTCTCTAATAAAAAATTTACATTACCATTTAAATGTTGTAATTGAAGCGCGAAAGACAAACCACAACAATTTAATAATAATAATAATAATGATTTTATTTATATAGCGCTAAAATCCAATAATTGTCCAAAGCGCTAAAATTGCCAATGATTGTTAGGAACCTTTGTTTCGAGAGACTCACGAAAACGTTCGGGAATTTGGAGTGTATCAGTTTAAGAGGTAGAATATAACCACCCTACTAAACGAGATTTACAGGACCTTTTACAGTTATTACTACAAAAATGACTAACCGGGACGACAGTGCCAGTTGTTATATTGCTGTTTCTGCAAGCGGACGAGATAAAGCGATTTCTGCGTTCTAACTAGCTGCCTGAGTTGGCAAGATGGAGATATTTTGTCCCCTCGGGACCCCGCGTGAAAAGATTTTTGTTTTGCCAAAAAAATAAAAAATAAAATAATCCGTTATCGACCAAGCTTTTCCGGTGAAGACGGCTACATGCAAGCATTGTGTGGCCTTCTTGGAACATTTGGCCATCTTGACTTCACGCTTGGGTTTCCAACAGATCAATTTTAAAAAGGAAAGAAGAATGGTTTCATAGTAACGTTTTTGGAACTATATAGTAAATGAAAAGTGAAAATTAAAATAAATAAAATAGAATTTTAAAAAAATGAAAATTTATAATTATAGATTAAACGTACCATTGCGAAAGTAGTTGCCATGGGAACATTAATTATTATAGAGACATGATTGATGAAGCAAATTATTGCCAAATGAAGTTTAGGAAAATAACTTTTACCTTCATCTTGATGGATTCCCATTAAGTTGTTTCAAAGTTATGGATAATTAAAATCGAACGGGCACTTTTGAAAAAATGCCATAAACCTGACAATTGACATGACCGAGGAACCTTATTTAGGGAGTGGTTTCTAAACGAAAAATAACCAATCTTGAATATCAGTGAGGTATTTTTCGCGCACTGAAATTGGCAAAAAATCTGTATTTTAGAGCCCGATTCAATAGTAGTGATCCAAGTCCCAAGGAAGTGAAAATGGCCTTAACTGATTCCTCGACACCTCAGTCTTCTGAAAAAGCCAGGGTCAACCTAACCGCCAAAGCACTTAGTTTTTTTTATAATATAGTAAAACGTACACCTTGGTACGCCGCCATTTCTCCCCCCCATTTTTCTTTTTTTTTTTTCTATTTTGGCTCCTTTGTCAGAAGTAAGCTTTTCAAATTTGGCGCTCTGGACCGTGAGATTAGGTCCTGGATGTCTCGTGGAATTCTCAGCGATGGGACTTGGTACAACGAATAGGGAGACAGAAAAGTGCAAGGCAAGCGCAGCAAGTTACAAACTGTTACGCACCTTTGTCTGTCCATTTTAGTTAGTGAACATTTATATAATCTTGACTGCAAAATGAGAAAGAATCAGAAGAACTTGGAAAGCGACCACACTATGTCAAAATAAAAGGATACATTTCGGATCGAAATAAGTAGATTTGAGGATTTACTGCTTTGGATTGGTTTTAAGTTAGTTCTTTTTTTTTTTTTTTAATGTTTAACAGGAGTTCCGCTTTAGGCTTATCTAAATCTAAGTATTGTTACGTCGCATTATGTTATTTTATTAACTTTTGCCACTTGTTCCAAGGTCGATCACCAAACAGAAGTAGTTTAGGTCCAGTCAGGCTTCGGGTCCGATTAGATATCGAACACGAACTTGAAGCCATTCCTCCATTTCAAAATTTAGTATCCATAATTTCTTCTTTAGATGTTTCAAGCTGCAATGCATGCGCTGAAAGGTCACTTCTGTCATCTCTTTGTTTCCCTCTTTCCTCGCCTCTCACTACGACGGGGCGTCTTAAGCACAACAATAGCAGAGAAGATCTGAACTCAGAGATTCTCAATGCGTACAGAACTGGATTGACAATGGAGTTGGTATAATTCATTAGAATTATGTATAACCAATAACTATGTGGTGGTATATAGACCTCATGATCGGCCACTAAATAGTTACCAATGAGTAGGGGAAGCCAGGAAAGTATGGCAGTCATAGATGCAAACAACAGCGTTTTTGTCAGTCGTTTCATATTCTGCGCAGATCTGTTTTGCTGCTGTAAAGTGATACTTCCCAGACTTCCCCCATGGAACTTCATCAAAATGCCAATGTTTAAGTAGACTGCAAAACAGTCGGTTTTTTCCTCAAAATCAGTAAAGAAATCGGTAACGCGTGGCGTAAGAGTCTTGTGCGCGCGAACCGCGCGAGCCTAGCGTCTCTCCCCAGTCTCGCTCTCTGTTTTCAGCCTTTGACTGCTCGCGCGTACTTGAATACGCAAAAATACGGACTGTTTTGCAGTCTAATGTTTAAGACACAAACAGCAGATAGAAATACCAGTGGGAAAAGAACCCATCCGTAAAAGGAAAGTCCTAGATGAAAGTAGTGTTCTGCGTTGTGGACAGCGCAAACAATGATGGCCAAAAACCATGTCGTTAAAATGATTATGAAATATTCTCGCACTGACAGTCTTCGGTGTTTCAATGGCCAATATATGGCATAGAATCTTTCAAAGGATATGAACACTGCAGAAATTAAAGATGAGTGCGTGAAAATGGTATGCAACACATGGACAAAAATATCTAACCTCATCTGCAGCTCATATGCATTTTCCCACAGCTGAAATGCAGGTCCTACTATCAAGTAAACATACAGCGGCAGACACACAGCTCCTAACATGGGGCCAGAAAATGCCATGTTTATAATAAGAAACAAGCTTTTCCTGCGAAGCTTTCTATTAAATGCGAATACAACCACTGTTAACAAATTCCCAAAGGCAATCAGTACGGCTTCCACTACAAAAGCACTGCATAGTACGATTCCTTCTGCCAAAGTGTGGTAATAGTCTTTGCTCGCACTGTTCGAGGCATTGGTAACAGTAATGTTTCTGATATTCTTGTTTTAGATAAAACCAACAGTTATCTAAAAAGTCACAGAGTGCGCCTGATTTCAGTCAAATATGAACGGAAGAACTTAACAGAATGAGCGAAGTGAGAAATTTATAAAGTCAATGCAAAGCAGGTGGACAAACGATTTACAATTGGATCAATTACCCCAAAGTTCAGTGCAAATATCAACAAACTTGTTTTGGACCTCCTTCAAGAGGCAGCCCAGGGATGCCAATTCCACACACCCAATAGATAGTGGAATGATACACAGCATAGAGTTAAACCTTGGTTACCTGAAGTTGGTTCTTATAATTAGGAAGCATGATTCGCTGCACGGCGTCCAACCACCCGTGAGAGACGTCACAAAAAGCGTTGTAAAGAAGCTCGCCTTGATTGCTTTCCGCTGTGCTCTTGGCTGAGGAAGCAAACACGTAGCAGAGTTCTTATTATAATCTTTTTATTGTTGTTTTTTTTCTTTGTCTGTAGAAGCCAAGCATTCCTCATTTGCAGAGGATATCCAGGAAAGAAAATGCACACTAAGAGAATCCGAAGAGAGAGAGAGTTAAGGTTAAGCCGAGTTTCCAGTTGTAGATCACTCGAATGTGTAACTCAGTATTTGCGCTTAAGTGCATGGATAATCTTTCAGTGAATCAGTCTCGCTCGCTTCGGGTATAGTTAGAGAATTAGGGAATCATCCACAGAACACCTATAATTTAACTTTCTGCCAACAACTTTCCCATTGCTATCAGTACAGCTTTCACTACAACAGCACTGCATACGATTGCTTCTGTCGTAAAAGTATATTTTGTCCTCCGCCGCGAAAGAAGACTTATAGTTTGAGCCTTTCGTTATTATGTAAAAATTTGAAAGAGATTATAACATATGGTTACAATATAAAGTACCAGTCAGTTCTACTGCATATACGTCCTGGTCTCGCACTTATTAATCCCTTACGCTCTAATATCAACATGCACATCCTCAATATTGTTTTTCATACAATTCTCATGGTACCTCTGGAGAGAATTTGTTTAAACATCGAGGCATTTCATCTAGACTGATCGTTACCTTCATTCTCATGACCTGTATGTTTGATCAGACTGTGTTATTGTTAGGAGAAAATCATGATGCTGGTCATTATTTTAAGGCTCTAATGTTGATTTAAGTTTGATTGAGCAGGTTTGCTTGCTGTGTTCTAGCCTGTGTACAGCCGCCCCTTACCTTTTTTTTTTTTGAGGTAAGGGGCGGCTGTACACAGGTTAGCTGTGTTCTTTATGTCTATAGAAAACAGCACACTGTAAATTTTTAAATATATCATTTTTTGATGATCATTTTGCAAAACGCACGTGAACATAAACCCAAAATTGACACAGCCCACTTCATACTTTTGTTTGTTCTTATGACTAATTCATATTTACAGCCGAAACAACAGATTCTACAGAGCTCAATACAGAACCAAAATCTTCCAGAAGGCGTTTGTTTGCATAATTACATACAAAATTAATGTAAAGTACTAACACAAATAACTTAAGCGTAAACGAGTGTTACAAGTCTACGAATACTAGAGAATTATATTGTTTCAAACTTCAAGTCCTCGAAGACAGAGAATCAGACAATTCGCGAATGGGTTGATATTTTGCGAGACTTAGCACTTTAAGATAGTTATCAAAATAACCATTGAATACATCTTGGAATATTTGGTTGTGTCGACGGAAGTTTACAAGATCGATGATAGTAGCATTGTGGGTTTGGTGCTGCTCGGGAACTTGGGCCTCATTCAAAATCTCCGCCATTTAAATTGAATTTTACTGAAAATTCAAATATTTGCAAAAACTTAGTTCTAAACTACTAAAAAACCATTTTTGTCCAAGGATGTGAAAGAAGTTAGAAAGCAAACACATAAAAAAGCAAACAAACAAAAACTACCATTTTTTGGGAAAAGGGTTGATGCCATGTCTGTCATATCTCCTAGCCACGCATAGCAACCAACTGTTACCTCAATTTGCTTATAATGCGAACTGTACAGCTACTAGGATAAAACGTTCGCACATCACTCACCCCCACCTTCCACCCACCTCCCTTTCTCAAAGTTTCATATTTAGATAATATATCGGCTGTCTTAAAGATCTTGGATGATGGTTAAATCTATTTTTTTATTATTATTTTGTATACTAGATGATTACACTTGGGGTATCTTTCCTAGGCGTTAATTTTATAGTTCAAGCATTTTTAAATTTGTACTGATTTAAATTCGATAATCTTTAGCCATTCGTGGTCATTTTACGTCATTGCATTTTTCAATTTAAGCAAAGAAAATATATCATGCAAGGTACCTTCCAATGGACACAAATAACTGAGGAGGCCAAAAGTGTCAGCACGTTTCAGCACCATAGCACCATTTGTGGTAAAGTGGACAGGAAGTTAAAAAAGTGAGTTTGCGGCTTGATCGATCTGAATGAGTGCTAAACTTAGAAGGCTCTTACTTGTTATGCAGTCACTTAAGTCAACTTCTACAAGGGTTTTTGACTTGAGCGTAAAATAATTATTTAGTTATGATCAGAGAAAATGAATGCCGAGTTCAGGTTTAATTAAGTATTTTTCATAGCTTAAGTGCTCTTCGTGCCCATTTTTAAGTTTTATCATTTTACGTTTATTTCATGCGTATTTAATGCTGCAATGTTGCATGCCTCGTAAGTTTTTAATCCCTTTTGTAGCTAGCGATACGTGCTCGAGCGAATTTAAAACCGATAAGGTTTCACTGTTTACTCGTAAAATCGATATTTCTCGCATGTTTAGCTTATAGGCGGAAGAAGATTGTGATAACCTAAAATAGGCCTTAAAGCTGCACTGTTGGTCCTGGTAACGAATAAATCGTCTTAGTATAAAAAGGAGTGTAAGCATAGAAGAGCAGCCAGTAACAGGCAGGAGTACACCAAACCGTTCAAAGCAAACTCACCTTTTGATCATGTCAAAGTTTGTCCTTGTTTTCGCG
Organism: Porites cylindrica; assembly: GCA_964035525.1. Lineage (NCBI taxonomy): Eukaryota > Metazoa > Cnidaria > Anthozoa > Scleractinia > Poritidae > Porites > Porites cylindrica. The sequence goes on along the minus strand of OZ037788.1, from coordinate 14,157,334 downwards.
GTCTTCTCGGTGCTTGCCTTTGCGAGCATCACTGCTGCAAAGAACTGCCAGACACTTAACGGCACATGGTATAATCAGCGAGGCGATAAACTTTACCTGGAACACAAAAGGGACAACAGAATTGTGGGTGAATACTGGACTAACGATCCAAGACTGAATAGCTCAAAAGTGGCAAAGTCTATTCTGCTAGGTGGATATGTGAGATTTTTCTTTCTTTAGTCTAGTCTCTAATGAACACAACACAATCTCATTTATAGCCAGGCTATGACAGACTTACCCTGCATGGGTTCTTATGGGTTGCTGTACGAAATCTGATTTTCCCCAAAAAAAACACCAAACGAACTAGTAAAGCGCAGTTCTTGGAACCATTACTTTCTCTCTCGCATTAAGACTAGCGCTCCCTTCCACTTCACTTTGTTAAATTGGTAAGCATCAGTTCTCACTATCATTCAATAATTTTCTATTATTTCACAACTTGAAAGCATTCACAAGCATGAATGTTGGAGTGTACTTGTGGCATTATCTCTCTTTAAGGTGTTTGACCCATTACCACGCTATTCAGTCGGCAATATCAGGCGTAAAAAATGCTCTCCGCTAGCCTCCTTCAGTTCCCTCACAAAAAATTGAAAATCACAAAGCTCTTTCCAGTAACTCCTGCATGCCCCAACCCTGTACTTGTGGCCAAAATTTTAAATAAGCCTTCAAGGAAGCACGTTACCGATCCTGGCATTATCAGTTATCTGCTATTGGACTTCGTGTCAGCGAAACATTTAAATCATTGGAGGACGGTCTTTTGGATCATGCAAAAAGTACTAAACTGCATTTATTGTCTAACCTTTTGCAGGTACTGCACCTTATGACAAGCCCGGTGTAGCCTTTTTTTTCTCAGTTGTTTGGCGGAACGGTACTTCAACGACTGTGTGGACAGCCCAGTGTATTGTGTGCGATGGCCATGAGAAACTTCTGACTTCCTGGTTGCAACGATACATTGTTGGTACGCGTAAAGATATTTGGGAATCAACCAGAATCGGGCAAGACACTTTCACACGATTTGAGCAATCAAAATCTCCTAAAATGAATGAGTCCAAGTCAATCTCGCCTCCCTTTGTCAGAAGAACCATCAAAATTTGGGATCCAGATGTAAAATCCAAACCTTGCAGCTTAAGTGGTACCTGGTATAACCAGTTGGGCTCCGAGACGATCTTAAACCAGAAAAATGACGGCGTTGTTGAAGGAGAGTACCGTACCGCTGTTGAGCGACGACCAGGCTCAGCTGGGAAGAGCTTCTCCAAGGTGTTGGGGATCGGACAAGTTGGTGGCCCAACCAGTGTTTTCCCATTCATGGTTGTTTGGAAAGGGGGCTCATCCGTGACTGGATGGTTAGCGCAGTGCTTCATCCAAGGAGAGAACAAGACAGAGATCGTAGAAACTACGTGACTGTTGAGAATCAAGGTTGACGCATGCATTGACAACTGGAAGTCGACAATGTTTGGCCAGGACACCTTCACACACGCTGAGCAGAGGGCGGGGCCAAGACAAAAAGACGACAAGCACGTACCACTTGATCGTGATGACTAGGCAGAGTAAACGGCAGCAAAAGGCATGCGCAGTAGGTCCTTGTGGACTCTTGAGTAGAGAGAGAGAGAGCTTAAACTGAGGTGCTCCCATAAATACATAATTAAGATTATCAGCAAATTTGACAGTTTTCTGACTTAAAAAGAGTTCATCGTGTCTACATTACCGGGTGGAAACTGTTCACCTTTGACCGGCTATCTGAGCTATACCAAGGCGTCATACTACTTTTAAAACACCAATAACAAGAGAAGAAAACAGAGGACGATTGTTATGGTTTTATTGAAACAGTCGCCAGTTATATTTAAAGCTAGCTTGCTTAGCTGCGCGACAGCTATATCATGACCCTTCTGAGAAACAAAATTACATCATATTTTCTTAAATACTATGACCTGTTCTGCTTCTTTTTAATTTTTTTTTTTAAAATTTACCGTCACTTTCTTGTACTTTGTTTGTTTGTTTGGCCTTTTTTCACTCCGAAGCTGTTTCGCATTAAACCCTATGAAGAAAAGTTGAGGCGTATTTGTAGGGAAGAAAGGGCGCGCATCATAACTTCATTAGATTTGCACCGGTGTAGTTAGTAGACGGGGAACAACTCTAATGACATTGGACCTACCCTTTTCTTAGGAAAAAAAAAAGACAAAAAGAAAACCAAAAAAAGAAAAAAACAGTAGGCAATTAAAAGTACGATGTAAGTTTCACAACATAGCTGGTCGATAACTCCTGCAACTTGTCCCTCAGTAAAATTTTAGGCCTCTCGTTGAAATATTAGTATTTAGCTATGAATGGCCCGAAGTAATCAAAATGCTAGTTTTATCATATTGCAATTAAGGCCTAAGACGATAATAACAGTAATAATGTTCTTTTCAATTGTAGGGTAATAGGACAGCTTTTGTAACTCTTTTACAAAGAGAAGCCCATAGAACGATATTACTGTTGAATACAAGCTGGAATGAGCAGCTTTACCAATGCGTTAATTACGTTAGTTACGTGCGTGGTGTTTATTGCCATGGATGTCCAAATTTAACGAGATGGTTGGACAGACGAGTGGCCTCGACTGTTTAAAAGTCGTGGCCAATAGTAAAATAGATAAGTGAAAAATAAGTAAATAATAATAATAATAATGATAATAATAATGACGATGATGATGACGATGATGCTTATTCAGCTCATTCCATGCATATGCATGATCAATCGAGCTTCACAGAAGTTCCCGCAAACAAAAAAAAAAACTAAAAAAACTGCGCTCGAAAAAGCTAGTGGAAATAAAAACATATTTTCAGTTTAATTTTAAAACGTGGAATTCTTGTCCCTATGTCCTTCGGTTTTTTGTTCCACAACTTAGGGGCCGTAAATGTAAGATCCCCATGGGTCTTTGATGATTTTATACTCGGTTAAGGAAAGCGTTAGGTTCCATTACAAGAGCCGCGAACCAAAACAACTGTTTTGTTTAACATGCTTCCCCTGAAATGCTGTAGACTGTATTGCCGACTTGTTTTAATTTGCCGACCTAGACATTTTATTTTATTATTTTCTAGTACTGATTCGCTTCTAGTTTTCCCCAATATTTTTTTGCTTTGTGTAGTACGTTTCTTCGTTTTTATGGAGAAGAATGTCCTGCTTCGCAATGATAAAACCGTACCGCGATAATTTGCAGCAATTTTCTATAAAGCAATTGCTGGAATAGGCATTTGCATGATGACGTCTTTTGACTACTTATAATTCTGGCATCGATATTAAAATATCGCTTTTAGCATTTAAAATATTAAACGATTTAGCTCCTTAATATTTGACTTCACTCCTTCTAAAAAAAACCAGCCAGCTCGTTTACTTTGCTCATCTAATAGATTGCTTTTACAAGTTCCTTCTGTTAATACCGTGGCTTATGGACACCGCTCATTTTCATATTATGCACCGATAATCTGGAACAGTCTACCTGATCATATCAAAAACTCTGAATCTGTTTCTACTTTTAAGAAACGTTTGAAAACTTTTCTTTTTAGGAATAATTACTACATATAGTTTCATCTACACTTTATTTACTATTGCAAGCGCATTGAGAATTCTTTAAATGCGCCATTAAAACCTACTACTACTACTACTATTATTTTTTTCTTAAAACTACCAGAATTTTTCAGGGTCTTGCTTTCTTGTGCAAATTAGGGCTATTGTTATTTGAACCTCACTGTGATTAAAAAATCTAAATATGAAAGGAAAATCGAAATGGATTCTGGTAGTAGTTGTCAAATGATGCCACCGTGCCAATCATCGGTTTTGTGGTGGTAATAGGCTTTCTAAGGAAGTTCAGAATAATCCAAGGTGGTAGTCCAATCCTGTGTGTATAGACCAAAGCACTCTACACAAAAAATTCCATCACAGCAAAATTTACCCAGACAACGCAGTCAATTCAATCAACACATATATCACATTTGTATAGCGTATTTCCTTTTGCATTTTTAAAATTCATGCTGCAATAACACACAAGAAGATAATTAAAGACACTCAGCAAGAACAATAAACGAATACAAAAAATAAGGTGTGAGTTGTGTAGGAAATATAATGGAAAAACTGAAACTGAAATACTAAATTTTCTCATATTGGTGTCCCAGGGTACGATTCATAAAAATGGCTTCAGAGTAGGGCAAAGTTCAAGTTCATTTATTCACACTTGTTCAATTACAATACAACAACAAGAAAAAAAGAAAAAAAAAAAAAAAAAAAAAAAAAAAAAAAAAAAAAAAAGAAGAAGAAGAAGTAAAAACAGAGCTAACTATACATTGAATTAAACATAACAAAGAAAAAAAGTGTGTAGCAGCCAAAGGAGCCAAGCTTCCGAGTTGGCTACTACCACAGAGCGGTTACAAGTGGGTCGAGGTTATACGAAGCTATAAGGAGGTTATGGCAAAGCTACAGAATTAGACCTACACATCTCCAAATTAAATTTATCGCTACTTTACAGTACATCAACTGATCGTACGTGTGTAAAATGCTGATTTGACGTTGGCACCGTTTAGAATAAGTTTTTTTTGAACTATAAAATTTAACATTCTGAAACCCTCAAGTCGTCCAGCGTCGCTGACTCAGCTAAAATTGAAGTTAGTAATTTGAATTTAAGTGTTATTCATTAACCACATGAAGCATTTTTAATTAATGTTTTTTTTTAAATTTAGTAATTGCTTAGCTGTCAGCCATACAATATTCACGAGGCAAAAAAATGTAAATTGAAAAAGGAAACAACTTCAAAATTGACCAGTAGCTGACTTGTAATGTAGTTGCGGGGCTCTTTCAATCATGTCGTGTCCACGCTACAACCAGTCCCTGAGTTTTACAGCCACTGTAACGTCAATTTGTTGCCTTTCTGCCCTTTTGGCCATTCTAGAAAATACGGCAGTTCTTTTATCCGTGCAAAAGATTACTTCGTTACGTAAGACGTCGCGGTATTTTATGATCTCCCTCGCCGCCGGAGAGCTCTTCTCTACAGTAATTGGAAACTCATTTTTGTCGGCGTGGCTGATTTTAAATCATTATAGTCACGAAAACGGCACAGCCTTGTGGAAAATGGAAAGTACAATGTGGTGTCTCACAACCATGGTTACGACATATAACTTGGTCAATGTGGCGTTGGATAGATACGTTGCGATAACGTCGCCGTTACACTACTATACCAAAATGAGCTCCAAGAAGTGTTTGACACTTATTGGTTTCGCGTGGCTTTTATCATTTTTAAGCGGGTTGGTGGTGTACCTTATTCCCCAAGAATATTTACCAAAAGTATGGACTTATGGACCGATCGTGGTCGTATTAGTTCCCTTGTGTATAATAGCATTTTGCTATTTTGGCATTTACAGGGCATCGAAAGGCAATTTCCCGGCTCGAGTGAACATCATCGATGCTCAACAAGAACTTGAAAACAAACGACAAAGAAAGACAGCTTTAACATTTGGAATAATAACAGTATTGTTCTTTGTTCTGTTTGCACCGGTTATTATTTTCAACTTCATCCAGTTGCTTACACATGAGATAGAATTATGCGTAAGCCCCACTGAGAGAAAAGTGTGGATTTGCATTGCTGTTGTTTCGTATTGGAGCGCAATTTCTGATCCCTGGGTGTATATGATCAGAATGCCTGAGTTTAGAGCCGCGTTCAAGAAGTCGCTTCCTCCTTTTTGCAAAAATTTATGGAACTTTTCGGAAAAACGGTGCCAAGACGGAAAAAAAGACGGAAGCGAAATTAAGCAAAATGGTTTCCAAGAAACTGGGGTAGCTTACGAAAAGGAAATTTTCGACACAGCTCTGTAATTTCAATTCAGAAGTTAGCCAAAGAAATCGGCAGCTTGAGAGCCCAACTAAATGGTCAAACGCTTTATCAGTTACATCTTGTATGAAGTGAAAGCTTTCAAGAAATACCATCTTTGAGGATCCTGGAAAACCGTGACGGAGGCTAAGGGAAGAACGATAATAATTTACGAAATACAAGAAACTGGCGTACTAAAAAAATATTGGTTGAGAAAAAAGATAAACATTTTAAATCTCCCATCTAAAAAAAGGAAAAGAAGGGGCATTGTTTTTGCCGTACCCCATGATGAAGCTTGCAATTACGCTGTATTTCAACCATCTGCTAAATTTAATAAGTCGATATCAGTGATTATACGAAACAAAACTGAACAGAAGAAATTCGCAAAATATCAAATAAGAGAAAAAGGAATAAGATATGATCAGAAAAAAAAGATGTTTGATCTATGAAAGAAAAGGGCCAAATTGCTAATTTTTAAATGCAGTCAGATCGTTATAATATTTTTTTAAAAAAAAGGAACAGCTTTTTACTTATTATTATAAGTTTATTTCGCGATTTGCAAATTATCAAATCTTATTCTTTCAAGACGGAAATGTCTACCAGTTAGAAACAACCGATAGGAGATGTAAACAATATGGCAAAAGATTGTTTCGCGACTCAGATTTGTCGCAAAAATTGATGAAGATCACATCCAGTGTCAAGTTTAACATGATATGATTTCAAGTTTATCGTAATATAATAATTTTTTGTTCAACCAACAGCAAAAAGAAAAGCACTACCAGAATATAGTTTCAGGAGAAAGAAAAGGAAAGGAAGACTTAGAGGTTCATCCTAAAATTCAACTAGAATTTAAGAATTGTATGTGTAGAAATAATAAATTAAGACCTGTTCAATTTTCCTCGACTCCACCACTTAATGATACCGAATGTTTTTAATAACATACATGTAACCTATATTAGTCAAGAACATTTAATTTGCATGATTATTTGTTTTGTAGTAATATAATCAAATAACATTTATTGAACTACCGCAGTATGAAACACAAGTTTATGAAAAGAGGCCTTGATAAGTTTTCTTTCTTTTTGACTCTTTCTCTCACATTGCCCATAATACATGTACACCTTGTTTACGAAAACAGGGCGCCGTTTAGTCTGGTTTCTTTTACCCTCATTTCCCTCTACGTTCGATTTTGTGTTGTTTTGGAATCGCATCAGAGAGAGGTCAAAACTGAGTTTCCAAAAATAAAACCCACGATTTTCACGTTGCCCATATACATGTAAGACACCTTGTATACTTCCCAAAATTTTGGTTTTAGCATGGCCTTCAATTCTCTAGGGACAGCTGTAATGCCCAGGGCATAAAAAGAAAATGGTGAACACGGGGAGCGGCAATAACGAAAGGAAAGTACACAATGTATAACTTTAACAATTACTTCCCTTGTTTAGGGTGAAAAGTCTCTCAGCGAATGAGAAGACGTAGAATAAGATAAAGACTTCCGTTGCGGATAACAACATTAGGAAAGAAACTGATATTGAACGAAAACTTCAGTTTGTGTTTTAACACTTCTGCAGTAATCAATCTTTGATGCAATCGAGGACAGAGATGAATGACTGTCTAGACTTTCTGTGTGTGTGATCATAGGCGAAGCAATAGCAGTTTATAAGAGGATGCAAAATTGCAGACTGCAATCACACAATCCAGTCCTAGATAATTATTATGACTCAGTTTAACTATCAAATATTGCAAGGACGAGATAACAAACGTAGCACAAAATAATGAAAAGGTGTTTGTACATATGGGCCCATACAACACTCCAGCAAAAGAAAAGGAAGACATGCAAACATTATTTTGTATACAATGGTTCTTTTACGTGTAGTTCAATAAATTCTGTGGACAATAATCGACAGGTATAGACTGACCATTGAATAACTCAACTTGTATTCTTGCAATCTATCTTGACAACAATACCATGTAAGCTATTTCAACAATCAGAACTTGCAAGGCTCAAAATTAATGTTCACAAGCTCACAAAATGCGAGAGATTTTGATAATCTGCGAGTGAAAAAAATGTCCACTAGCAAACGTTTGCGAGTTAGAATCATCCATGTCTCCCAAACAAAGGGAAATAATGGTCTCACCAGTTTTCTGGTGGAAAAAAATCTTACTAGCAAAAATTTGCAAGTGTACTTAAAAGTTAACTTGGAGCCCTGAATTGGCCAATGATACTTTGAAATTCACAACTTCATAAAAACACTTAAGGCTCTAACAAATGATAACATACATGTGGAATCACATTCACTGTTGAAATGTTTATTGAGGTGACTGAGTGTTTACTGTCCACATGCTACCATGTTGCAGCCATTGGCTGTGGATTCTGTAGATATGACATTACAACTGCTGACACAGATAATCTGAAATCAAATATGAGACAAAGATAGCTATTTACATTTTTATCATTACTATTATTACTTTATTAATTTTTAGCACAAAGGACAAGTGTGCATCTGGGGATATTTGTGGCTGGGGGGAGGGGGAGGGGGTGGCTTGGTTTGGGTTGGGGGAATTGGAGGGGATTTCCCTTAGCTATGATAAAGGCCACCTCCAGTTACTTTCATGGGAAAAACAATTGAGCCAAACGAAATCACTAACTGTTTGATTTCCCACGTACTGTATTTGAAGAATTGCGAAAATTTCCAAGTTATTTAATTTGAAAATGCTCTTTCAGTTTCTTCTAAAATCATTTTTCTATAATTAACTATTTTCTTGTTTACCGAAAGTAAACAAAAAAAAGCTGGGTTTTTTGATGTGTTTTTTGTTTGTTGTTTAGAAAATAAAAGTTACAGCTGCAAAAAGCCGCTTGGGGTCACTGTACTCCGTACTTTATGAACGAAAACATCCTAAAAAAGAATCACCTGCTTTTAGCAGGATAGAGGGATTATTAAAATTAACCTTCAAAACTAAAATTTGAAATCAGTGTGGCAGACTAGAGTGTGAAGAGAGATTTGTCAACTGCTCATTCTGTTATTGAATTATAAAAGTAACAATAACAATAATTAAATTAAAAGATGATCTTACTACTTACAAAAAACTGCTAAACATCTGTTTGGTATCCTCAGATGAGCGTGAATTGGAAAATGTGATGAAAGAACAGAAGACCGCTGCCCATGCCGCCCACTTGAGCTAATAAAATAATTACATTAATGAAAAAATAATGTCAGATAATGATACTAATAAAAATGGGCAGTGAGGGGTACATGTACATGTATCTTCAGTTTTTCCAAGCTTCATTTATACTTGACTAAATGAACAGGAAATGTTCACAGTTTAGTTTATGGTACTAACCATGTAAGCCCCAAAAATCCACAAAAAAATTGTCAGACGGACGTCCTTAAAAAATTAGTTGAAAGGGTTTATGGTCAAGTCGTCCGAAAGTCATCTCACCCGAAGTTGTGGCACCCAAAATCACAGTTATGTCACCCAATAGGTTTAGTCAAGTTGCCCTAAATGCTGAGTTAAAACCAGGTTCGAAATTTTATCATGCTCAACATTATCCTAACATCCCTATTACCTTTGCGCACTTTTTTCGTCTCATCGATTATAGAATGAGATACATTACTCATATATCGCATTTGTTTTGTTGTTAATCAAGGGTTAAAGAGCAAGTTATATTACACATTTATACCGCTTGATTTGTCTCATTATCACTAAAGAATGAGATATGTTACACATTCATTCCACTTGTTTCGTCTCATGATGGTTTAAGGAAAGAGATATATTAACATACACTCTTTATTTAACAGAAATTAACTTTGTTTCTCTGTGCACTTCACCTGAAAAAATTCGGGTGACAAGACTCGGCATTTCAGGGGACTTACAGCCTGTAACTCTGGTCTCTAAGGACACAACTTTCAGGCGACTTGACCGGTTACTGTCGAAAGATCAAAGCATTTTCCCTTTAATGGGTGATCATAATTGTGATAGTGTATTTAATATCAATACCCCCCCCCCCCCCCCCCCCACCTAACCCCCTACCCTATATCCTGCTAGGTTGAGGACTAACCTTTTCTTCTTACCCGTGAAGATTGGCTAAAATTATGTTCACCCCTGAAGACTTCCATAAAATGCGGGCTAACCCCTGAAGAATATGGGTACTACCCATGAAGAATTTCGTGAAAATTAAAGCTTCACCTCCAGAGAATTCAATATATTTTTTCACTCTACCCCTAAAGAAATCCTCAGTTTTTATAACTTACCCCTGGAGAATTCCATGGTTTCTCATCCGGGGGGTGCGGATATTAAATGCAATTGCCCATTAGCCTGTGAACAGGCTCTCTGTTTGGGAAAAGGGTGATAAAATCGTGAGTGGGAAGGGAAAGGGTGAGAGCCTGTAGACAAACATTTGGGACCGTCGTTCCACGGCACCCACTCTGCATCAGATCCTGATGCAAGCTCCCATTGGCGAGAACACTGACTGTTGACAGGTTTGACTTACATCGCTTTTGTAGTTGGCACATAGCACGTGATTTAATTTAAATAATCGCATGTAAACAAGTCTTCTGATCTTTAATATGGCGTCTTCTGGGGCTTAACTAATGAACTTTTTTAGCCACAATGAATGTTCTTGCATCAGAGGGCAAATCACGCCGACCAGAAACAATTACCGCAGAAAATCAATATGCATGTCACAACCTCTTAGAATGAAATAACCAGCAAAAATCACATTTTTTCATTTAAAACTAAACCCTCCAGAGCAGAAAAAACTCATTGGAAAAAGCAGCATTTTGGCACGAGGTCAAAGTTGTGTGTTGCCTACCGACCCCTTTTTTACATGCGCCATTGATTACATTCCAATGTACCCAAGTGACAGATAACGATCTTGCTGACAGATGATCGGCAATTACAAGACAAGAAGGCGGAACAACGGCCTCAAATGTTTGTCTACAGGCTCTCACCCTTTTTCACCCTCACCGATTTTTTCACCCTTTTCCCAAAACAGAGAGCCTGTTCGCAGGCTAATTGCCCATTGGTGCTAGGACGCCTGGTATTTATAAAGTGTACGTACTACACAGGACATGCCTGATCTTTGCATTAACTACATGTATTTCTGTTCAATTTTAACCGAGAAAGGAAAACAGTTAAGCTAACACTCTAAATATTCGAGATCGCTCTGAATCTCTCAATTTAAGAAAAAGTTTTATTATTTTAGGCAAAAATTTAAAGCAAATCATAGGATAAGAACTCTTTTTCTGTAAACAAAAACCAGGCAGTTTGAATTTGCGAGAACTAAATCTTATTCTATGATTTGTTTTAAACTTTTTTCTTAAAATAAGAAATCTTGAATTTAGAGTGTAATCGGCCATCACAAGACCGGTTTCCGCTAGATCGATTCACCTTCATGAGAAGACCGCACATGCTAAATATCATCCCCAGAAGGTTCATATATTCTGGTGTCGGATCATCTGTAGGCTTGTTAGGTACTGGCTTGTATCGAAATATTTTGTTTGGCCTTCTGGGATCGTCTTTAGGCGAAGAAATGGAGCTACCAGCCGGCATTTTGATCGAATGTATCGAATGAAACGTCCCAGCGTGCCTTGTGGGATAACTAGCATGGCGGACGGACCTTCGTTCCCAGGGGTAGCGCGTCTATAACTCGGAGTCGAGGCTAAGCTGATAAACAATTTCACCTGCACGCAAGATTACGCACGTGGAAAGTTGGATAGGTGCACGAAGAAAGATCATGGCGTCTTTGCCGTTTATTTATCTCCAATTTGCCTTCTGTTTATTTCTTACCCTTGGCTCGATCGCAGCTGGCAAGAATTGTGAGACTCTAGACGGCAAATGGTATAATCAGTTGGGATCTGAGATTTACATAGAGCATGATGAAAATGGAAAACTCTGGGGCGAATACAGGACTGCTCAGGAGAGATTCAATGGATCTGCGGGCCCTAGTCACTCTGTCCTTTTTGGTAGGTACCTTTATATTTCATTATTCAAGCCACTGCAATCCTGAGTCCTCAATTGAACGGAGTTTTGTCATGCAATTTAATAATCTTTATGTAGTTAACTGAATGTTCTGAAGCTTAAATCTGAATTCTTTAAGAATGTTGAGTACCTTAAAAGGCTGGGAAAAATTCAGGGCATGTGCTAGGGACCATGGAATCACGCGCTGCTTTCGTGAAGGTCACAGGTTCAATACATTGTATCCACCAGTAATCTACATTGCAAATCCTGGACTGTGAACTGAGACAAAGTGCTGTTTTTTTTTTAAAGACTTAAATAACTACAGTGCATACTAAGTCACATGTAACACGAAAGATCTTGATCATTTCCAACCTATAGGGTATGATTATTGTTTTCCCTATAGTGTGTCTGTTTGTTTAATTGCATACATAAGAGAAGTCTACCTTAAAATCTAAACACTGACCAACATCAATTTTCTCCTAATAAATTAATAGATGGTCAAGAGAAAGGTTTATGAGAATTATTAAAATGATCACCAAAAGAAAACGCCTTGATCTTTTGTCAAATTCTCTCAACGAATTCTTTAAAGAAAATTATTGAGATTAGATTGGAGAATCTGCATCTGGCTTAAGGTTAGATAAAGTACTCACATCACATGTTGCCTACTGAACATAATGTTTATGGTGGCACAGGTGCTAGGGCATGTTTTACATGTAAATCACATGCTTCATACAGGAGCTTGCTTGACACTTACATGTATCCTGTACCTATTGGTCCATGAATAAAAATACCTTAAATCTTCCATTAAGCCCCCTCCCGGGGGGCTTATTTATTTCAAGCCCATTTGAAGGGGTGTTTGGGGGGGGGGGGGAGGGGGGTAATAGAGACAAGGGGTGGGGTGGCTTACATGTATTTAATCAAGAAAGGAGGATAGTATCAGCTCTCCCTAAAGGACTAGAGTACAAAGTGGAGAAACTCAAGTGCAAGAAGGTTGGAGGTCATGCACCTGAGGATCAGAATCAAATCCTAACTTCCAGTTGGTAATAAACCATCCTGGATCAGTCCATACACAGTTTTACAGTCGTGATTGATTAATACAGTCCTTGCTTTGTTAGTGAAGAAGGATTAAGGGAGGAAACGGGGGGAGGAGGGGCATTATGGAGAGGGTGGCTTATTAATTTTTTTAACCCTGAAAAGGTGGGAGGGGGGGGGGGGGGTTCAATAGAGGGAGAAGACTTATTTGAGAAGGGGTGCTCAATAGAGGATTTACTGTAATATTTATTTATTCGCTGCATTTGAAGAGGCTTTTTTTCGCTTTTGCTTTCTTTGGAAACGCATTTTAAAGTACACGTTATGTGTTCATCAGTTGACGCTTATGACTTAATTTGGATGAATTATTCTTCTTTGACAGGAGCAACACCTTATGACTACAAAGGGGCATCATTTGCTTTCTCTGTAGTCTGGAGAAATGGTTCATCAACAACTGTGTGGACTGGTCAATGTCTTGTGTGCAATGATGGGCATGAAAAGCTTCTTACCTCTTGGCTGTTGCGTTCCAAGGTAGATACCTGCATAGACAAGTGGAAGTCAACTATGATTGGTCGAGACACCTTCACTAGATACGAACAGCGTGATGGTCCTCGCAAACCAAATGCATCCATTCCAGAAACCCCGGTAACTATTGAGAAAACAATTAAGACCTCGGACCCTGAAGTCAAAAATAAATCTTGCAGCTTAAACGGTGTTTGGTATAATCATTTGGGCTCTGAGATGATTTTGACCCAAAAAGATGATAATACTATTGAAGGAGAGTATCGCACTGCTGTTGAGCGGGAAACTGGAGCAGCTGGAACAAGCCATTCTAAAGTGTTCGGAATCGGACAGCTAGGAGGCCCGAGCAGCACTTTTTCTTTCTTTGTTGTCTGGAGAAATGGGGCGTCTGTGACTGGATGGGTGGGTCAATGTCACATTTGCGGTGAAAATAAGACTGAGATTATTGAAACTGGCTGGTTGTTGAACAGTAACATAGAAAAGTGCAGTGATGACTGGAAATCAACACTATTTAACCAGGATAGCTTCACTCACACTGAACAGAACCCTGGGCCAAGGAAGAGAGATAATACTCATGTTCCAGACAGAAGTGGAAACAAAGCACAGCCCAAGGCCTGTGATGGGTGCAAGCATCATCTTACCTACACTCTCTTCAGTTTGAGTGTGATCATTTCTGTTTTACATATGCATATTTACTGGTAACAGGTTCATGTTCATCAGGACCTGGTTTCTGGAAATATGGTAAAGTCGAACTCACTAGCCAAATTGTAAGCAATAATTTCTCTTCATGTACAGTGTAGGAGCAGTCAATTGGAGGTTTAAAAAGGCAATTTTGTGCCTAAAAATAGCAAAGAAAACCAGTTTTTCGCAACGCAACATCAAGCTGATCTTCTGAACAGTTCTTAAGGAAGATCAATAGCATTTTTGATTAACGTTTTAATCCTGAATTAGCACTAAAAATCGACCATACAGGAACCAGCCCTTGAGCTCTGATAATAGTATTTATGCACTATATTATGTATGGGTGGTGAAGGGTAGAGTTGTAGGAAATTGTTAATCTCTTAAGAATAAATGTGGATCTGATCCTGAAAGCTCAGAACAACTGCAATGAGTTTCCAAGTCTTTATACATTTTCCTCCTGTTCCAGAGTCTTGAAGGTACATTGTATAATTATTGCAGCAAAGTCTTGAATTTTTGAACAAGTCTTGGTGTCTGAAAAAGTCTTGGGTTTCACAATCCCAATCCCTTCATATGCACACAAAACTGAAGTTTCCTCTGCTGGTAGAATGGGCTGCCACTGGCATAGCATAATGACTGCTGAGTATTCATACTTTACAGTGGCAGGGTTCCTGTGTGGTTCCATTACCCCAAATACAAGATAAAGCCACACCCAGCATCATGAGATTAGAAGTTAGATTGTTTTGGCACAGAAGACTGAGGCCAAACAGGCAACGATCAATGTTACCTCACATTTACAGTTACAACTGTAGTTATTTAACCTTTATTTGCTTAGCACTAAAATACATGTAATTTCCTTACTGCTTAGTTATAGTTAACTTGACTAGACAGCTGACATTTGACGACACCATCACTATTTTCCCTGTGAAATGATGTCTGAGAAAGGAGCACAGAAATTCCATATCTGGTTAGTGCTTCTGATTGGATGAAGCAAATTCCAAACAATCAGCAGCACTACCTAGATGTGGGTAGTAGGTCTAGTAGTACGTCCTCAGTATAGTTTTTCTGTGGTCGTTTCTTGGTAGGCTCCCACGCAGACGTTCTTACGGGTTCGTCACGCAATCATTCCTGGGGTAGGAACGCGTGATGAACCCCTAAGAACGTTTGCGTGGGAGGCTAGTTTCTTGGTGGCATCACAAAATGTTGGCTGTTTTTTTTTTGTTTTGTTTTGTTTTGTTGTTGTTTTTTTTTTCAGGCTAAATAATTAATAGTAACAGAAAAATATTTTCTGTGTCAGCAGTAAATGTGTGGAATAATATAACAGCTGTATAGTACTATTGTAGGGTAAGGGTAGCATTAGTAACTTATTTTTAGCCTGGAGGGAATAGTGAATGAGCCATAGTTTATTGTGTCCTCATTCAGAAGTTTCAGAACTTATAGAGATCAGTTATCCACTTGAACAACGCTCGATTTGTATAAGTTATATTAGTTGTAATTTATTAATTACAAGCTTCTATTAATTCTTGGATATTTTTTCGTGCTTTATCAGTTTATTATTTAACAAGGTACAATATTTCTGTTCTGAACGTAGGACACTAACTGTTATTTGGTGTTGTAAACATTTATATTTCTAGGAATAATGCTTGAATAAAAGTTGTTTTTCAAGTTATATATTTGACTGGTTTAAAACCGTTGCTGAAAAATATCGTCCTCAGTGACAGAGATTCGCGCGCTATGATTGGTCCAGGAAAACATCATATCCCTCAGTAATCAGCCTTCGAGGGTAAAGGAAAGAATGGAATTACGGAGTGCCGCGCTGCATGACTTGCGGAGTGGGATAATTTTTGGGTTGAAGTCACAGACGCAACGATAAGCATTATCTAGGTTGCCATAGACATGACCTTCCGCGGCCCTGTCACCGACTTCCTTGGCAATACTCAGGTGTTGCTTGTGGAACTCTGTTGCTCGTTGAAGGTTACAGAGGCATGAAGCATTGCTGAGATTGCCAGAGGCAGTCCCTTCCAAACTCCTGTCCCTGACATCCTTGGCAAAGCTCTGGGATTCCTTTTGGCAATCTATTGCTTTTTGAAAATTTCCGAGCCAGTGATAAGCATTGCCGAGATTGCCATAGGCACGTTCTTCTAGTGCCCTGTCACCTATTTCCTTTGCAGTACTCTGGCATTCTTTTGCTCATTGGATATATATCGCCGAGGCATTGATAAACATTGCCAAGATTACCATGGGCGCCTTCTTCTCCAGCCCTATCGCCGACTTCCTTTGCAATGCTCATGTGTTGCTTGTGGTACGCTATTGCCCTAGTGCTAGATTGCCATAGGCTCGTCCTTAACATAACATAACATAAAACTTTATTTAAACTCGAATTTTAGGGTAGCTAACAAGCTAATATCTTCGAGCTGACACTACATAAAAACTATATAGAAAATATATATATACATTAAATGCAAGGAAAGAAAATATCATTTACAATTCACAATTTTAAGTTTAAGTATGTCAGGCAAAAAGAATCTACATGAAGGTAACATCCTGTATTTTAGTCTTAAAGTCTGCAAAAAAACTGGTACGAAAAAAGTCCGGCAGTGCATTCCACTGCTTAGCTGAAAAGTAAGAAAAGGAGTTAAGACCATAGGTAGTTGTTTTAGGTTTACTTAGTGAAAGAATGTAGTTGCCACGAAGATCATAGGAAGAGGACCGGAGTGAAAACATATTCTTCATATAAGTAGGAAAATGAGTGAAAAACAAACTCTTATATAACAGAATGAGGAAATTTTGAATGCGTTTGTTAAACAAAGAAGTAGAGCTGACTTTTGAGAGGAGTGTTGTATGGAGACGAGTAATCTCCAAGTATAAATCTAAGTATTCTTTTATTTCTTCTTTTAGGTCCTTCTCCCTCTCTGTCGCCTACTACCTTAGATATGTTCAGGTGTTGCTTATGATTCTCTATTGCTCCATGGAAGTCACCGAGAGAGTGATCAGCAATGCCGACAAAGCAATAGCAGTTTCCTTCTTCTGCCTTATCATTATCTTTCAGGGTTTTTGCGATGGATGATATGGTATTAAACTCTGATTACTGAATAGTCAGGGGCAGGCAACGACAATTTTTGGAAAATATCTGATCGGAAGACGATTTGAGATCTAGAATTTTTGGAACATTTGTTGTTAAATTTCTTGCTTGCCTGCCTCTCCTAGGATTTTCGAACCCCCCCCCCCCCCCCCAAAAAAAAAAAAAGGTATAATTGCCCGTTTTTAACGGATTTTTACCCCAAACAGGTCTTCTAGAATTTTCGGGAGCCTTTTTTCTGGTTGTTTGGTTATCGAAACGCACCAATGACATTACGAGTCTTCATAGCCAATAACATCATGGTTTAACTGACAGACGACCAATAACATCGCGACTTAATTGACCAATCAGGTCAATAACCAGAGTTTAATTGCATCAACTAACGTGATACAACTCACTTTGACTCTGAGGATGACGCGGAGCACAGGTTGTCGAAACGTCAGTCACTGTCAACAACAACAGTCCTATTCAGGACTACGTTCACCCGGACGATCAAACTCAGCTTACTTATGAAATGACCCCTGGGTTCAAATCTTTCACAAAAACTAAATTTGTGAAATTATGGGATAGGTTTGTATATCCAGGAAGAACGACATAAAAAAAGTCCACTTGCTTTCTGGATATGACAACCAATCCCATAATTTCTCAAAATTATTTTTTTTTTTCTGACGTCACGCTTCCCTTCTCTATTTAGCAGCCAATGAAAGTGGGCAGTAAAATCAATAGAAATGGACAGCAGTGTCAGTTCTAGCATAGATTACGAAGCTGATATAGGCAAAAGCAGCCTAGTCCCTAGGCGTTCTCTCTTGCCCCGCGCGAAGTCTGAAGTCCGGGCGGGGGTACTCACTATGATGGCTATACGGGGAGGCTCCGCCCGAAAGGGGTACCTTTTTCAGGCTTCAGGTATATGAAAGGGTAGGGATTTTACTAGTTGAAGTATATTAACAAAGTGTAGGCAAATCTGTCATTTGGGTCTGTGGAAGGGTCCAAAAGGGATAACAGATGAATTTTATGGCTTTATAAAGTCGAGAAAACGTTCTATTTTTGTGATTGATTCCTATTGAAGAGACAGTGCATTTACAGTAGTTAAAAGGGATGCAATGTTCTAAACAAGGTAGGTGAAAGGGGTACCATTTGTCAATAGAAGGTGTACGAAAGGGGTACTGCTTTTTCGTGAAAAATGGTGAATAAAAGGGTAAGGGGTTGGACCTCGGGACGGACCCTCCCCTCATATCTGTTGAGTACCCCCACCGCAACTCCGGGTACGATACCCGCTTCTCTTGAAGCCACAGGGTTTTATAATCTAAACCTCTCCAGTAGTTTCAACGATTGTATTGATTTAGGGAGTTCTTCGTTTGGCTCTTTGGTTTAAAAACCCGGCGGAAGCCGAAAGTATTAGAACAACAGCTGGAAACAAACACAATGCACTTTTAAACATTTCGATTATTTGCTTTCACACGAAACGCAAATGAAGGGATTTTCAATCACTAACAACATGTCGAAGTCTGTGATCCCTGGGTGTATGCGAGTAGAATGCTAACCTGAGATCAGGCGTTATTTATTTATTTTATTTTTTTATTTTGCTTCTATGCTTCTTTGCCTCGAGAGGCAAAAAAAATAACGCCCTCTTTCCGTGAGAGACATAAAGGGATAATAGGGAGAGGGTATGATCTGAGGCTATTAGAATGCCTGAATTCAGAGTGGCGCTAAAAGAGCCGTTTCATTGTTCACGCCGACGTGCGAGGTCGAAAAAATGAGTTAGAATGGCAGAAACTGCCAAAAAAAAAGAAAGAAAGAAAAAAGGCATGTCGGCGACGTAGAGGAGGAGTTAAGCAAGGAGGATATGTAAAACCGAAGACGTGATTGACAAAGAGAAGGCATCTTAGCCTGAATTTCATCCGATTACTTCGAGTCGTTATTACTCCCTCATTAGGGAACTTAAGAACCACGACGAAGTTGACGACGACGACGTCTGTTGACTGGGAAAAGACTGGAACGAGAACGTCGGTTTCGGCGGGCTAAAGGAAATTTAAGATGCAGTCGGTCGGTAGGTCGACGACGACGACACTGAATGTAAACACAGATGTAAAACTGTGACGTTCGTTCGCAACAAAGTTTTTCGCAATGGCGTCTTTCAAAACAACGCAAGATCTTATTTGTTCAAGCCGTACGTCTAATTTCATTGACGATGAAAAATTTTTTGTGCTCTCTGACCTTTTCGAGTGGAAATACACCTACTTTCCGTACGAAATTATTCAACTTTCAACTTGAATGAGATGGCCGAGTCCGAGTGTCCGTCAGAGTTTAGATTTCGAAAAAGAGACATTCTGATATGATAGCTGTTTTCCATATAAAGTTTATTTCCTCTATATTAAAGATATATGATTTGCCTTACCTAAATACGTACAAATAAATTTATCACAATTCACTTACGAGTTCGCTCGCTCGGCCTCCTCAGCTGTTGCCATTCTTCAAAGTAAAATCAATTCATTAGTCGAATTTTCAATCAACATCGCTTGTTTGGAGAAAAAAGGAACGATACCTGGATTTAGGAGGACAAGAAAATGTAAAGGCCTTCAAAAATCGCTTAAAACAGTGGATTTATACCTGCCGAAGCTTGTGGA
The DNA here is from genome assembly GCA_964035525.1 of Porites cylindrica. Lineage (NCBI taxonomy): Eukaryota > Metazoa > Cnidaria > Anthozoa > Scleractinia > Poritidae > Porites > Porites cylindrica. The sequence continues at coordinate 14,137,575 of OZ037788.1, read as the reverse complement.
TTGCAGGACGACGTGATTCTACTTTGTATGGCGTCGTCGACGACACCACGACGACGAAATTTACTAGTCGCGCTTGCGCAGTACAGTGTAACTCACTTCCGGTCGTCGTCGACCAAGCCGTCGTCGTGGTTCTTAAGTTCCCTATTAACGTCTGAATCGACCGGCCGTTAATGCCGTCCAGTGACGTCACTACTCCTTGACCTTTGCTTTAATTCATGCGAAAAGTAAAACACGATCTTCAAGTGGCAAAGAGAGAAATATCGTTTGGAAATGTCTGCATGATACAGAACTGCTTCATTTTTTTCGATTGTAATTCATGTTTAACGTTCAAACTATCAACTGCATGCAGTACAACTCTGAACCGGTTGTACTAAATTCTATAATCAAACTCGGTCGCAACACGCAATGAAATAAACACACACACGGAACACTTCATAGTTCAAAAACACAATGATTTGCTTTAATTGAAAAGAAGCTATTTGGTCCTTAACGAAGGAAAAAAACAAGGAGACATGAAAGAAAAGCCAACAGAATCATTACACTTGACGGTAAAAATAGCAAGAAGGTCGAATTATAACATTGATCTCAGAAAACTTCGCGTAAACAAAATCACCGGCCGCCGAAACCACAAAGCGGCTCTAAATGAAAAACCTACCGACTCTCCGCAATGATTCTTCTTTCGCAGTTCAATTTAGCATCTCAGTTTCGAAGACAAGGACAATTTCGCTGTTTAAGATAAAGACTAAGCTTATCGAAATGTTTGAACCAAACGAAAGAATGCCAGGGATGCGATCCGCTGAATGTCAAGCGACAATCCCGCTAAAATTTTTCATAATTATACATAATTATGCGAATGTTTAGACAATCAACCAATCAAAATCACTACCCGGTTTTCGGGTAGTGAGTGACGTCACTGGACGGCATTAACGGCCGGTCGATTCAGACGTTGTTGAGAGGAGAAAACGACTCGAAGCAATCGGATGAATTTCAGGCTAAAGGCATCTGACATGGTTTTTTAATTTGCTACAGGTGGATTTCAAGCAGATTGAAGAAATCCATGATTAGGCTGTAGCGTTTCAAACTGTTTCCGTCAAAAAAAGCAATTACAAATCGCAGACAAAAAGAACAGAAGTAATTCTAATGAAAGGGGAAAAAGAAAGACATTTTTAATGCTTTTTGTTAATTAACCTGTCACCAGACAGGAATATAGAGTCAGAAGAAAATATACTCGATTAGAAGCACTGTCTTTTCATTACGTTAAACTACAAAGGCAGTTTTTAACGCGCTATCTACTCAACTTCAACCATGATATGTCCTAATTTTACAGTGCCCGTTGGTTTTAGCACCGTTATAGCATCTGTATGTTTTACTTCTGGCTGCCTAGCCGCAGTAGAAAACACCATTTGCCTGTTTGTGGTGCACAGACTTCACTCGCTCCGAAAAACAGCGCGACTTTTCATGGCCTCGTTAGCCGCATCTGAGCTTTTCTCAGGAGTAGCAGCGAACTTTCACATCTCCCTCAAGTTAATGCTAGATTCTTCATTGGACAGTGTAATTCTTTGGAAATTTGAATCGGCTTTGTGGTATTTCACAACATCAGTTGTAACATTTAATTTGGTAAATGTTTCATTAGATAGGTACATTGCAATTACTTCGCCTTTGCACTATCACATCAAAATGAGCTTAAAGCGCTGCGTGGCGTTAATACTTTTTTCCTGGATTTTCTCTATTCTAGCGGCATCGCTTGCGTTCATAGTTCCTTTAATAGACTTACCCAAGCTATGGATTTGTGGGACGGTTACTGCAGTACTAATACCCTTCTGTATTATATCGTTTTGCTACTTTAAAATCTACAACGCAACGAGACGAACTTTCCCTGAACGTGAAAATATCACTGATGCCCAGCAAATCGCCGAAAATAAGCGACAGGCAAAGACTGCCAGAACGTTTGTGATTATAACAGTACTATTTCTGGTTCTTTTTGCACCAAGTTTTATTTTTCACTGCATCCAGTTATTTAGCACATCGCTGTATAGAGGAAAGGGAATGGAACAGTTATGCACGCAGTTGGATTCTAACAGAACGGTTTGGATTTGCATCGCTGTTGCCTCGTATTTCAGCGCGGTCTGTGATCCCTGGGTGTATGCGATTAGAATGCCTGAATTCAGAGTGGCGCTAAAAGAGCTGTTTCATTGTTCACGTCGACGTGCGAGGTCGAAAAAATTAGTTAGAATGGCAGAAACTGCCAAAAAGAAAAAAAAAATGCAAGTCGGTGAAGTACATGCAGGTGGAGTTAAGCAAGGAGGATATGTCAAATCAACGACGTGATTGACAAAGAGGGGGCATCTGACATGTTTTTTTAATTTGCTACAGGTGGATTTCAAGCAGATTGAAGAAACCTATTAGGCTAAAGCACTTCAAACTGGTTCCGTCAAAGAAAGCAATTACAAATCGCAGACAAAAAGAACAGAAGTAATTATAATGAAAGGGGAAAAGAAGGAAAAGGGTAAGAGAAAGGCTTCATGAATAACAAATCATTAATACAGAGCACTTTGAAAGTCCGTTGTATTTGGTTTAGATTCACAAGTAATTATTCAGGCGTTTTAATGCTTCTGCATTGTCCTAACCCAGTTGCATGAAAACGTTTCAAGTAATTCATTAACCAGTGGAGCAGTGGAGCAGCATATACTATTTACACTTGTATCTGTTATATTTATTCATAGTCTATTTGAAAGGAAGTTTCTGTCGCGATCGGTCGACAATTTTTTTTTTCTTCACACATTGGACATCCAATATCCGATTGCTTAGAGGGGCTGTCACACTATTTGCCACCTTTTCAAAAAGCTAAAACTTTTTTCGCATCAATTGAATGAAGCAATTTCGTTATTTAAGACTATATTTTTGCAGCGAATGGCAAGCATGAACACGGATTTGAAACTTACTTAAAAAAGTTGGGTCAACCTTTGAAAGTTTTAATGCTATGCATGCAAAAATCATCCAAAAAATATTAGGGCTAGTAATCCCTGATGCAATCTCTTTGATATCTTCTTTACAACTCTACAGGAGCATTTGTTTATGGGCAAAGACACCAAAGTATTGGCAATGACTTAAGCAATTCCTTTTGACATATCGTATTTATTCGAATAAGCGCCCACCCTCGAATTAGCGCCCACCCTAAAGGCAGAAAAAGTTAATAAGCGCCCAGCCTCGAATAAGCGCCCACCCCCTCCTCCTCCCAATCAAACTCAAATAAGCGCTCACCCCCACCCCACCCACTTGAGTGAATAAATTCTAATAAGAGACTTACCCGAGGATGGAGTTGTCTTCAGAGTATTTTACAGAAACCTTGCTTTGTTACTTCGCGTTTTGTTATTAGCATTTAATGTCTTGTTGGAAAATTTGCATACATGGTGAAAATTGAACAAGCGCCCACCTCGAATAAGCGCTCACTCTCAAGGTCCAAAAATTTAATAAACGCCCGGGGCGGTTAATGGAATAAATACGGTAACCCGTAAAAGGCGGTATGATTGAAAAAGTTCCTGAGAGCAGGTTTGATGAGACAAAGGATCGTATGGAGGTGCAATATCAACGCTACGTCAAAGAGGATATCCAAAAAATAAAATAAAATAAAATAAAATAAACTGGGGTACGCGTCCGCTTTCACGCTCTTCCCAACGTGCTTTGCAGGCTTCAAACATTCGCTTCCAAGCTTAACGGAGCCGGATGCAACGCGCTTGGGCAAGAGGCGATTCTGGTGGGTGCATCGCATAGATTAAATCCAAAGCAACCCGGTAAAATGTGAAGAAAACATGCTGATCGTCATGATGCCAAGTGATTTAATAGAGTTCAAATGAAAAGACTAGAGGTTTGGCTGCACGAATTGTATAAAACTAAGTCTACGTTTTTTCATACTCTTACTCAACTCGACTATGATGCAACAAGAGATCAATTGACGCCACCAGCCCACATGACATATTGCAAATAGACTGCGAGAAGAGACCAATTGCTCTACGTATTCATTCTGCTATTCTCGCCTATTTTTAAATGCGTGAGACGCGAGTTTGAAACGTTTAAAATTGTCTCGCGTGGAGCGACGAGCGCTGAGAAACTCTTCAATACAATAAGTCTGCCCTGTAAGCCATATGCATGGGCACGGTAATCCACTGGTCAAGAAGAACGCGGGCTGCTGGGCCTTCCGACGTCCTGCCTTCATCTCAGATTAAAACAACTGAGCTTTATACTGAAATGTTTTCCCCGACACTTGGGGTTGGCTAGGCATGCTTCTTTGATGGTATTTCTCTTATCCTCATTTGACAAATTTCCTGTCAAGATGCTGATCGAGTTTAACTTAGTTCAAATCCAGCGCCAGATTCCACAGCGTATAACAGCTTCTCCCTCATAATTTCATCATCTAAGTATTCTGGTAATTTTAACAAGTTCATACATGTGCTAGCAGTGGGTAGCCTATCCTCAGGCCCCGCGCTGTGAATACAAAATGGCGGCTCAAGGTCCTGAAGGCAAACAAAAAAGTCCAATTAAGAAACGACCCATTGTCGACAGTGCGTGCCAGCGAGACTCCCTCCTCCAATGAAAGGTTTACTACACAGCCAGGGACTTTGTCCCCTGTTCTTTCCAGATAGTAGTATGGGAATGAGAAGGAGAGAGGAGACAGGGCTAATGGGTTCATGTCAATACCCAAAGACGCGATCACCTAAACTAAAAAAGGATCTAACCACAACAAGACAGAAATTTGTGAGGAGAATACGCATGTTGACATGAAAAAATTTTACCCTGGTGGCCGAGCAGTCAATTAGCAAACAACATGTAAAACTAATGATGCAAATTGACGAAGGGCCTTTTTAACCGGCGCCAGCTACGCAGGCTAAAATGCGCTATACTTGAAAAGATAGCCGGTAGTTGGGCACAGGATACCCAATCTAGTAAATACACTGAAAGAAGCGGGTAGATTTGAAACCTACACCACCCTTATGCCACCCTTCTTTCCTGTTTTATCTTAGAAGTATTACTATGACGCTATAATTTCATGGAGAACCAAATCCCGAAATCAGAAATTAAGACTTGAAAAATCAAAGTAGACAATTTTTTTTTTGGCAAATGCACATTGGACATCAAAAGAGAAAAAGAAAGGGAAACAAGGAGTAAATCTGAGAATAAACCATACCTTAAAACCAAGTAATGGAGAGCGTGAACAGCTTGTTACAAACTTAAGCAGTTGACGTTTTTGCGTGTCTGTAAATTGATCGACTACACGCCAAAAAGAAAGTACACAGGGGTGATCTCCAGTAAAACCACCTGAAACAAATCAAGAATTGTGCCCGTTAGAAAACAAAGGGTTGCCACTTTTTGAAACGAGACTCACTGGCTATTTTTCCTTCTTGAAGTCTAAGCGACCTTCACTAACTTAGCTTCTCGCATTTTCTACAATTCCTTCTTTATTATTACTAGAAGAAACAGTTTTACCCAAGATAAGTATTAACCAAAGGTTAGGGAGGGCAGGCGATCGATCGAAGGTCAAAACCCTCTTGCTCCAACGCCGTTCTTTGTGTAAAGTCACTTGACAGAAGGTTAAAAAAAAAAAAATAAAATAAAAAAAAAAACCACCCGTGTTCATTCAGATTACGAGTGATAGAGGATCCAAACGCGCGTTTTCAGACTGCCTTCTAGGCACTCCATTCATTCACAAGTCCAAACAAATGCTGGCTAAATACATGCCGGGCATGCGTAATGGAAACGTGGAGATTAGGACTGCGAGCTCCTCTGGTCACCCGCAATTAAGATGATCGCCTCTCGATCTCTTTGCGCTGTTTACGGAATCTAATTTTGTCTATGAAGCTATGGGTTATCCACCTGGCGGTGGCAATCCTGACAGTAGACTGTCCACAGTTACTTTCCCAAAACATTTAAACATGACGGATACTACTTCCCCAAAATCACGGGAGAAAAAATCTGTAAAATACATGTGAAATGATTTAATGCGGTCTGGTCTGCTGCCGTATGTTTAGAACTTGTACCTGAATAATTTGTGTTTCTTCTAAGATCCTCAAGGTCGACTGGAATCAAGGCACCAGATATAAGAACCTGAAATATTTAGCAAAATGTGAGTCTGGCGGACTTTTGAAATGACGGCCCTTCCAGGAATCGACATGGAGAGCAATTGTAGCAAAAAAAGCAATCAAAATATTAGAGTAAACGAACGGATGGACTGAAAAAATTAACAACCAAAGTCTCTTCGTGAAACCCGTCGTGGCGCCGCGAACCGTAGGCTGTTTTCTAAGGCTAACGAACGCTGAGTTGAGCCTCGCATTTTTACATAGATTTGGTCTATGAAAGGGAGAAAAAAGCAAGGGAAAGGAACTGTTGCTCTCCACCCATAATGGTAGCAACAGTAAGTCTAATATATTGAATCAATCAATCAATCAATCCATTAAACAATCAAACTGTCAGTTCATTAATAAGTTAATCAATCAATCAATCAATTAAACAATCAAACAGTCAGTTCATTAATAATCAATCAATCAATTAAACAAAGAATCGAACATTCTATTAATCACTTTATTAATCAATGAATCAATTAAACAATCAATAAATTAATCACTCAATATATCAGTCAATCTATGAATCACTTAATCAATCAATCAATCTATCAATCAATTAAACAAACAATCTATCAATCAATCAATCAATCAATCAATTAATCACTGAATCAATCAATCAATTTCAAAGACTACCACGGCCTGATAGATTAAAGATCAGAAAATTCACCTGAAGCTCTTTGTGATCAAACATTCGGAGCCATTCCAAATTAATAACATCTGACAGTCCCGCCCTGAAGGCTTGACAATGCCGGTGAATCTGCAACACATTTAACCCATTACAACGTTACTTTTTGGCACAACGACCAGAGTCTGACAAATTACAATGGGAGAGGGTGAACTACTTGGTTACTATACAGCGTGAAACGACTAGCCGCTTGGTGTTAACTAGTTAGTCAAAAAAGGATATCTCTCATTCTCAGAAGCATTAATTACATGACAAAGATACAGAGGAAAGCACCTCCGTAACATGGAATAGTTGAAATTCGATGATAATACGGACGAACTTTTTCTTCAGATTTATTCAACTCCAATTATTGATCATTCGAACCTATCCAAAACAGTACATACCACTGTCTTGTACGGTAGACAGTACATTTCTCTTACATCACTACACGACTACGAAGTGAAATTTCCTATTTTGCAAACACAAGAGGACGATGAACCTTTATTTTTCCTGAAGTCCATAGAAATTCGCTTACAAGTGGCCAACTTTGCTGCCAGGGCTACTGCCGAGTTGAAATTAAACTGACCTGTTTATTAAGCCTGTAATCAGCAACAAGGTGAATATAACTGATTCTGTTGCTATTAGTAACTGGAATGTCCCTGCCGCCCGGTTTCAACTCCACAACCTGTGAGAAGAAAGTAAAATGTTTGACGAGAAAAGCAACATAAAAAAAAATACAAAAAGAGTTAAGAAGAGAAAGAGTGTTTCGGGTTTCATATAGCTTATCGGCTATGGTCAGCTCATCAAGAGGAAGAATAGAGGGTTGAAAGGGAGAGAAAGAAACACAGCTTCCCTTTCAGGTGTGAATAATTCTTTATTCAATTCAATTGGTTATAAAATGAATCGATTGCAGTGTAACTAGCCTATTTTTCGGAGGGAGAGAAGGGACGACCGGAAATGCGTCTGCTGTTCGCAGGCTACAGTGTAACGAGCCATAATTGTAAGAGTTACAAGTTCCAGATAAGGTCAACGTTTGGAACGTAACCTAATTGTAATTACATCAAGTTTGCTTTAAAGAACTTTCGATTCAAACGTGAAGTGATCTGTAAAGCGATGAATTAGAGGAGGGAAGGAAAGCGAAGAGGGACGAATTTAGCGGAGATGGGGGCAGGGAAAGAGTATTTTCAGAGTATTATTCAACCAGTTTTCGGAAAGCTAGCCTGCGCATACAGTTGCCATCACTCCTCACTCCTCGGTCCCCGCCGCAAGGGGCGTCCCGCGAAACGTTCATGGCGGCGAGGAATAAAGAGAGACTGGTGTATTTTGTTTTGATACAGATCACAATTTTATGGAGTAATAAATGCAGAGTCCAGTTGTAACTTTTGTTGGTAGTTTCTCAATTACCTGACTCTCTCCTAGGTCATTATTTACCACTGTAAAGTTGAGCGACAGATCTTCAACGTTTCCTGTATAGTTTTTGAGGAACAGCAAGTTCCTAAACAAGTCAAAAAATATAAAGAAACAAATAGAAAAAACAGACAAACATTATAATGCATATAAAAACAATGTCCCGTTAGATAACCTTCTAATTCTCGGCATCTCATGGCTTTCAGTAAGTGAAAACGACGAACATAGCCTTTCTCACCGTTTTCATGAACTGCAACATTACTAATAGTATTAATATCGGTAGCAAGAAAAAGTACAAAGAGGCAAACATTGGACGTAAAGAGGCGAGGACGAACGCAAAAAAATGATAAAAAAGAGTCATAGTACCTGTACATTTCTGGATCAAGCGACTCAAGATGATGGATATCAACATCAGTGCCGTGTTTACTGAGAAGTTTACAAGAGAAGAAACTGGCAAATGGTAACTCCACCAACATGTTCTCATACAAAGCCTGAAAATCGTAAATAAAAGAAAAATAACGAGAACAAAGATGAAGAAAATGATGGTAACGTCGAAGTTGTCAGTGTTTAATGGCCTATCACATCAAAACCGCCCAGGAAATTCTAACAAGCTATGACTTCATTACATTACTTCTAATATTACCGGCGTTTCTTGTTATCCGAAAGTGTAATTTTCTCTAACAATTTTTCCCTTCTATCATAATAGCTCACTTCGGAAAAGGGTGATAGCCCACGGACCCAAACTAAGCGCTCGTATATTTATGAGATTGTTGGGGGGGGGGGGGGGGGGGGGGGAGGGACAAGTCGAGCAGCCATCTTGAATTATGGCAAGACATGCAAGTTGTTGTGTGCCTACGTTACGTTTTGCTATTTTGAGTTGTTTTAACCCCGCTGAATCGTTCCACTTCTCTTTCCGCCATGTTTGATTACATTCGAGACATGCAAGACATGCAAATTGTTGTGTGCCTACGTTACGTTTTGCTATTTTGAGTTGTTTTAACCCCGCTGAATCGTTCCACTTCTCTTTCCGCCATGTTTGATTACATTCGCGTCCCCCCAAAGAATCCCATAAACGCGCGCGCGCCTAGTTTGGGTCCCAGGTTATTGCTCTTTTCCGAAGTGAGCTATTGTCCACTGTTATAAATGATAAATAAATAGATAAATAAATAGATAAATAAATAAAACCCATGAAACAATGCATTGATGAATCATTGTATGAATGAATAAATCATCGAATTAATGAAGCAATGGGTAAATGAATCACTGAATAAATGAATGAATAACTAAATGAGAGAAAGAATAAATGAATTTATAAAAAAATGAAGGATACAAACTTTTCCTAACATTCTTCCGAGAAAATGGTAATGTTTCAGATAATCTCTTGCTAATAAAGCCGCCTGGATAACAAAAGCAAATAGACATAAAAAAATAAAGTTGTGTTGTTCAAAGTGAACCTACAACAGCAAAGCTGACTCATCAGATTTCAGTAAAAGAACAAAATACTCCAACCAATTAGCTGAAACTCATAGGAAGGATTATTACTTCAATTTAAATCGCAAAGTGTCCCCTTTATTCAATTTCATAAGTCCATAGGATATTGTTATCACACAGCTGTTTAACAATGCTTACACACACACAAAAAAGAGATATTTTTGGTCTTTTTAAAAGATGATGTCGGCATGAACGCACCTGAGGGTTAGGGTAGAGTAGCCTTTCGTGCGTCGACTTGAAAAAGCCAATGTTGGGATCAAATCCTGCTTTAAGCAGTTGGCTTAAAAACTCCCTAAATATTTAACATAATAATTAATAAATAAATTGATAAAAAAAGAGAATAAAATATTTGACGCCATTCAGGGGATATATTTTGTTTGAGAGGCCACGTTCTGGCATATCAAGGGATAAAAGGAAGACCGAAGGATGATCTCACCTCCCGGATACGTTTAGCCTGAGAGCATGTTCTCTTTAATATAACAAATAGAAGTCAAGCGAACGCCAACGAGGCGGAAGGGATTGGGAGAGCTCGCCGGTCACTTCGCCTCTTCCAAGTTTCAAAGAGAGAGCTTGTTTATAATCTGCTACACAGCCGTTTTTGTGTCGTCACGCAAGGCTCCTCCCCACAAACGCGGTCTTGACGACACTTAAAACGGCTGTGTACCAGACTAGCTTGTTTAGGGTTGTAAAATGTTGTACTGTCATTCCTGTTTTAATGAGCAGTTCATAAACGTTTGAAAGTTAACAGTACAATGGCCTTCTGCAGTCATCAAAATCCTGACGAGGCTGCCTACCTAAAAATCCCGCCACCATCCACACCGGCCTCCTCCAGACCTTGGGCATTGATCATGCGCACTCGCAACTTTTGTCTTAGGTTAGGAGCTGGAGACAAACATTACAACATAAAATGAATGGCGCATGCAATGCAGCTAAGGCCCCGTTCGTATCGAGGAAACTTGTCTCGGGTAAAGGGGTCACTCGAGTACCCGAACTACTTACGTATAATTCCTTGGAAAACTTGGCGAACCGTTTAAGTGAGAAACCAAAAGGTGGCTTGGTTAGAAGGTTGACCCATCAGCCTGGTCACTATTTTTCGATGGCAGGGTCACCCTCCAAGCCGGGCCAACTTTCCTCCATATAAACACTGGCTCGCCCAGCTGGGCCAACTTGGTCAAGGCGAGACAATCTGAGCATGCGCAAACGCTGTTGTCAGCTAACTTGTCAACTTTTTGCGCTCGCTCGAGTGGTATTTTCAGTCCCGCCGGAATAACTTTTCTTCATGTAAACTGGTCTTAACCTACTTTAGATAGCACCAAATGGCATCAAGGTTTCAAGATGAAGAAAAAGAAAAAGAACTGAAAACAAGCCTTTGGCCTAACAGTAAGCCCAGTGGCACGGTGCTCACCAAAAGCAACACCACAACTGGAATAAAAAAGATTGAAATAACTTAACTTTTACGCAGAAATAGTATTTCATAACGCGTTGCTACTATCAACATCGTTCACGTGAAGTCAAAGAGGCAAACAGTGACATGAAAAAATAACACAGCGTAAACAGCAACAGACAAACAAAGAAACAAAGAAAAAAAGACAGGAAAAACGAAGCAAAAGCGAAAAGAAGGACAAATAAACCCACATCAAGTATTTAAAAAACATTATTTACTACGGCTCAACAAGAAGCAGTGATGGTATTAAAAGGAAACAAAACGTAACGAAACAAATAAAAAAACAAAAAGACAAACATTGTTAACGGCTGAAATGAAGCAGAAAATTTATTGTATTTAACAACGCGGAGTTCTTCTCACCCTTGTCTTCCGTCAGTTGATCGAACGCATCCTGGTAAATATAGTTCCTGTTTACGGTCACATCAATAGCTGGGCCCATCATGAAGTTATGAAGATCCCCCTGAGTGGCTGTGCGATTCTTTGCAATTATCCTCTGGAGTAACTATAGAAGAAATTTTGCGGTGATATAGTCAGCTGTATAAATTTATACTCTAACAAATGAGTTTCTGGGACATCTTAAAGGGAACAATGTCGTGACACTTAGGGCGCCTTCCAATAGCCAGAACTGGCTGCCTGAACCATGGCTGGACCGGTCATTTTGAAAATGAAGAGTTTTGAACAGTAATTTTTAAGGAGTTATCATAACTCCAAAAATGGAGTAAAAATTTTAGGTACAGGATAACCCCTTTTATGGACTAAAACTTTAACTCCTGATTTAACTCCAACTATGGGGTCATTTTTACTCCTGAAAAAGAGTTCTTGTAACTCCCAGCCTGGAGTTAAAATAAAAACGAGATGGGGTTATTTTTACTCCTTACATGGGTTGTTTTTACGGCTCTTTTTGGAGTTACTTTAACTCTGAAAGTGGAGTAAAAATTCCTCAATATCTGGGGTCATTTTTAGTCCTGAAAAAAAGTTCTTTAAACTCCTTGTTGGAGTTAAAATAACTACCCAAAAAAATAACTCCACTGTAAGGAGTTAAATTAACCCCACGGCACTAGAGGAGTTATTATAACTCCTTGAAAATTACTGTGTGCTATTTAGGATTTAAAGTGCTGATCTGGCTAGATAGCCCTGGAGAGCTTCTATTCGCAGTTGCGGCGTAACAAAACGTTCACCTTACCTTGACTCTGTCTTTGAAAGGAACAACAAAAGGGATATGTTGCAAGATGGCCATATTACGAGCTGTTGCGGAAGACATCCCTGCTTTCGGGGCACCCTCCACTTCGACTAAATATAAACAAACAAAACAGCAACCTAAATATAAGAATAAAAAGCTTCAGCAAAAACGAGGCAGTACGCAGCTCTCATAAGAACTCACAGGTGGTTGAGAGAATAAGAAGCACACAACAGCAACAACGGACCTATCCCTAACAGAATAGAGCTGCGTACTATCGAAGATCCGATGAAATTAGAGATTCTAGAAATTTTATGCACTAGCCGGGAGAGGGGAGGGGAGGGGGGGGGGTGGGGGGGGGGGGGGGGGTGAGGTGGAGGAAACCAAGGACAACAAACGACCAGCGAGAAATACCGAGAAATTGCACGTACCTTCCTCGTTTAAAAATCCATCAATCTGCATCTGTGGGAGGTAGACGAAGAAAGAGTTGACCAAATAGACTGAATTAACCACTTGATACACTTACAGTCGTAAGCTCACAGGCACCTTTGCCCGAAGCTACACAACAAATTGGGCGATTCCTCAGTTATTATCTCCCGTTAACACTCTTAACACCCCTGGATCCATAGGCTGTTTACAGACCTTCTATTTTCCGTTCAGATATCGTCGAGAGGAGGTATATAAATAAAAAAACCGCGGGTGACGCGCTCGCTTCGCTCGTACGCTCGTCAAAGTCCTCGAAAAAACAAAGAAATTATATCTTGCACAACTCCTGTGTAGAGTAGCAAAAGTTTGCTTTAAAATTGAATAACGCTCTTTGATTATAAAGATATGTACGAAAGGAATGGCCAGTCTACCCTGGGTGCCAAAGGGCGCGCTCTGAATAATAGGTAATCACAGCATGTACCCCAGACAGTCTTGAATTCTGGATTTCACGCTGTCGATTCCGTAGCCTGGGAGCTTGCAACTGGGTCTCTGGAATTTGAACTCCACCTCCAATTCCCCTGCGGCTCCCCGTCGACTGACCTGTCAGATTTCCGCCAATCAGCGAGAAGCGGAAACGAGCGCAAAGGTAAACAAACATTGAAAAACATGTGCCAAGGGTAATGATGTCATTACTACAGTCATCTCCGCCAATCAGCATTTCGCATCGACTTTTTCGATGCAGATATTCAAATTTCAAATTTCTAGTTGCCAACTCTCCTTCCTTTTTTGGGCCCCACCGCAAAAGCGCTTCGGAGAGCTTGCTCACAGACTATGGATTCTGTATTCAGGTACTTGATTCCGGATACTTTTTAACTAGAACTCGGATTCCGTATTCCAATCGTTAGCGGGATTCTGGTTTCCCAGAGCCGAATTTCGAATTCCATTGCCCAGGGTTCCAGGAATTCCCGGATTCCAGAATCCGAGTTACTTTCAATGAGGCGAAGTTTAAAAGTGGGTTTACCTGTGTTGGGTCTATATGGATCTTACGAGACAACCAGTGACCGTCAGCGCAGAACTGTCTTCTGGAGTCTCGCGAATGAAGCTGACGAACAAGACTTGTAACATCCTACAAACAGGAAAAAAAAAGGGCTCTTGGTTGGAGGTAAATATGGACTTGGTTGGAGGTAAATATCCGGCAGAGGATTTTCGGTGAGAGAAGATATTAATAGAAGAAATTAGATGATTGTCTTATAGGATAGAAGATAAACACAGTGGCGTAAAAAGAGCGCAAGATCACCAGTATATAATGTACGGCTTGGTTTGCACTTAACTAGAAGGAGATTTTCTGGATTCCTTTTGATGTGACGGTTTGGTCGCGTGCCAGAACTGTAATATATCAAACCTAAATGTAAAATATCTCGAAATATTCATAAATCCGTTAAAAATTCCTATAGCGCTAACCTAGTCCAAGAAGTCTTCTTTGGAAACGAGAGCACGCTACAACGCTATACCCCTGAAGAAATTAGGGAGGCTCCTATGAACCAACTCCTTCCAACGCTAATGGACTTTGGTCTGAGTAATTTCTGTACGTTGCAAAGGTATTAAAGTAACACACCTTTAAAAGCTTAATCCATTTTTGTTTGGGATAAAATTCGTCACTTTTCAGGAGCGCAGATTTGGCTCCTACGCTTTTCATGGCAGCGAGATATTGCCCGGTAAACGTTGGACTGGTCTCTGGGAAAATAATCTCGATGATTCCTGTCGCCACATTGCAGAGTATTGAGGACATGCTCTCCATTTCCTTGAGAGAAAATGGCATGAATGAACTTCTCTGACCTGCAAAACACAGGAAAATGAATTGCTGGCTTTCACTGTCATGCAATCAAAATTAAAAGCCTTTGATTAAAAGTCAATAATATGTAAAAGGACGGTTGATTTATTAATATCATAGGTGAAAATTTACGCCTTAATTTTGGCGCGGAAGTTCAGCGTTAATTTATCACTGTGAAATTACAAAATTGCTATGGCAACGTTCCGTACGTCTCAATGCCAAGATGACGTTAACGTTTAAAATGTTATGAATGAAGATGTCAGGGCATTAAAAGACGCTTTAAAAAACACAAGAAAGAGAGCACGTCAAGAAGGAATCTATCACTACAGGTATTTTGTCTCAAAATTCTGAAAAAATTATAAACTTAACTGAGCCAAAATTTAAACTCTAAACTTTTCAGTGCGTTTCAAAAACCCACGATTTCGAGCCATATTTGTCACCCATGATTATACTAAATTTTAGTATGCAAAGAAAGTCGTGTTGGATAGCCCGGGGCTAATGGATTTTGCTATCGGGCTAGTGATTTTCGTTCCTTGCCCTACGGGCAAGTGCTGTTTTTTTGGGGAAATTCAAATTACAGAAGGATTGTAATCAATCCTGCTAATGAAAAAGGGTTTTGGGGCTAGTTGAAATGACTTGTGGGCTAGTAAATGCTAGCTACAGCTTGCCCGAATGGCAGGCTGTTACACTGACTTTCTTTGCACCCTGTAAAAGGAAATCATAGGCAATAGTCATCACATACAAACAGACTCGCAAAGATTAATCTGTCAGGTTTTTCATGTCCCACATAATTGGTGTTCTTCGGATCGCGTGCACTATTATTACACATCACTCCCCTAAAAGAAACAAACAAACAAAATGATAACCGCCATCTTACCGTCTTCTCCATAAAACTCGTTATCGTGAACAGAAAAGAGAGCATTGCTCAACAAAGACGACAACAGAGACAGCAATGGGGTAATGGCACCAGCCTCCTGCATCGAAAGATTTGTTCCACGTGATAACAGCTCTAACAAAGAAACTTCTTTTCTGAAATGCAAAAGTAGTTGTTTAAGGGCCTGTTTACATGAAGGTGGGGGACCCCAGGTAGGTGAGGTAACATGTGGCGGGTTACCTCACCTAACATGTAAACGTGATCACATTAAAGTGAGAGATTATATGGACAGGCGGGCTACCCCACCTAAGCGGGTTACCTCCCCTATCTGGGGTACCCCACCTCCATGTGAACAGGCCCTAATTAAATACCTTGATAACGATGCAACAAAGTATGTGAAAAGGAACACAAAGGGTAAGCCCATGACTTGAGCGCGCTCGTGAGTATTCAGATGAAAGAAAGAATAAAATAAAATAAAAGACCACCTTCAGCATAACTCTATGAAGCACGGGTGTGACGAAGCGCGCGTGAAGTATAGCACAACACACTGAAGTTGTCCGGTCTATCGCAGTGCGCGCACTATATAACAGTTTTGTCAAAAGAAAAAAAAAACTCACCCAGTACTTGTAAATACAGTTGCAGACTGTACATTGCGCCAGAGTTCTCTTACGAAGACGGGGTTTAAAGCCAGTGTATAGAGAAGCCTAAAAAGACAAAGGTAGGTCAAACAAAGAAAGAAGTGCTGTTATTCTTTAGATTTTGATTCGAATATTTGACTTCGGGCTTGAAAAGTTACTAGAACCTTCAAGAAACGGGCCCCTGAACATACACTAGGAAGGATTCAGTAAATACTGTGTGCACTAAATCGCAAACACTGAAACTCTGAAACATTTAGTTCCCAGTTTATCACGCACAGATCCAAAGCCAATGAATGTCAGCTTAAACTGTGTTTTCAGCATGTTTCCCCGGTATTATTTCCTGGGCTTAATAACCTACGATGCAATATATTGGGACTAAAAATCGCACACTGTTTGGCGAGTATGCTGAAGCATTCGCCGCCACGATCCTTGACCCAATCGTCCAGGGGGGAAAAAATAATTCTTCTTGAGTGAGTACGTACGACCAAAATGACCCGAACACAGTTGCAGAGCTGCAAATAATAAAATATTTCTTGAAAGAGCATATTTCCGGCTCAGTCGCGGTTTTGGTCGGACAAAAAAAATGTGGTCAAACTCAATCACGGACGCATTAGTTGTGTTTCAAGAAAATTATGCATGGTGCCGTAGGCGCAATCGTAGGCGTGGGATTCCTAGGTTGACTGTTGCCTAGTCCCTAGGCTTCATTATTCCGCGCGGCCAAAGCGTTCCGGGTCACGTGATCCAAGCGAAGAAGTGAATTGACCGAGAGGGACTGGGAAAACGCCGGACACGCACTAGGCAAGGTTGACCGATTACTGCCAACCATTCACTACAGAAAGTTTTTTTTTTTAATTTTTATATTTATTATTATTATTATTTTTTTTTATACGACCATTCATATGACCTCAAGTTATAGTATCATTCTTTTGCGAAATGATACTTTTTGGTATTCATTCCGTCCGAACATCGTGTCCCACCACAGTTAGACATCGTCGGGCATGGGCCAATTTTAATTGGGCATTGTTCGTTGGTCGACTCTAGTTCCCAACTCTGCAGTTGACTATCGTGTTTACGTAGATAAGTAACCACGCCACCAGTCAATCTTATCGTTCCAGACATGGACAAGCAGTAAGTAAACGAAAGGTCGCAATTTAATTTTAACAACTCAGATAACTACATCGCGAGACAAACAAAAATTTTCTTCCGTGCGGTCACTCTGAGAAATGGGGTTACTACCAACCTTGTCTTATGGATGGGTAGCCTGTTCTCTGACATCAAGAAATGACATATGTTACAAAGTGCAGTTATGACTTCTGATTCATGTACCACTCCTGTGTGCCTAGAAATGATTTTAAAAATTACGTCAACTGCTTTATTCCTAGAGTGCGTTATACAGTCAACTCTCTCTTAACGGACACCTCTATAAGACGGACACCTCTGTAAAACGGACACCTAGAGTTAGTCCCTGCTTTTCTTTACTCCCCTTATTTGACTCTCTATAAGAAGGACATCTCTCTAAGACGGACACATAGTACCGGTCCCAAAGGTGTCAGTCTTAAAGGGAGTTGACTGTAGTGAGATGGTTTTCCATTATATATTCCTGTTGCATTCGATCTTGTGCATCTCCGGCTATGGTGTTACCATTCAAATAAAACTGGAAAAACGTTCGTCTACTGTTAAGTCAGTGTACTAGTTGGTATGTACCTGGTCACAAGAGATTCCAGGGCCTTGACATGCTCCTTTGAATCAAGAACATCCAAACATTTTTCTCGAAGGATTTCAAGTGCAGGCTGTAGGCAAAGAAACGACAACAGTCGTTACCACATGCATCAATATAGTTAACGAGATACCACAAGATATATGTAAGGATATCATTTATGACCATAACACATTTGTAAAGGGCAAATTATATCATTGCCAAGTACGATCATTGCAAAATATATGTGAAGGAGATTAAGACCAAGAACGCGTTTAGGAGGTTCCAGTATTCTGATTTCAAATGTTGAAATGTTGAAGCTGCTCTCTTGTTTTAAAGCCGACACTAATGAATGAGCCTGCAAGAAAACTGCAGGATGGCAAAGAACTACCGACACCTTACGGTCTGGGCCTTGGCTTCCGTCATGTCTCAACGAATTGACTCTCTAAATAATAAAACTTTCTTGGGTGAGCGAACAATTCTTCAGATCAGTTGGACTCCCTCCCCATTCCTCCCTTCATAAATGTCAGCCTTTGCAGTGTCTAAAGACCAAACGTTTGTTTGCTTTTGCAATAAAATCTTCATAAAGCGATAATACATAGCTGCCCGCTTCACAGAAAATATGGCAGGAAAAACGTGGGACTACATTGACGGTGGAGTCCAAACCAACTCAGAAGTTTCACTCCCTCCTTAAAGTACGTGTGATATTAGGGAGAAACTCTAGTTTACGGTAGCTTTTAAAGGTTTGACTTGTTTTGCAAGATTTGCGTACAGATAAGCTTTGCAATGATGCCCATACCTGAAGAGGATCAATAGCCATTTCTGATTCACTGTCGCTGTCCTCATCATCAGAACTGGCCGTTGCTGGTACAGGAAAGCAGATTAATAACACAAGATAGTGAGTTGTCTGTTTAGAGTGTTTTAGCCTGATTTTGTGATAAAGAAGGCATGAGAATCTAACGTAAAAATTCAAGCATAACTTAGGGTACGGGAAAACGGGCAGCAAAAACGAGAAAATTGTTTTGCGACACTGCTGCTAAACGAGATGAAAAGCGATGTTGCGAAATTTACCACCCACGAACCAAACTTGCAAAAAATAAGGTTGTTGCAGGTAGCGAAAGGTTGCTGCAGAAAACAGAGTAGTTCTACTTTTTGCAATAAACTCTGTACATGTCGCACGTTTTACCGGCCCAAGGCAAACTTGTTTTGCAGCAAGAGACGTAACTCCTGTGTAAAGCGTGACTCCCGCGCAATTTTACCCAATCAGAAGTCAGTCTTAGCGATACTTGCGATGAACTAATTTGCTGCGCGAGAAGTTTGAACGTTGGTGGAAAAAAGCGTAACTTTTTGAGTTGAAAAACAAGTTGCACGTTTTCGCTGCCTGTTTTACTGTAGAAATATGTAATTTCTTCCTTCATTTTTCTTTCTGATTAATTAGATGCTTTTTTTTAATTATTGACATAACGGCAAAAGCGGCAGTGATACTTACCTGGACGAGGAAGTTGGATTAACAAGATTTGCAGCACTTGAATATATCTTTTGACCATAACAAGATCAGGAGATGATCCTAAAGTAAATACAATAAATAATACTGTTGGCTAGAACCTATTAAGAACCTCTAATTTTATAGGTTCTTGTTGGCCCGAAGTTCTATTGTTTCACAGTTGGGGTTCATTGTTAGTTTTGTTTGGGTTAGGGCTATCTGTTGTTTTCTCAACCGGTACACACAAGACAACAATGTTCATATATGGACGCGCGGGCCAGCCAAGCCACCGTGCCGTTTATTCAACATATATGCAGATATATACAAATATCAAGTACTATCTATAAACGAAAGAAACAGAAGCACCAAAGCCGGACACGAAAACCCCAAAAAACCAGCAGGTGGAAAAAAACACGGGGAACGTGTACCCCCGACCAAGGCAGTGGTGCAACCCTTGGGGTTTTAGGGTATGCTAGTGCCTAAACATCAATAAACACACGAATAAAATAAAAGACAGAGAAGCAACCTAACACAGTGAAGGCTGACCGTAGAATGCCTCACCTTCCTAACGACCACGAATTACAAACTCGAATCCCATGACTCACTGCGCACTAACTCCCTCTCCAGACCTCTGATACGTGCCGGCAAAATAGTAATTTATGATAATACGGTGTAATCACAAATTACATTGTGAGCCGTTCTTAGAGCTTCCGACCCACCCAAACAATGCATGTATCATCACAATGCATTGATTTAATATGTGTTGTGGATACTTAAGTACATCATATAGACTTGCTACCGGTAAATGATACTAGAGACCTTGAGATTCTGAGACGAGTACGACTACGAGAACGTGATTTGCTCAAAACTAAGTAGTGCGCGCGCGCGAACCAGCCTCATTTTGGCGGGAAAACAAGATTGCCGTCGTCATTCCACTACGAGTTTTAGCGAGAATGTCTTGGTAACGGAAACAATTTAGAAAGTGTTAGAGGTTTTATCATTTTGCGGCAGGGAGATGACTTGAGCTCCTTCACTAAAGATAACACTGTTAATTTTTTGGTGATAAAGAAGTGCAATGAAGCTTTCCGGGGTGTCTATAATTTGAGAATATGCGAAAAAACGCTACGTAGTCGTAGTCGCTCTCGTCCTAGAATCTAAAGGTCTCTAATGCAGCACGGGCACCCAACGGCGGTTTCCTCTTAAATACATTGAAAACTTTCTTTAGCCTACAGTGTGTGAGTATCCAGAGTAGTTTTAGATCTCCAGAAATACATTCTAAGCGGCGCTATAAAAGTTGTATCTGTCTTTTCATTGGTTGAAGCAGATTTCCAGCCAATAAGAACTCCAGCACTACCCAAATCTGGATAGTGACGCGTCATCAGTATGGAATCTCTGCTGTCGTGACAGATGGTCAAAACAAGCGTGATCAGATTTTTACGAGTGATAGAAGGTCCAGACGCGCGCGATCAAATTGCGTTACGTGCATTCCATTCGCTCTTAGTAGAAGTCCCAGCGAATGCTAGCTACATACATGTGACGCAATGCGCAATAAGAACCTCGGGGTTAGGATTGCGGGCTCCTCTTGTCGCCCGCAATAATTATGTGTAAACAGAAGCCCTACCCGGTATGGTTTTCGGACCGCTACCCGATATAGTACGAACATAGTCTAACATAGCAACCGTAGCAATAGAATCCAGCCTTGTTCGTCATTGGGCGAAAAGGGCCGGTATAGTACGAACATAGTCTAACATAGCAACCGTAGCAATAGAATCCAACCTTGTTCGTCATTGGGCGAAAAGGGCCGGTATAGTACGAACATAGTCTAACATAGCAACCGTAGCAATAGAATCCAACCTTGTTCGTCATTGGGCGAAAAGGGCCGGTATAGTACGAACATAGTCTAACATAGCAACCGTAGCAATAGAATCCAGCCTTGTTCGTCATTGGGCGAAAAGGGCCGGTATAGTACGAACATAGTCTAACATAGCAACCGTAGCAATGGAATCCAGCCTTGTTCGTCATTGGGCGAAAAGGGCCGGTATAGTACGAGCATAGTCTAACATAGCAACCGTAGCAATAGAATCCAACCTTGTTTGTCACTGGGCGAACAGGGGCGAATAGACGCACGTCCGGGCGAAACGCCGTCGGACGGATCGAGTTTCGGACAAAACAAGCACACTAATTCGTACCTAACTGTTTCTCCACAAATGCTAACACTCCAAACAGCAGCCACGGAGTAGGGTTCACTCCTCTGTTACTTTTTCCCGAATCATCTGTCTTGGACAGCATCATCAGAAGTGTCTCTAGTAAGCTGTTAAACGGAAACTGTGCAGACGGATCAGCTAAAGAGGGCAGCAGGAAACATGTTATCTGTTCTGACATTTCAGGACATAGTATATCACTCACAAGGGCTGAAAATACTTCTTGTCTGAAAATAAATTCAAAGTGAAGAGCGCAATGAATTAGGCGCTAGTGCCTCAAATTTATCTGCTTTTAATTTTGTTGTTGTTGTTGTTATTATTGTTGTTTTTTTTAATAGATCGGATGTGAACTTTTTGATATCTCGATCGCTATAGTTCCCAAACCCCTTTTTTCTAAATTTCATCTTTTTAGATAAGGTTAGACAGATTAGCCCGGGACACAAAGTATGGACTGACAAAAATCATAAAAAGCGAAAATCGAAAGAAAACGGACGCTGTCCAAACCGATCGGAATTCGTGTGGAAATTTTTCTTCATATATAAGCGTTTTCGATAGCTCAGTACGAACGTGAGTCCAGAGTGGCGCTGATAAAGTCATCAAGCGTTTAATACATATAAGCTTAATAAATTACCTATCGCTGGCAGTAAACTCAGTTTCCTCCTGATTACTTGTTTGTTGACTGAGGCGAAGAGGACCCACGACCAGATCCTTGATGGCTGCCGCCAGTGGAGTCGGAGGAACAACAGATGGCTCTAAGCTGGAAGGTACTCTAGCATTCAACAAAGCTCGGAGGTATCGAAAATATCCTGAGAAGGCCATAAAAAAATGAAAAAACTTGCAATAACTACAATCGATACCCCAATATTCTAGAACGGAAATGTCATAAGCTATAATTCAAGAATATCACACAGAATATTTTCAGCCTAAAATCGGCCAAAAAAAGGAACATTTTGAGAAAAAGTGCTCACCATTTCTGACAAGGTAAACAGTTACCATGGCTGCATCCTTTCTGCTCCCAGCAGGATCAGCTGCATTATGGAATGAATCACAAGAAGTAAACACTTCTAACATACGCAGTTGAATGGCCACTGGCTTGGACTCTTTCAGCGATGACTCTAATGAACTGTGATAAAATTAAAAGTTTCAAACTTTAAAATTGTATTACATTATTGTGGTTTTGCTTTTTTTGTTATTCATTTATTGTGTTTTGTCTTGTTTTGTTTTGATTTTTACCGTATTAGGTTCTTTCTCTTTCTCTACTCTACAAGGTTCTGTCATTCACATAATTATTTCTAGTAATTAATAACATGTGAAGATGCTAGTTATCGGGTGAAATGTGGATTTGCAAAAACAGTCCGACAAACATGCACATGAAATCTGATGACTAGAGGACTACTCTTTCATGACTGCAATAATATTTTACAAACATCAACAACCTTAAAATTTGTACACTGAATTTAGATAATTATGTGAACCTACATGTATATTTAATATTCATTCACCTTTCAAAACTAAGGGTGCGTTCCTTTGGGATGATCTGGATCAGGATCAGTGATCCGAGTTCACTCAGATCATGGTAGTCAAATCAATCGAAGAATCCTTGTCCAGTAAAGCGGATTCATCGGTTCATTTGATCTACCATGATCCGAGTGATCTCGGATCACTGATCCTGATCCAGATCATCCCAAAGGAACGCACCATAAGATTCAATTAAAATAATTAGATCATCTCTTATTTTAAGATGAACGTTTTACAATACATTGTAGTACTTTTTACTTATAAATTATTTTACAGTGTGCAGTTTACACACATGCACTGTACCTGCTACAAGTCAATAGAAGGCATTTGATTTGATGTAACCAACTGGAATGATCTTCAGATTGTAATTGATTAACAATGTTACGATTCTTTAGAAGAAACTGGCACATCCAAATCTAAAAAAAAAGTTCAGATATTATGACAAAAAGATAGAGCAAGGTGATTATTAAGCTAGACCTTGACCAGTCTCATATTTATTTCATAGTCCAAGAAATGAAGGCGAAATCGCAAGAAGGAAGAAAAATAAGGTAACTGTACATGTATATGTCCTATGCTCATTGTGAAATGTGAATATGAACTTGAAGGATCTAACGAGAAAAAGTAGACTGCAAGCAGCCTATTATTAAGCTCAAAATAAGATTTAAGAAATGCAAAATAATGATTTTTGTCCTTGCGAGGTCATGTGTCTAGCCTGGGACCAGGCTCCACAGTGAGGGGGGAAGGCAAAAATGTCTACATGTAAGTAACCATTTTGGTCGGAAAGAACAAATGTAGTTGGACTCAATCAATATTGTGTATGGTACATTTTTAGGGGGCAGGATTCACAAGCAAATTAATTATCGCTATTATTTCTTGCAACAAAATAACTACAATTCACATACAAAAGACTCACAATTTTATATCTGCAAAATGATGGTCTCTGGTATAACTTTGTCTATTAATCATGAATTAATGGCCCTTTGATGATCCTTAATTTTTTGTTTTGTTTATTTTTTTAAACTGGATTATATTTTTATTGGTCATCAAGGGCTAATTTTGTCCGAGATCACATTGTCTGATGACTTCAGGACTGGAAATACATGTAGCTCCTGTCCACTAGTATGGGAAAAGTAGATTTTCTTGCTGGGCAAGTACATGTACATGTAACTCTTGACACTCACTTGCCAAATGGGCAGGGGTTTCTAGACAAGTTATCCTCTCACTAAGAGAGTAAATGTAAATCTAGACAAGTTATCCTCTCGCTACAAGTGTAAAATCATCACCTAACACGAGGAAGAAGTGGCCCTGGGCAAGCAAAGTGTGGGAGCCGTTGGCGTAAAGGATGTGCTGGAATTCAAGTTGGTCTTTTTAGCCTTCGACCAATCATTATCTGCAGCTCTACATTACTGTTTACGGTGTACATGTACACATTTATTAGTGATAAAAAACATTGCCTGGCACAGTAAAAATTAATAATGATACTCCCTTACCAATCGCTGACTGTCTTTTGAGTGAGAGTAGAAGAAGAGAAGCCTTTGTAAAAGAATTTTAACATCAGGTGCAGCTGGGATGACTTTGGATTTTTCCACTGAATTCATTGTCTCATCAAAAGCACTTCTATGAAACTTATACTGAAAAAAGAGTAAAACACGGTAACATAATGATCATACAAATGTTTTTTCCTATTAAATGCTTGTCGAATGTCCAGAGAAAACAGCCAAAATTTCTCTGGCTACACAACCACTGGTTTTCCCACAAAGTGACATCTAAACCAAATGCATAAATTCCATACTGTTGATCCATCAGTACCCAAAACTTGGACATACTGCATCTGCAATAATGCTTCCCTATCAACAATGCACAAATACTGCCTGTACAAGGATATCCAGGATTATTAACAGAGAAGCAAAACGTTCTTACATATAATGCAGGCTCAGTATTTTTTAGGATATATAAAAATGAAATAACAAGTTACAGAGTCGGAACTCTTGAAGAAACTTGTCTGACAGCATTGTTACTTCACAAGTGAGAAAAATACCTGTTGGTGTCGTATCCATTCTCCACGCAGAAAAGACTGAATTTTGAGGGCACTGGCATTTTGCCTGCGCAATTCCTATGTTAAGAAAAACAAGGGAAGGTAATACTGAGAAATTCATGTGCTGCACACATGTACAATGACAGTACATCGTCCATAATTATCAGGGTCAGCTGTCTTCTTCAGGTGTGCACTGTGATAGTGGCAGATTGGGATCGTAAAAGAAAGTACAGCACATTGTAGGGGTGGGGGGGGGGGGGGAGCAACAAAGTATCTTGGCACCTTAGCCCCAAAGGCGTTGGTTTAAATGCATCGAACAAGCTGCCTGGGACCTCCAACTAGCCTGTAATTATGCTAATGTTCCTAAATAACACTGTATCCAGGTGTGAGTCCCCCAGATACAGCACACTTCATATAGTGTCTTGTTAAAATTTGGGGACAGGGTCATGGGGGTGCTGCAAAAGGAACACATCTTGGCATCTCTGTCAAACAGCACTAGGTCTGATACTGAGCCCCAACAGTCTACAAAGCTCAAGCTCAGACCATGTGAGGCACATCACCAGATGCATTACATGACAGCCTTTCCACGATTCACTGCTCCTGGGTGGATTTGAGGTTTGGCCAAGGTGACTGCACCCTGCCCCCCCCCCCCCCCCCCCTCCCCCCTCTCCCCACTGCTGCTCCATGACAATATGAAATACAACACATGCGCAAGAAAAAAAATATACCGGTATGTACATGGCATTTACTTCTTAATGCCTTTACCAGTGATTAATAATTATAAAAATAATCAAAATTACCTCTCTTTTTTGCCTTTCTGCCTGAGTTCTTTGAATCAAGGATGTCCGTTGTTCCTAACGGGATTTACAAGGATAATAATGAAAAATAATGATGGGGTGAATGGAATAACTTTCGCTGAGCATCTCTTTGTCTTACATCAATATTTCTTCCCTCATCTCACATTACAGGGTTCGTACAAATTCAAGGACTTTCAAGTACCACATTTTTAAATTTCAAGGATCTTATTTAACTTTTAACAAAGGTTCCAAATAAACTATACTTTAAATATTCTGATAATAATGGGCCTTTATTCTTAATGGCAAACATTTTTATGAAAATTCGTTTGTGAGTGCTTATCAAAGAATTACCAGCTATCGTGTTGAACAAGACAAAAATATTAACCGTGACAATGCTTCTTATCAGATGTTCTTTGATTAAAATTCAAGGACTTTCAAGGACCAAAATGAATGAAAGAGAATTTCAAGGACTTTCAAGGCCTTGAAAAACAACTTTTAAAATTCAAGATGCAAACGAACCCTGTCACACTGAAAAAAAACTGGGCAGTGTAAAGAGAATCTAGCAGTCTAATTTATTAGTTTTCCAAATACTTCTCCCTTATCATATAGCAACTGTAAGTATAATTATGTATAGTATGTAACCTTCTGTAATATGAGAGGCCCTGAGTTTGATTTCCAGGAGTGACCTCAAGTCCTTGTTTTCCCTTCTTTTTTTCTCCTTAGCTTTAGCTCTAAATGCCCGTAAAACAAACGGGCACGACTAGATTGTGTTCTACAACACAATCTATTTGTAGTGGAAATCCAAGGAAATGCAGCCATGACTACAGATTTTGTTGATCTATGCACTCCATTCTTAGTGGAAGTCCAAACTAATGTAAGCTACTGTCGTGCTGCTCATGCATAATGGCAACATGGAGATTTGGATTACAGGCTCCCCTGATTGCTTGCAATAATAAGAACACCTCTTATTATTCGAAGCAAATTTTTCTTGCATTTTATCGGCTGAGAGCCCACCACGTGACCTGGAGATAATTGCGTACAAATACATTGTGTAATGTTCTGCTCAGGTGCAATGTCGTCCAATTGAGTTTGGCTACAAATAATATTCTGCTCTTGGGCAAAAGAAACCACGCTTTTCTCCTTTTTGCAATCACTCTTGCAGAAAAAATGGCAGATCGCATTGCTTCTCAAGGATATTCATTAAAAACAAACTTGGTGTTTGAATGATAAGACAGTTATTGAACTTGGTTATCACAAAATATTGTGATTTGTCACAGATCAATTACTTGCCAAAGCCAAAGGCTTCGGCATTCAGCTTCAGAAAATAATTGATCTGCCCGCCACTTACAAATCATGATATTTTGCTCAACCTCGTCCAATAATTATTAAATATTACACCCCTAATGGCTGGTCCCTCCGCATAAGCAGCACTGTAGCATTTCCTTACTATAAACGATAAGTCATAGAGTATAACAGTAAATGTTTAGTTTTAGCTTTATATCTTACAAGTCAGTATCAACATTAAACAGAAGACGAAAAATTTATCTGCATTTTATTCTCTTCCGTTCCTTTTAAAATAAGTAATGCACATGCGTACATGAATGTTAAGAAAGCAACAAATGGTTACAAAGACCAGTTATCTGAATCTCCGAGCACAAGAGCGCATTATCCGAATGTCAAAATACCCTATATGAAGAACGAAAGTATCCCACGAAAAGATTACCAGTCTGAAAGTTTAGAATGTCCTTAGAATAGTATTAACTTTCTGTGGTAGAATACAAATCAAGACAAACTCACCTTCTTACTCGCTCCACCCAGGGAAACATTTCTTCTACTTTTAAACTGTCCATCAAACGAAAACATCGCTATCCAAAAACGAGAACAGAGATCGATCTAATACAATTTTTAGGCTAGAAAACCCAACTTTTCTACAGCCTGCATAAGAAAATGTTGTCATAACTTCGCAACCTCGCAATCATCCTGACACTGCAATTAAGAAAAATGTGTCACCAGGCCTTCTCAGCCATTAAACATGGCGGAAAGGTTGAGCTTGCAGCTTGCATTCGCGTTAATCGCGCTGATTGCTGCTATATTCTACAGCGGCAAAGCGCAGTTTGTTTTAAATAAGATTAATCAGATTATCCATGGGAAAAGAGGTTGCTCTCCGATCGTCAGTATTGGACAAGTCACGCTTCATTACTTTGGATTTCGAGGAAGGGCTGAGGGGATTCGACTTATGCTTGAAGACTTCGAGATTCCTTACGCGGAAACAAACTATTCTGCCAACGATTGGCCTCGAATAAAAGAGAAAGGAATAGAAACGGGAATGTTTACTTTTGGCCAAGGTATGCAAGGAAGGCAATCCAAAATTCGATTATAAACAGGCTAGAAACATCGTACACTATTACTTACATGTAATATGCTAAGCAAATTTTCAAGCATATTTTTTTTTCTTTTGTTTTCTTTATAAAATTTCCATTCAAGTCTTCAAGTTTTCAGTTTAAATCATTCGTTTTTTCAAATATATATTTTTTTTATTTAGTTATTTTTTTATCTATTGACGTTCATCTTTTTCTCGAGTTCTAATGCAGTATTTTCGAAATTGATTTGCAAATCGATGGTTTGTAGTGAGCTCAAAGAAAGCCTCAATACAAGCCAATCATTCAGTGCCATGACATTAAACAGATGGATTTAACTCATCAAATATTAATACTGGTTAATATGTTTGTACAGGGAAACCAAGCACAACTTTTGTTCTTTTTTTTTTTTAAATGAGAGTTGCCATGAGAAATTATTAAAGATGAATACTTAATGTATACCTGCCAACTCTCACGCCTTAGGCGTGAGTCTCACGCCTGCGGGTTGAAAACTTCGATCTCACGCCCGCTCACGCCTGCGGACCAATTTCTCACGCCTGCTTGAAAAATGTGAGTTGTTGCCGTCTTGCTGGACACAATTTCCAAAAATATGTTAACTCAGACACATGTAAGGAACGAAAACCATGTGTAAAATGAATAAATGACAATACCTTCCTCGCGATCTCTGATTTTGTGGATAAGCGTTTTCTCGATAACTTCGCCTTCGGCAGACTTCGGACGTCTTCGGAAGACTTCGGACTTCTTCGGGAATCTTCGGAAATGATAGTGTCGTTTTCAAAAATCCCAGCACTCCCAGGATAAAAATCTCACGCCTACATCTCAGAAAAAGTTGGCAGGTATACTTAATGTATTCATTAATTTTTAAATGAGTCTTTTAAAAGTATCCTAATCTTATGCTAAGGATGAGTCTTAGGTAGACAATGGGGAGCTAAGTGTCTCGAGCTAAATTAGATGAAAGAGTGGCTTAATGACCAGTTACTAAAAATATATTTATTATGCCTTATCCCTTTACCCCAATATCTATATGCAAATTCTCCTGACCCGGCATTGTCCATCATGTTCTAACCACAGTGAAGATTACATCAAACATAGACTAATTTAGTTAGACTGACTGCACTCTGCCAGTGCAAAGATTTAAGTGATGACCATAATTTAGTCATTATGTAACCTTTCCTACTTGTATCTCTGAAATTAATGATAAAGATAAAAATTTATAATAATAAAAATAAAAGCAAAAAATATTTTTTCTAAATATCAGCTTTTTTGTGTGTCATTATTATTATTCCTGTCATTTTAATGACTGGAATAAAGGTTGAATTTCATCACTATGATTCACCTGTGTCGTATTTTTGTATTTTATTTACTACTTACAGTTGTGTTTATTAATTATTATCATGATTTTTGTTTTTCAGTTCCAGCCATTACAACTTCTACTGGATTACAGCTTGTTCAAAGCAAAGGTTTCTTAATCAAATTCATAATAATCATTCATTAAACTTTTTAGTGATGTCTACAGATCAGTGCAGATCCAGACCTTCAAATAAGGGAAGGAGGGGTTGTGGGGGGGGGGGGGGGGGGGGGGTTATCCAGACCCTGAGATAAGA
Organism: Porites cylindrica; assembly: GCA_964035525.1. NCBI lineage: Eukaryota > Metazoa > Cnidaria > Anthozoa > Scleractinia > Poritidae > Porites > Porites cylindrica. The sequence goes on along the minus strand of OZ037788.1, from coordinate 14,107,795 downwards.
GGGGGGCCTGGTCTCCAAAAAAACGTTTTGTGGCCCTTCAGGCCTCAGTTTGGAATAAAAATCAGTGGGGGGGGGGGGGGACCTCCTGGGCCCCTCCCCTGGATTCGCCGCTGCAGATGGTCTATCCCACGGATGTAAGTGACATTATTTTGCCATATAATTTACAGTGTTTGACACTAAGGCTAGTCCACTAGCCTGGGGCTAGTGAAACTTTAGGCTGGGCTAGTAAAAGTATGCTTCTACTAGCCCCTAGACCAGTTTAATAGTTTAGTCAGGGCTTCTGATGTTTCGCGGAAAAAAAAAGCAAGATTTCACAGGATTTTCAGGGGCAAATTCGCGGAAAAATTGGCGGATTTCGCGCTTTTTTCACTGGGAAAAAGTCAAAATTCGCGGAAAAATCGGCCGATTTCGTGGGATTTCCGCGGGAAAAAAGTCAAAATTCGGGAACAATCGGCCGATTTCGTGGGATTTTAGCGGAAAAAAGTCAATTTTCGAAGGATTTTCAGGGGCAAATTCTTAGAAAAATCAGCCCATTTCACGGGAAATTTCGGGGGGGAAACTTTGCCAAGAAACAATCAGTTAAAAACAGCCGATTTCGCTGGATTTTTTTTTGGGCAAATTTCGCTAAACTCGATCAATATTGCGTCGATATGACCAGCGTTGGTGAACGTTTCTTTTAACAGGGATAATCATTTGCTCTTTCAACAACAGTTCGCTCGAGAAATGAGCGAATGCTATAGCTATTAACATTATTGTTAGTGCCCAGTTTTTCGCAACGTTCATCTAAAACCTCCTGGTAGTTTTGTGACGTTGTTTACTCGTTGCAGTGACGAAGTTTCAAGCTAAATTTGGACGTTTGGTGTGAATAAAACCGGTCTAATAGCCAAGATAAGCATTAAATATGTTTTGCCGACGTGTATTTGGAAATATTTCTGGCAGATTTGGTGGTATTTCCCCTTTATTTTGGGAATTTCGCGGGATTTCGCGGAAATACCTGAATTTTGCGGGTCCGCGACCGCGCGAAATATCAGAAGCCCTGTTTAGTTGACAAAATTGCTTTACTAAAACTCTTAAATGATTTATCTATTCAGTAGTTTGTTATAAGTATTTAATGTAAACAAAGGACTTGCTATCTATATCATAGCCCGCTGAGCTGGAGTTGTAGCCTCTCCCTGGAAATCATTTTTTCACTCGTCCCAATTCTCTGGCAGTATTAACGTCCAAAATGGTGGGATAGCATTATTCCCCCCAAAAAAATCATTGATGGCACTGCAAAATATACCTGCTTTGCAGGCCTGTATCCATATCGTGGAAGTATTGTACAACTGACTCACAAAAAGGAAGCCATGTAGGAAGTGGAATATAGAAGACTGGTTCCTAACCCCCTGATATTTTTTTCTGGGCCTTTTTTTGGACCAGCGGCTTGCCCTCATGGGCTAGTCATATATTTCACTTACTAGCCCATTGCCTAGTTTCCAAACAAGTCAGTGCATGTCAAGGACTGTGTTGTGGCCATTAAGTTTTTTCACAGTGCAAAATGTCATGTCTCTCACAGTGAAAAACTGTTTAGGTCCAGTTTGAGGAAAAAGCAAAGGATGGAACCTTGCATATTTGGACATATCTATTTTCTTGCAAATGTGTATAACCAAAAAGACAAAAGAAAATATTACTGACTAAAGAACAACAGAATGTCTTCAAGAACCCAATAAATGATCTTTAACACAACCAAATTGTTTCTTTGTTTGTTTTGTTTTCTTCTGTCTTTTGTCTTGTTTTGTTTCGTAAATTTGTTTTGATTTGTTTGTTTTTGTTTCTTCAGTCATAATGCATCATATTGGTCGGTCTGTGGGACTAGACTGCGACTGTTCAGACATTCATACCTGTGAAATGCTGGTTTTTGGTGCAGGTAAGACAACTTAGTTTAAAAATGGTCATTGTGTTTTAAGGCAAATTATAGAGAATATACATGTACAGTGTATTAAATAATATCACCTTTACAATATCATTGTTCTTTAAGCATTCATTCTCCCGTGCCTCAAGAAAGTGCAACAGAATAGATTTCCCATAAACTCTACTTGCAAACGTCTCAGTGCAAAGCCATTAATAATTTGAAACAGTGGAAAAATTAAGGAAAAGAGAAACTTTCAGACAGTCCAGCATCAGAAATACAAAACACTTTTATTTGGTAGAAGAAAGTTATGTGCTTTATTTTACTTGAATCAATAACAGTTATGAATGTACATTTGAAAAAAAAAAAGAAAATCAAAGATCCCTGATCCTTTGTTGTGGGAATCTTGTTTGTCTTGGTCTTCTTTCCAAGCTGAAGTTATGGTGTGCATTATTTATTTTGTTATTTATTTGCTTTTTTTCACAGAGGACTTAAGAGGAAAGCTTGGCCCAGTTCTTTACAGTACAAACTTCTCTGTAAAGAAGAGAGATGAGCACCTTCAGTCTACAGTCTTCACCTGGCTGTCATACTTTGAGAAGCTTGCTCCTGTTAATTCTACCGATGAGGGCATTGACGGCTTGTACTTTGCAAGTGAACGGCTTACCTGGGTTGACTATGTTCTATTTGATCTTTTAGACACCTATGTTGAATTCGGAAAATTAGCCTTTGATGGCCAAGTAGAAGTGATAGATGTATTGGCTAATTTCCCAAGGCTTAAAGCGTTTTATGAGAATTTTGCAAGCCGGCCAAGGATTGCTAAGTACTTAAGAGCAGAAAGAAGAGTTCCGTTTAGACTCTAAGATCAGAAGAGTGGTTTATCCGTTGAGAAGTGATCTCCTTCACTTTTGTCCTTGCCTCAGTTATTCAAAGGGTAGATAAAGCTACCCACTGCATGGATAAATCTGTATCCAATGGGTAATGCAATACTTGTCCGCTGGATAGTGATTTATCGGGTGGATAACGCTATCCAGCATTTGAAGAACTCACTGGGGCCAGGTTCCCACTGTAAATTCATCAAGTGTAAATAGTTTTAGCATGATTTAATTTACAAACCACAACTACGATAAGATGGTGTCATTCTTCCCTGTTAGGGATTTTAAGATCCAAGGACGCGATGGCAGCGAAAACGTCGTTTAAAAAGTGATTTAATATTTTGCATTCTTTTAGTCTTGGTCACGATAATTCCTACCTGCTTACTTTGTCAAACGTAAGCGAACCCTCCTGAAGTTAAGAAAGAGAAATAAAATTTTGTCGTCGCTTGTTTACGTCTTCCATAAAAGTTGAAATTAGGCAGTTTCACATCGTAGTCGTACGAAAATGGCAAAGGAATGTACAAAAAAAAGTGTGCTACACGTGCAAAGCTGTTGTTTTGCCTACTAAACCTATTGTTCTTGTTTGTTTGTTTGTTTGCTTGTTTGTTTGTTTGTTTTTTGACATTCTTGTTGCCCTTGCGTCGTCGGATCTTCAAGTCCTTATCTATCTGAGACGCGACGGGGAGAGGGATGCATCTTTTTTCTACTTACTCGTCTGCCAACTTTTCTGCATGCTTCCCTAAGGCAAAAAAAGAACGCCTGACCGCAGGTTTATCAAACAGGTGACATGTCTTCATTCCATGTCTAGACTCTGGGAAGTACAGTGGGTTTGGACAAAAGATGTCAAAGGCACGGTTATGTTTGAAGAAAATTTAAAAACTTATTTAATGGACCTGAGAAGCAGTCTCAATAGACTCAAAGAGTCAGGATAAGATTAAAAATATCACTATCATAAAAAAAAAAATTAAATCTGAGTACATTTTTGAGGATGTAACCATAGCAACTTTTTCGCAATCATAAATAATTTATTACCCACGTTCACTACTGAGAGATCACCATTCACTGTCTTAAAAATTTTTAAAGTCTAGTCATTGTCACTAGCTAAAGGACATCTATCTTTTTAGGCTTTTTAAAGATTACATTTTGCATTAGTGTGAAGCGATAGAAAATAAATCACCCTTTCACAGTACACTGTACACAGTAGTCATTACATTTCAATGCTTAGTGTTGTAAATGCCATCATTCTTAAAACAACTAGAGCAATTTTCGTATGACCTTGAAAAATGGTTTCGGTAAGTGTTCTTCATTTGTTTTATCAGCCAGTGGATGAAAAGATCAAAACATGGCCTCTTCGTTTTCCCGTCAAAAAAAAAACCCTAATATGGAGAAGGTCTTGTTCGATTGGCCAATCGTGTTGCGGTATGACGTCAAAGCGCTTCACATCCCGTATTACACCGGATCAAACCTGAAAAACTCCTAACAGTGTACTCCTAATTCGTGGGTGGGCGTTTATTAACTTTTTCTGCCTTTAGGATGGACGCTTATTCGAGGTGTGCGCTAATTCGAGGTTGGGCGCTTATTCGAATAAATACGGTATTAGTGGAGACCTTTAGATGTTACTGAAGACGACGGCGACGACGAGGACGGCATTGTTTCAATACTAAGAAGTGCGTCCACGTGAACCCGCGTCATTTTGGCGGAAAAACGTGTCAACCGTCGTCATTCTACTAGCGAGTTTTAGCGAGAATGTCCGTAGTGGCAGAAGCAAGTTATCAGATGTTACAAGTTTTTTTCATTTTGAGATCAATAGTCGGGCTTAATCTCCCTCAATAAAAATAACCGTTCTAACTGTTCTGGCAAAAAAAGCAATGAAGCTTTCCGGAGTTTATTTTTGAAGATATGACCAAAAATTTTAAGTTAAATCTCGTCTTCGTAGTCGTCCTCGGCGAATCTGAAGGTCTCTAGTGTTTACCCCCGGGGAAAGGGAGGGGGGGTTGGGGGGGGAGGGTATTTTTGCTGGGTATGTGCCGCTGGCCTATCAAACCCTTATTAAACCCGTTATAGTCTATTCTGTGGCCATATTATAGACCCCATCTTAGTCACTTTTGGAAAAAAGTAATTTTCGCAATCCGAGATTAGTTACTCTCTGTTTATGCATTTGCCTTATAAGCCTTTAACCACAACAGGGCATCGTAAAATGAAGTAACAAATTTGTTAAACTTAATGTGGTGTAAATCTTTCTATTTTTAAATCGCTACATACCTGAATTTTCTTACCCCCAAATCCTGAAAATGTGCAACCCATTCCAGTAACTTTTATTGAAATGCAACCCCATAATAGTCAATCCAGTCGTGAAAATGCGACTCCGTTCAGTGGCACATACCCATTAGACTACACACATGTCCATTTCTCTGGACCAGATTCCAGTGGACAAACCCTGGAGTCCGACGGAGTCTAGGTCGAAAAATGAAACCGGAAGTACAGTAGAGTCCACTCGAGTTACCGGAAGTTTAGTCATAAGATGAAACCGGAAGTGTAAACAATACTTAGAGGAGGGTTGGAAAGTCATCCGATGGAGTCCATCGGATCCATTGGAAACACATCGATTCCGATATAATCGCAGGAAGTCCAGTCGTGCCATGAGTCAAAACAAGCACACTGCACGTGTAACATAACTCGTTCTTTAAGCCCTAAGTCGAGACTGGCAAGCCTAACATGCAACAGAACTCGTCAGTTTAAACCATGAGTCGAAAAAAGCACGGTACACATGTAAAATAAGTCGTTCTTAAAGCGATGAGTGAAAACAAGCACGCTGCACAAAAAACATAACTCGTTCTTAAAGCAATGAGCCGAAACGAAAGAAACGAGCACGCTACGCGAATGGCATAACTCGTTCTAAAAGCCACTAGTCGAAACAAGCACGGTAATTCGTTCTTAAAGCGATGAGTCAAAACAAGCACCCTACACAAAAAACATAACTCGTTCTTACTTAAAGCAATGAGCCGAAACGAGCACGCTACGCGAATGGCATAACTCGTTCTAAAAGCCACTAGTCGAAAAAAGCACGGTACACACGTAGCATAACTCGTTCTTTCCTTCGAGTAAGCAAACTTTTCCGCGCTTAGCTTTGGCCACCTTTTTAAACGAGAATTGGAATAACACACAGAAAACAGGAAAACCGTTTCCTTTTAATGTAATTAGTTTTGAGTAGATATTTAGATACAAAAGGCGGAAAAGCGGTGCTTTGAACTTTTAATAAGGCCGAGTCAACCTAAGTGGTGGAATTACATTTTGAAAATAATTAACATGAATTGACAAAAGCTTATCACGGCAACATACTTGCTAAAAAGTTACCAATGAATTGATCTCTAATGGGAAAAATTGCCGACGGATTTGAAAAACATTATCTGAAGTGGATAAAGAAATGCATTTGTCAGTGTAAAGCTACTATTTGGTCTTAAGTACAAATTTGTCTAATGAGAAAAATTATCAAGCATGAATTGAAAATTAAGATAGGAATTATGTCTTATCATAGCCTTATCAGTTATCGTCATGATGTCAAACGTTTAAGTTTAAACTTGACCAGCAAGGACGTGTTGGTGACATTGGCGGGTGAAAAACAGACCGCACCCTTGAACGAAACCAAACATCTTGCTAGCTTGTCTAGAAGTCACAGACCCCATTGGTGGTTAATGTCGCAACCAGCCTTCACCGTCGCCACGACACATAAGCTCTTTAAATAAACCAATTTCTTTCATTTTTCACCTCTCTTCAAAACGGCCCAACGCGTGTCATGTTCGTTTGTTCAGCGCACCACCTAATATTGATGACTTAGGAGAGACTACCGTCCTGACCGTCTGCCTTCTTCGAATTCAAGCGATCAAATTCACCGCGCTCAACCCTTACATTGTCACAAATAACACATTAAGGTGGCAGTGATTGAATTTTGGATCGGTTCTCCATCATCTAAACGTGTAATTCCAACCGATTCAATCATGAAACGCCTTATAGCGAGTTTTGTTTTAATATCATGTGTTCATTTTCAACTTCACTTTCTTACGTGATGCGACAGCATGAATCTGAAAGCCGGACATCTTCCGCAAGAAGAAAAGAGAGATTTAAACGTAGTTTAAGTTCCCATTCTGTTTTACAATTATTTCTGGACTTTGATTATTGGCCGCGTAATAGGAAGCCGCTTAATGGAGGCTGAACTTTACTTTTTACCGCTGGTGTAAGAAAATATACCAAAGAGCTTTCTCTGCGCTAGGAAACCTTTTCTTCTTCTTTCTTTTTTATGGCATCATTTTCTTTGATCTAACAACCACTTTTACGAGCTACCTTGTTACTATCAAATCTATTTCTTAAATGTAATTTGATTTATTTGCCACAGCTGCCTATTATTAATAATTATTACTATTATCAGGTGATTATCTATCGCTTCTTATTTAAAGATGTTAGTGAGATTTTCACTTTTTTTCCATTCCTTGTAAATTTACGTACATGTTTTCGCCAGTTATTTACATGTTGCAAAGACCAACTGGAACGCCTTTACCTACTTAACTTTGGTCACTGCGCACATTTTGCCGCATTTGATATTGTAATATATTGCAAATCTTCATCTGCTAATGGTGCAAACAATGAAAAAAAATAGTTTTAAGTACATATTCAGATGCTAAAGAAAGAGCGGTGCTTTGAGCTAAGCCAATAAGTTGACTCAGGTTTGGAGGCCAAAGTGACGGAAGAGCAGTTAAAGAATACTTGGAGCGAAAAATTGACGATAAGTTAGCAAGTAACACTCTAGTGGGAAAGTAATTAATGACTTTCTCTCCTGGAAAATCATAATTTGTTTAATGGGCTACAATTATCTGAAGTGGGTGAAGAAATGTGTTTGTTTAAAACTACTAATTGACCGTCGGTAAAAACTTGCCTAATGGAGCAATTAATCGCCAGTTATGGATAACAATTAAGGTACGAATATACACAAGCCATAACTGAAAATTTAGTTATCTTATAACAACCTTAGTCCTCATGGCCAACGTTTCAAGTTCAAATTTGACCAGCAAGTTTTCGAACACTATTGTGGACCAAGAGTTATCTTCTCTAGCTAAGGCTAGTTATATCATTAGCATCATCTTCAACAGCATCGCTTGTCCTTTCACGGTTCTGCTTAACGTGTTAGTGATTTTGGCGGTGAAAAGCAGACCACGCCTTCAGAGTAAACCCAATATCTTGTTGGCTTGTTTAGCAGTCACAGACGCCTTGAATGGTCTTGTAGCGCAGCCGGCCTTCATATCGGCAACGACACTGAAGCTCTTCCACATCACTAGCTACAGCCGCGTGGTTTCAGTCCGTTACCAGAACATCTCCTCGCGCGTCCTGTACGTTTGTTCCGCGCTGCACCTGATGTTGGTGACTTGGGAGAGACTTGTAGCGATCAAATTTACAATGCGATACCCGTACGTTGTCACAAACAGAAACATCAAGGTGGCGGTGATCGCATTTTGGATCCTTTGTCTTTGCTCTGAACAAGCAGCACTTATTACGGACCAAACGATATTTACAAACTCTTTTACAGGTCTTGTTTTAACTTCATGTGTTCTTTTCATTTTGGTTTCTTACGTGATTTTGTATAAAGAAACGCGACGGCATGAAAATAAGATCAAAGCCGGACAGCTACCGCAAGAAGAAAAAGAGAGATTTCTCAGAGACAGAAAAGCGCTCAAGACAACTGTGTATGTAGTAGGAGCTGTTCTGTTATGTCTGACCCCCGCCGCTGCATGGCTATTAGTAAGTAGTTTTTTGAGAGTTTTAGCGGAAGAACTTTGGGCGCAAATGACTTATGATCAGTTGCGTAAAACAATTGGGCCGACGGTTCGCACGTTTGTTTACTTAAACTCGCTTATTAATCCTCTGATTTACTGCTGGCGACAAAAAGAAATGAGAAAGTATGTATTCAATAAATTCTGTAAAAGCCAAGATGTGCATCCGGTTAACTAAATGCAAAGGAAATAAAAACAAAATGCACAGAAACCATCATAAAAACTGGTTTTTAGACTGTTAAATCTTTTCAACATTTAGGGCGCGTTCGATTGACCATGTTCTGGTACAGAACCACATAACCTCCAACGTCATGTGCTTGAGGTTTTCCGCCTTGAGTTCTTGTTTTTTATGAAGACTTGATACCACTTACTTAAAGTCGGGATCTGAATCGCAAGTGCTACCGCTACTTTGTTTTAAGTTTTTTAATTTTCTACTAAAAATGTTTCATTTCTACACACTTCCCAGGGTCACTTTCACCTTTCTGGCTTTAACAGTAAACAACAGGAAAACGGAGCAATCCAAACGGATATGGCATTGAACATAAACGCAGACTGAAAAAAGTGCGGACAATTCCCTGTTTATCAGAACTAATACTAATGAAGGTAATGCATTAGGGAGGGGATTGAACTTGGGGGTCTCCGGATTACAATTCCAGCGCTATAACCAGTCGTTCACGCTGCCTTCGTATGAGGAGTAGGTGGGCAGTTTCCCAGAAGCCTAAATTGATCAAACCTTTGTTAGGCTGGCATTATAATTAACTCTGTTTGTTGTTCTTTATCTCATGAGGATCTACCATGCATGCATGCCATGTGGTGCGAAACGCAGAGCTTGCAGGGCATCATAGGAAAGATACCAAAAGAGAAAACACATAATTTCCATTGGGCCAGTTAGTGCGGCAATCTTGTTCCCAGAGCCTTCATTACCCTTTTCCAGCCAGCGGAGCGGAAAGGGCTCTCAGCCTGTGGGGACGAGATTGATGTAGGGGAAACAAAGGACACTTGGGATCGAAACGAAGCTGTTAGCGGGTAATGAAGCGGTTGCGAGCACGGTTAGTTTTTGGGTTTTTGGTGCTGATGATGAGGCAAGGACGACCATCAACAATTCATAGTTCGACTGAAAGTGATCGTCTAGGCTGCGAATTGCAAGTCATGCAAGAGACTTGCAAGTAATTCTTTTTCGAAGTCTTGTAACACGATCTTCTGGAAGCCACAGTTTTGTTCAGTTTCAATATAACCGAGAAAGTTTTCAAGTGTGAACACTTCAAAACTCAGCCGTGTTGATTAACCTAATAAATTAGAACTTTGAGAATTTTCCGACTTACATCTTATTGATCTCGCTGATTAAGAGACTGCAGTGAGTATTTAATATTTTCGTCCAGGATGCACCACTACACTTATGTGTATCTTAAAACTTGAGGCCTCAGTATCTTAGTGGACATTCTTTGACCTGGATGAAAGCTTGTATAACACTAGGCTATTCGCGCAAAAGCACGTATGTTTAATAGCAGTTCCAACAAGTTGTCGGGGGATCAGACCAGAAAGAATATATCCACATTTATTAACTGTTTCTGCTCCTGATCCCCCTTCGCGCCTGTCGGGAGCTCCTCGCTGACCTCGCGCTTCCCTTGCTCGCCTGGAAAACGCGAAAACATGACGCCTGTTTTGCAGGCTATTTCTTTCCTACTTTCAATGTATTGTTCTCTCTGCCACGATTTTCTATCAACTATCCGCGCAGTGCGTTTGCTTTGATCCTGCTTTATATTACACCTTGAAATGTTTGTTTAACAAGAAAAGTACTCTGCTCATTATGTCATGCTTAGATATCTTTATTTTCTTAATAATGTCTGCACAAGTAAATAAAATAAAATATCAATGGAATAACGAGCCTGATTGTATGTCATCTTAAACGATATCAACTATTTGTTGTCATGGTAACAGTGTAACATTTCATCCGCGTGGACCTCATTCACCTTTAGCGGCTTGGAAGCATCTTTTGATGCGAACGAAGCAGCATAATTTACCAGCACATGATGGACTGTGCTTTCTGCACAGATAAAGAAGAGCCACACAGCCTTTCTGCAAGTTGAGAAAGTGAAGAAATACAGGTTTATAAGAAATAATAATTTATGTCCAGGCGCGGGATCCACACCGTTTTTACGGAAATCGGTTGGATTTTTCGTAAGAGGTTTACTTCAATAATAATAAAAAATTATCAATGTTGAAACCTGGAAAATGGCTTAGACAAATGCTTCATTCGAGGAATGAATTAGGACTTTAGGGAGGTAAAATACAAAAACATTTCTCGGGGGATTATGCCACCGGCGCCCCTTAGAAGCTTGCGCCTTCGGCACAGCGCTCAGCATTTTTATCCTGGCCTAGATCCGCGCCTGATTAGTCTAGTTTTTGAATGATTGTAATTCTAGCTAGGGCCACAATTTTGTTAGCTCTTTTTAACCAATATAAAGTGTAATACCCTCTCTAAAAAAGACGTTACGTAGGAGTGTTTGCTCAATATGTTTTCTTTTCTTTTGTTTCCCTTTTTTTTTGAAAATATAGGAAGAAAAGTTGAAATTCACTGGCATTTCGTGCCTGCTTAAAGTAAGCTAAAGGGCATTCCAAAGAAGTAATGTAAAAGGAGGTGTTTTTTTTCTCGATAATGTTTGGTCTACGAACTAGAGAAGATAAAGAATCATGCACTCTTGGTTTATTATGGCTACTTTGCAGATATTCTTGGGCCGAAAAAAAAAAGGGGTTCACGGAAGAGATGCATTCGGCAGTAACGTTTTCAAAAATCAAGCTGGATATATAACATAATTATATATTAGCATGAAGCAGTAATAATAACGATAACGATAATTACAACAACAACAACAACAACAACTACTACTACTACTACCACTACTACTACTACTAATAATAATAATAATAAATAGTAGCAAAATACATTGCATGATAATTGGAATAACAGCCGCATTATGGGAACGCGCATTTTTGTTCAGTTTATATATCATACCTGAAGTGGATTAAGTGTTGGAAGAGGTTTGGGGTGTCTTTTGATAACGCATTTGAAGAATTTATCGATACAGGCCAATTTTTTGCAAGCGTTGTTTCCAGCCAAGTGCCAACATAGCTTTCCTCGGAAAATGCAAGGTCTCTGTAGTAATAGAGTTAACCAACATGTTAGTTAGTGCAAAAAACATTATACAGTTCAGTGGCGGATTCAGACCTCCTGATAACGGGGGCGGGGAGGCGGTCACCAAAAAAAAAAAAAAAAAAAATGTTCGGCCCTCATCTCAGTTTGGTCTAAAAATAACGGAGGAGGACCCGGGCCCCCCTGACCCCACCCCTGGATCCGCCACTGCAGTTGAACCCCTCACGCCGGGTTACCCTTGGGGTACCGACAAATGGCCGCTCAATAGAGGTTCCTCAAGTATTTTAAGGCCTGGGGTTAAGGGGTTTTCCTGTTGAAAATGAATGATTGACTATAACTTCGGCATAGATGATGTCGCTGAATCAAAATTTGGCACACATAAACAGCTCATCGTCCTTAACAGTTTAGAGTATAAATGTTGTGTTAGTAAGTCACTTGATGTGTCACGTGACCATTTTGTTAAAAATTGTAAATTATTGACCAATTGGTGGCCGGTTTAAGCAAAAAAATCGAGCAATAACATTTTTCTAATTCATATTGAATATTTTTAACACTTCACGTTTGGAATGACAGTCCATTGCAATTCGAAACAAAATTATGATGTAAAACATCATTTTAAATGCCCAGATTTAACCTTGAATTATTTAAGCCTTTAATTTTAAACTTTGCGTACATTCATTCCAAACGTAGAAAGTTAGGTATGTTGAAGATCCTCTTTCAGAAATGCCAAATTTGTTTATCAAAACTAAGTAAATTCGCCACCAATTCGCCAAATTCCTTCATTTTCAATTTTTGGTTACGTGAAATGTCACGTGACCATAATGAAACGTTAAGGCACAAGAAAACGTCAAGATTTACTTGCGGGGAAAAATTCATTTTGTTCTGTCTCCTAGCGATAGATATTGCCAACCATTCATATGCACAGAACACCCCTTTGTTACAGGCCTTAGACCCCTTGAGTCGTCATAAATCAGGAGAAATCAGCAGAAACGTCACTTTATTTTGAAACAAAAGGGCGACGAAAACGGCTCACCCCCATCCCCCCCCCCCCCCCCGAGATTGCTGGATATTTTGTCCGCGCTCTACTGACTGAGCGACCCCACCCCGACCCCAGAGATTATTGGATCTAAATGCGCTCTACTGACTGAGCCCCCCCCCCCCCCCCCTTTCTTATCCTCATCAACTCATGAAAAAAAAAATAACGAAAGAAAGAAAAGACAAGAAAAAGAAAAGGTTAAAAAGTGATTGTACGTACAATCCAAACCGGTGGTGTTTTTTTCTTGTAGTCATCGTCGTCCTGGGTGACCGGCAAAGTGTCCTCAGGGAGTCCGTTGTCTCGCAGGACCTGTGCCATTTTTTCATCGTGACGCTCATCCAAAAACTGAAACACAGCTTCGTGAAAAGCCTCTTCATCAACGGCATAAGCCACGCAGGCAGTCAACAGGAGAACAGCTATGAACGTCTTCATTGTGTCTTCAAGATCAGTGGAACCAACGACACTGTTCTTTCAGGGGAATAAGAGCCCCTTATGTAGCTACACTGACATGGTTGATGTCACTTTGCGGTTGCGCAGTCTCAACTACTATGATTAATTAGGGTTACAATAAAAGTGTTTGAACAAGTGAGTTTTGTGCTCAAACCAGCTTTGTTTGACTATCATTGGGTTAAACTAACATTAGAACTGTTATTAAGCTAAGCAAAAGGAAATGGCACGAAAGACTAAGAGAAAAGAATAATAATTGCCCAAAATTCTCCAGTTGTTCATTAATTATTACCCCCCCCCCCCCCCCCCCCCCCACCACCACTTTTTAGACAATTGCGTATTCTTGGTAAGTAGGTAACTTCCTAGCAATTATTGTACTTATTTTTACATAGTCCAGAGGGGCGCCTCTTAGTAATTTTCAATTCTAAATGCGTCGCCCCCTTGCTTAACTAACATTGCCTGACTGTCAATAAAATGTCGTGATAAATGTTTACTAAACCTGAGAGCGCTTAATGATATTTGCACAGAATGGATGGATGGTCGTACCATAACAGAAAGCACATCACTTTCTTGTTTAGCCAGCTTTGTATAGCTATCCTAAGCTTAAAGAAACATTTCACTAAATGTTGCAGAAAGGTGGGATAATTATATTTCCCTAGAAGATCAATAAGTGTCCGTTACCGTGTCAAAGTAGAACAGAGCAATTATTAAGCAAATTTTAACGAAATTTGCACAGGAGGAAGATAACATTTGTTGACATGTCAACTACATTGCAGCTATATACTAACTAACGTTAACTCAAAGTCCTTTATTCGCCACCTAATCCTTGTTCTCTTGATATTCTTCTTGTCTTAAGAGAGCCATACTCACTTTTGGCAGCTGAAAGTAGTAAAAATTAGGCCCTTAACTACGAAAGGAAGAAGGACGAAAAAAAAAGAATAAAGCTATAAAAAAATGAGACACTTCACATGCACCTGACGCAGTTGCAGGGGCGGATCTAGGGGGAAGGTGTAGGGGGTGCGCACCCCCCCCCCCCCTGAGATGACCTGCGGTTTTCTAATACAACTGGTATTCTGCAAAAAAAAATAAACTATGTGGTTTATTGGTGTTGAAGTAGTAGAGCAAGAGACGAGTGCACCCCCTCCTAAAAAAATCCTGGATCCGCCCCTGAGTTGGTACTTTTCTTAGTTGACTTGTTGACAAACAATTCAAATAATCAAGATCACGGGAAGGTAATGAGGAGCAGCAGGGCTAATAAATACAACACTTTGTATGTTTAGTTTCGTTAAGACTGGCCTTTATCAATATGCAACATCTTTCTTAAGTTTTCCTGCTTTTATTCTAAGACAGAACCTAACTGGCTTTTTTCTTAACATTGTAGTAGTGAATCTTATCAGTAACGACCTCTCTGTTGTCGAGTCAGACATCTTCTGATAAGTATGGGTAGATCCTTGTCGGCATACGCTGTCCTGCCGTCGAATCTGTTCCCTTGAATTTTTTTCCCTGCACCATTTTTGAGCTTGAACTGAATAAAAATTTTTTACGGGCAATTATACGATGGCTGCACGCGTACGTTAAATGAGCAGGAAAAAAAAATTCCTGTATATTTCCTGTACAATTTTTTTTTCTGTAAAGCACTATCGCTGAAAATTCTTCTTTATTTGCTAAGAACATTTGAAACTCGACTTAGATCACATAATTTTCAGCTGGGTAGAGATAAAAATAACTTTAACTGAAGCCAGGAAATAAAGATAGTGACTGCAAATGTTGGGCTTGTGGGTGATTTAAAAAGCTTAGTTTGTTTAATCGGCCCAATTCGAAATGATTTTGCTACAAATTAACACTTAACATTAGGTAAATAAGAAATACACAAAAGATGAAGAAGAAATCTTCTGTCAATATCTCAGTTTATAATTGTACGTCCAAATTCCTTTAACTTGCAGTGCTTCTATTTCAACAACGGGACACAAAAACTAGAAAATTAGTTTTTTCTCGTTTCAAAGCTGTTCAAATAAACCTTTAAGTGGCTTGCACACGCGAACTTGGATGTAACACGAGCACAAAAACTAATTAATAAGCATGCGCAATGTGGTCCTAAAGGAGAGACCTTTAGATTCTCTAAAGACGAAGACGACCATGACCACGAGATTTGTGCTTATGCGTGACCCATCGTCATTTTGTCGGGAAAACTTGATAGTCGTCGTCATTCTACTACGCGTTTTTGCAAGAAAGTCGTGGTGGCGGAAACAAGTTATCAAATTTTAGAGGTTTTGTCATTTTGAGACCGGGAGAGAGCATAACCTCCTTCAATAAAGATAACACTCAGTGCTAGCTTTTCTGGTGAAAAAAAAAAGGACAATAAAGTTTTCCGGGTAGTCTATTTTTTGAGAATACGTGAGAAACCTTAAAGACAAATCTCGTACTCGTAGTCGTTCTAGTCCTCGAATCTTAAGGTCTTTAAGTGTCACGTGGTCTAAACTATTAGCACAGAAGCTTACTTGCACATCGCTAATTGACTAAGATTTTCATTCATTAAAAAGGAGGTTGTAAAAGCGAAATGCGTGTAAGTTTACATGATTAAAGCTTGTAAGTGGTCATGTTGCTCCTCCCCTTCCCCACACCCCCTAGTTTGTCTCTTCTAACTCCTCGAGACATAATTATTTAGAATTCAACATGTTGGTTACGAGAGCAGAATCATTCCAGCATTTGCAAAGCAGGATAAAAATCTTGGACAGCAAATCGAATTGGTTCTTAAAATAATAGTGACGGAAGGAAAACAGAAGGGTAACAGAGTATTGAAACATGATCCTACCATAAGAAAACGACCGTTTTTTTAGTTTTATTAAGTGTATTTATCTTGACTCTGGTTTAATTTTTTGACAAATTGTCTTTTTGTGGGGTCGGCCAAAATGAAATGTTCCTGCATCGTGAAAAAATAAGTCTGTCTTTTTCTGGTTTGTATAGAAATCCGTATAGATGGTCATTCTGCATACAGATTATTAAAAATATGGAGGTTTATAGATGAGAACAAAAGAAGCATTTTTCGGAGAGAGGGTCGGGGAAGCCAGCTGAGGGTTCTATTCTCAGAAGAGAATGGACTAGACGCCAAATAAGCGCTAAATGCTTCCTAGCTCAGGCAGCACCTTTCTTACTCAAAGAAACTGGGCTTTAACTAATTCATTTATTAAGTTAATCTCAAGGCTACGCACTTACGCTCTAAGGGGTTTAGGCTACAATCGTCAGAGGACAAAAACGCCTGGCTAGAAGTTGAACTCGTCTTCTTCTGTACACAAATAGCGAATCTTCTCCGTTCTATACAATCCTTTATATTCCAAGGTTGACTATCACCTATCTTTTGTGCTTCCTTGGTTTATTTGATCGTTTTATCCACCTTTTAAACTCCTTTACAACACTCAAGCATTTAAATGAAATTTTCAGGAAAAAACCTTGAAATTTGTCGTCTTTAATTTGTCAACAAACTACAAAAAGACAAAAATATATTAAACCAAATGGACACATTGCCATCCTTTTTATAGATATTTTATTCCCTTTAATTTAAAAATGTCTGCACAAGTTAATAAAAGAGTATATCAACTGAAAAACGAGCCTGATTGCACATTATCTTGAACGATATCAACTATTCGTTGCCAATGTGACAGTGTAACATTTCTCTGCGGGTTCTTAGTGTCCAGACGCTTTAAAGCATCTTTTGATGCGAACGAAGCAACACAATTCACCAGCACAAGATGGACTGTGCTTTCTGCACAGATACAGAAGAGCCAAACAAGCTTTCTGCAAAGGAAAAACGAAAACGGAGGACAGTAATACATATATATAAAACTTTAAATAAGCGGTCCACTTTTGTTAACAACCCCAATGTATTTTGGTAGTTGAATTTGTGATTTTTACTATGCGGCACCCCTGACCTTTCAAATTATGACTGTGGCAGTACCTCAAAAGAACCTAAGGTGCCGCAAGACCCGTCTCAAGAAAAATAAAATCTAAACTCGGGTTTGTCTTTTCTTTCTTTCACATGCTTTTAGTTGATATTAGATAACTTTGTACTGCACATCTACGCCTACCTAGATCCCGAGTTTCGCAAAAATTTACTTTATCTGTTAAAACACCAGATATTAGCTTTCTAGCCTTAAGAAGTTTCAAATTGTTGAAAATGCTTAGTAAAAGCATTTAAGTATTCAAATGTTTAATCTCGAATCATTTTAAAAGTGATGCAGTTTTCAAATGCCCCTCAAGAAGAAAAGCATCACTTGCATTAAACACAAATTTAAGTTCCAGAATTTTTCTCATTAGATAATTCCAAACGGAGTGTCCTAAACGTTTTCAGGGATACGGGATTTGTGATTCGGCCCGATTTGAAAGCAAAATGGGGAGCAATGAAGACGAGATTTGTGACTTAAAGTGGGCTCGGGAAGCGGGTCGCCAATGATAACAAACTCGGTAACAGGATTGAGCGAAAATTTGCCGGTGTCTGGATGACGGGCTCGAAAAATCTCATTAGGGACCCTATCCAAGATCTTCACAGTACAACAGGAAATGGGCTTCTGGCTCTGTGTCCATGTCACTGACACAAACACTGCTTTCTTTTTTGTTTTGTTTCGCTCTGTTCTGTTTTAGTTCATTTACCTGGCGTATTGTTAGTTTTGGAAGAGGGGTAGGATGGTTAGCAACAGCACAACGGAGGAAGCAATCGATGCACTCCAATTTTTTACACGGATCACGTCCGGCCAATTTCCAACATAGCTTTCCTGTCGTGATACAAGGTGCCTGCAATTAAAGAAATGACTACCTTGAAACATGATGGATACAAGTCTTAATGATTTCCTGCCTACCAGACGGACCACTTACTGAGAACACGAGTCTTTGGGTCTCCCCATGTGAACAATGACTGGGAGCTTTCAACAAGAAGTTGGTCAAGGAATCGAAGGAATCCTGTTACATTGTATTACAAATGCTATTACAAATCCCATTCTTAATTTCAAGTAGAATTGACTATTCTTGCCCTATTGAATGCCCTGTTTCACGGGCTCAACTGGTTGAGTACCCAAATGTGAAGCAATCAAGGGCACGAGGGATTCCCCAAGACTTTCACAGAATTAAACGCCTGATAAAAATCGATCCATTCGTGTATCTTAAGCCTAACCGAAAAACTTCCCCATTTCGGGCGGACCTTCCAGTATAAAACAATATTGAAAGTCCCACCATTCAAAATTAAAGCAGTAAATTAACCCTAAATTAGAAATTTCCTCACTCACCTCCAAGCCTTTGAATTAAAGTTGCAACTCTCACTTATAACTCTGTTAACCTAATCTCACATCGGCCTTACTTATGCCTTCATTTCTCAGCAACACTACTCCCGCTGTTTTTGGGAGGACTGATTAGTCTCCCCATTAAGAAAAATGATAGCGAGGCTGCAGCCGGCATGTTCTGTTTTCTGTGTTTCTTAGCATATCCATTTTTGATCAAATATACTCGCTCTACGCATGCTTACCAAAAAGGCCGGTGGATCGGCCCGCTCGTCGAATGCTGGTAAAGTATCCTCTGGGAGTCCGTTGTCTCTCAAGACCTGTGCCATTTTCTCATCGTGACGCTCGTCCAGGAACTGAAATACGGCTTTGTTGAAGGGCATCTGGAGCTCTTCAGCGAAGGCATAAGTCGCGCAGGCGCTCAGGAGGAGAACAGCTATGAACGTCTTCATTGTGTCTTCAAGATGTGTGCAATGAACACTGTACGTTGCAGGCAATTACAGTTCCTTATGTAGCTACGGCTAAATTGGCATGGCTTATTTTTGGCGACGCAGTCGCTGCATCCTTTAATTTACAGAAAAACAAAGGTTGATATTTGTATTCAAACAGCTTTGTTTGACTATCATAAAATTCGGCAAATTTAAATAACACCTAAAGGTGGGGAGATAGCAGGGAATATTAAAAATTATAACCATTATAATAACTTGCCACAACTTTCGCCGAGTCAGTTTCATTACTCATGCAAGGAGCCGTTTAATGAAAGGTAGTCAATTTCAAACGGTGAGAACTGGCCACTAACTTGGTCGAAAAATAAAAATAACCACTTTGAACCTTTTTAACTAGGTTCAAATAACACAGATAAATAATAACAAATAAAGAAGGTACGAATATACAACACTGGAAGAGATCAGTTAAAGTATATAAAGGGGTTGTTCACCTTGTTTTTTTTCTTTCAAGAAAAATTGTTAGCCTAACAATTTTTTTTTTGTAATTTCATTTTCATTTGTTCACAAAACTTTAAACAGAATACTTGGAATGCACTAAAGTCTATTAAGAATCTGTGGTTAACCCTTGGTATGTGGTTTTCTTCCTTACTATCAACTTAGATATACTTAACTTTATCGCGAGGGGCTCATTTTGCAGATGGCCCTTCCTAACTGGGCCTTAATGGATTAGCGTGATAATTGTTTACAACTTGTTTAATGATACTTACGCAGGTGGATGGGTAGCAGTGAATGTCTCCCACCTAAAACAAATGTAATGATAAAGGGAAGAGCGATACCTTCTTAGTGTTTAGCCAGCTTTTCTTAGTTATCCTTAGCTTAATTAGACATTTTAAGTGTCATAGACTGACGAGTTATCGGTCCATAAGAGGCTCCATAAGTGACCGCGTGGACACATCTTAATGATATTTGCTCAGAAAGACAACACTGTGCAAGCATTTGCCTTTGTGGTCATGTCAGCCAACGTTGCCAATCTAGCTCAACCTCAAAAAGCAAACACAACGTTAAGAAAGTACCATAAACTGCCTTTGTGTTATACCAGCTAGCTTTGTGTATCGGTCCTTGACTTAAGAAAAATATTAGAAGTGTTAGGTAAAGACTGGGTAATTATATTTGCCCAGATCAGGTCAATAAGTGACCGTCAGTCAAGAGAAAAAGTTTTTCCATAGTTTGATATTGTTTGCGGCCTTTGGAGACATTTTCTCTCGAGCTCAATAAGACACTGTGTAAACTAACTTAAACTTTCCAATTTTAATTAAGGTTAGGTTGCTTATTTACTGTCTACCCTAGGTCACTTAATGCTTTCTTGCCAAGAAAGGCATTAACTTTATTAGTTAAAGTAACCTCATAACTAGAGAACTCGATCTCCACCAAGATAGCATGTGCTTATGCACACTTAACCCTTTAATCTCATAAATAAAAAAAAAAAAGAAAGAAAAAAAGAAAGAAAAGGGAAAAGATGAACGCGCAAAATACTCCTCCGTTGTTCGCCTTCGCTTCCTTTACTACGTTCCCTCCAATTAGGAAGAGGCAAACTTGAAACTCCCCCCTACCCTTTAGTCTTTTCTAAGGGTTCGTCCTTTAGAGAGGCTGCAAACAGTCTTAAAGAGTAGGTTGACGTAGGTCGACACAAGTGAAATCAGGTTTAAACAGGTAGTAAGTCTGTGCTATTACACTCTTAAATCTTTGAACATTTAATCACGAAGACCATCCATTCAGGTCATGTAGGGTAATGGATCAGAAGCCCAAAATGTGCCCTGAAAATCTTTGCAAAAGATCCTTGAATTCTTCAGTCCTAAATTAATAAATTAGGCCTGAAGAAATTTTTGATAAAGTCAAAGTAGACAAGTTAGTAACACTTAGCTTATAATGTTTGAGGAAGACTGAAGAGTTTTGATAACATATTTACGTTGTTTTTGAAAATAGCACCAGACGGAGGGTTTTCATATCGTGACCGTTATTGATTTTCAATGCAAATATTATAAACGGGCTCTTTGTGGAAATTAAGGGATGGTAATTTATCAGCAGGAGATATCCAAAGCTGGCATTTTTCTACCATGTTCGAAGTGATAATCTTAGCATGCTAATTTGTATTAAGTAATTAAGTAAGCATGTAACTTAGTGTACGTTATAACAGGACTACCTTTAGTTAGTTAATACTAGTTTCCTCTCAGAAGCGAAGTCCATATAAAAAAGGCGGACTAAAAAAAGAGGCGGAAATAAGAGATGAGATTATTTTTTGTTCCAGTTTCTTTTCTTTTCTTTTTTTGGTTGGGGAGGGGGGGGGGGGGGGGGGGGGGGGAGTAAAGTGATCAGCAGTTGCTAAAATAGGCACATTTTTCAGGTTTCCTTTTATTTGAAGCTTATGAAGTCATAATCTGCATTAAGGATTCATACAACGTCGCATAATAGTTTAATTAATGGATTTCTAAGAAGAAGCTTGCAGGACGAACTGGAAGACGGGGTAGTTGAGACCGATATTAAACAAAATGTAACAATTTCAAATTAGTTATAGACGGAGAGATCTGTTGTTTCAAATGACTTTTTCCCATGCCGAAGTGAATACTTATCCCAGTATACTTACGAGGCTTGCGTGGCTTGTTATTTTTCTTTTCTGCTTCGTCTGTTTTGAAATTAACAGAGCCCAAAGACAGTGGAATAAAAAATAGTTATAAAGATAAGAAAACTACGGCTAATAAACAGAAAAAAAGGTGCTCCTAAAACTACGGTTGCCATCGGGAGGCTAAGCAGTGCTGCTTAACGCTTAGGCGCGTAAAATCCGCTCACTTTTGCGATAGGTAAACTAGTTAAATATAACCAACAGCTAATTTCCAACTGGGTACTAAAAAAACACATTTTAATTTTCAAAACCTGAGGAGATAAAGGAATTGTTTAATTGGTCCGGCTCAAGATAATTTTCACCACAAAAGAAAAGTTTATGATGTGTAAATAAAAGTATGAAAGGTGATGGTGGAATCTACCGGTTATATCATGTTGTGATCTAAGTGTAAGATTCTCAACTTTCAAAAACCTTCAACCTACAGTGCTAATATATTCAAACAAGGTGGCACAAAAGCTGGAAAATTAGTTTATCCTAGTTTCAAAGCTGTCTAAACAAATTTTAAGTGGTGTACAAACGCGAACTTAATACAAAAATCAATTGAGCGTGTCATGCGCGATAGGGTCTCAAGGTGATCTATATAATCATGTACACAAGCCCAGTTGCACATCAGTGTCTTCAAGATCACCAGAGAGTATCCAGCACTATGAACGTCAAGATATCTTTGCTGTTCTTCGTCGCGGTGGCTGTATATGCCAAGGCCGAGTTAGAGCAACAGTACCACCCACAAGCCGTGCTACACTATCTCGAGATGGAAGATAAGAAAATGGCAGAGAAGGTTCGAAGCATCGTCAAGCTACCAGAGGAAGACTTTGCTAGGCCATCGTTTAGGCCCAGCGGTTTCCCAACTGGAATACCACCAAAAGTCGTAAGTAGCACCTTTACTTGCACGATGAAAAGTAGCAAAGCTCGAGCAAACAATTGTTCTTACCTCTGCCTCGGCAAATTAGAGAGAGATTAGATCGAGGTTTGGTCATTTTACTGCGAACGATAAACTGCGGTTTGCGGTTAACCGTTTCACGTTACCCAGTCTGCCCATATTTGGCACTTAAGATTCACAGATGGTAGCTCGCAGCTTCCATGTTTGTTTTCATTCATCCACTTACTTCTATTTTAACTGAGAAATTGTCTTCAAAATTATGTTTTTTTGAAATAGAATTCGATAATCAATAAGCAAAAGGGTTCTAAAAAGTTGTATTTCTTCTCAAACCGTGGGAATGTGATGATTTAGGAGGGTGCAAAAAACCTTGTGGTGAATCACTTACCCCTAGACCCTTTTATAGCCGTACAAACGTAAACCTCGAACCGCAAACGTGACTGCAAGGCTCTGATCACGTGACTTCTTGACGTTCCCAGTTGCGGAAAATGCCGAAAAACCCTAATCTTAAGGTCTCTATTAAAAGTCAGTTTTACACCAATCGCAAAAGGTGAAAAAAGGTAGTTTGAAGCCAGTTTCATCCATAAAAATTGTTCTGTACAGGTGTTATTTGTTTATTCTCTATTCTGAGAAATACTATACTTGAATCTGACGTTTGCCGTTTGTCGTTAACTCTTAATTTAGCCATGGACAAGACGGGGGTAAATCTTTGTATCGTGGTAATATGATATCATTGCCGTTTGCCGTTAACCTGATTCTTTCCGCCTCTATTTCCTCTGTTGCTGTTACTAACACACATTTAACAGGCGAAACAACAACACAGCGACAAAAAACAATTTTAATTTTTAGAGTGAAAATCCCTTAGAATTCAGAACACCGTGTTTGAAAATTTTCTTTCAGAAAGTTTGCATCATTGCGGCTGTGATATGCCACAAAAGAGCTGGCGATAACGCCTGTGCCCATCTGAAGTGCATAAAGAGGACTGGCTTGTGTCTGAAAGCAGCGGGCGTTGGAATAAAAGACTTGCCTCCAAATGTGGTAAGGTGGTTAGCCTGCGTAATTGCAATCGGTATTACTTACAGCGGCTCTCTTTATCTTTCCCAAGAGAAGCCTCAATATAAAATGACATTCAGGTGTGTGTTTATATAACAAAAACCAAGAAACTTTCAAAGACAATTTGTCTTTGCTCGCTTTATAAATGGTCCATGCTCACTTGCGTGACACTTTGACTGTTAAATGTTCTAATATTTCCCGCAAAACGGAAAAGCTTCCGCCCAAAGTAGACCCCATTGGATAGGGTGTTTATGATATCCATATCAGAGTGTTAAAAGCTTGTGCAAAGTCGTTCAGGTACGCAGAACACTGCAAGTTGAACATAACTTGTTTTCAGGTTCATCCCACGTAACATAAAGCTTATATTGTTGTTTGATTATTTAGATATTTAATATTTTTATTTCCATTCCCTCCCATTCAAGAGAAAATGTCTGCCGATAATCCCGTGTTGCCTGCTGGGTAGCAAGAGCTGTGAAGAGAAGCTGTGCTGTTTTGTGAGATTTGGAGAGTGCGCGAAAAAGCTTGGCGACAAGAGGGGCTAAAGCAGATTAACAATTGGCCCGACTTCGACAGGAAATATTTCAATATCGGCCCATGGAAACGGAAAATAAAGGGAAAATATGTCTGCACAAAATGTAGTTTTATATCGATATCAGTTGTCATAAGTGAACATGTGTAACAATAAAAGAGCCTGGTTGTGATAAAAAATGTGGTTTAGTTTTTCGCTGTTGTTGTTTTTAGCCGCCGCCAGGTCAGCTCAGTTGGGAGAGCGCCAGTCTGCTGAGCGGGAGGTCGGAAGTTTAAACCCCTGCCGGACCAACACTCAGGGTCTTAAAATGAGAAGAAAGTGCTGCGAACGTGCGCACGTAAATTTTACGCGCATAAATATTTATGGATTTGCGGCCACGCTTAAATTAACAACAACGTTGAACCTTGCCGAACTTTTGCCTTATAAGCAGCAAAATACACCGCAACACTAAAATTTATTAAATTGCAAAAGCTTTTACGGGTCTTTTACAGGTTATCATTGTCAGTAAAACATTTTTTTTTTCTGTTTTGAAATTATTGCATTAAAGCAATAAAGCAAAAAAAGGTTCATCCATGTCGACTTGCAGCAAGAAAGGATATCCTTTTTAGCTTGCAGCCAGAAACATACTACAAACCTCATTACCCCCTAAAGTGTTTTCTCTTTCCTAACATTTTTCGTTTCAATGTTTAGAGGTGAGTTTGCTGTTGTTGTCGTTGTGGATGTTTCTTTTTTTTTTTGGACATTTATAGCAGGAATTGGTGATCACATGGTCTGTTTTTTGACCCAATCACTACAACATTTTTCTTTTTTTTGCCTTAAGCTTTTTAAATACTTGACGATGACAAACGCGCATTAAATAATCTACCTAGATATCTTACCCTTTTTTTTTTGGAGAAAAAAATTGTCAATTGCTTATGAAAAATAAAAGGAAAAAATGAAGTTGCTCTTATTGTTTCACACCAATAATAATGAAAACAAGCACACGGAATACAAACAGAGGCAAAAACCTTCGCAAGGTAAAAAGATGACGAACCAGGCCCCATCCACAGGAATCCGATTGTTGTTGTTGTTTTTTTTAACCATTTTTTTAAACACGAATCAGCCTTCCGTTCACACGAAACTAGTGAATCCGCTCACCGAAACTGCATTTTTGTTGAAACCGCTCTCGAGAGTGATTTAAGGCTAGCCTGAATTTCATACGATTGATTCGAGTCGTTTTCTCCTCTCAGTTACTGAGGGAGTAAAAATGACTCGAAGTAATCGTCTGAAACTCAGGCTAATTTAAGGTCCCATCCTTACAAATCTGCGTAAAACATATGCGATCTCAATAATGACCGGATCGTGTTGAAAGGGCCTTAATATTCGTTTGCATGCAATAGATGTCTTTAGACTCTTAAGACGAGGACGAATGCGAGCATGAGAATTCCTCAATGCTAAGTACAGTGAGTGCATGTGAACCAGCGTCATTTTGGCGGGAAACTGACGCGATAGCCCTAAGCCTTCGTCATTCTATCTACTACGAGCGTTGGCGAGAATGTCGTTGCGGCGGAAACAAGTTATCAAATGGTAGAAGTTTTATCATTTTGCCATTGAACGAGGGCTTAACCTCCCTCAATAAAGATAACAGTGCTAACTTTTCCAGTTAATCAAAAGAACAATGCCCCTTTCCGGGTTGTCTATTTTTGTTTTTTGAAAATATGTGTTAAAACGTTCTATGAAATTTCGTACTCGCAGTTGTTCTCGTCCTCGAATCTAAAGGCCTCTAATAATACCAGCAACCCACCGATTGAAAATGAAATTCAATTCAATTTAACAATGAACTTTTAAGGTTCCCCTTTCACAAAAAGCTATAAATAGTTGTCTCATAACTTTTTTCGAGGTAGTACGATAGCTAAAATAGTGATATGGATTCATAAGCTTCATTCTTCATCCCATTAAGAAAAACCACTAACTATTGAAAGACTGCTTGATCGGTAGCCATTAAATGTATCGTCTGAGACCACGAATTTTCTCAATAAATCCTAGGAACTTGGACTCAATAACAGTGTTGAAAACATAATGAAAATAGAAATGAAGAATTACAGTGCAGACACTCAAACCCGGACACTTGCAAAAAGATTGTCCAATCACAACATTTTCTGCAAATGAACCGATAACATTTATAACTTTGAGGACTGTTTCCTGAGAGGCTAGGTAATATAAGTTCAAACGGTTTTAAAGTTTTCAATGGTTGCATAGATGAATACTTGGATTTTAACGCTCCGTTTGCAAAAACTTACGAGTCTTTTGTTTTCAGAAAACGTTGTGTGATTGAACAAATAATTTATCCAAATGTCCCGGTTTGTGTGTCCGCACTGTAATGGGCTCAATACACCCCTTCACGGCTATGAGGGCATGCTGGGTAATCAGGACAAGATGGCGGGGAAGTCAAACGTCTGTATGGGAATTCAAAGTCAACTAATTCTTCCTACTGGAATTGAAAATCTCGTAACTTGCTCGTTGCAAACTTTAACTAATGAACTTAAAGAATCTATGCACTAAATGTGGAGGGCACAGCAGTCCTTTGTCGCTTTTTAGAAAATTTGACTTTATCCATACATTATTGTAATTTTTGTGTTGTGGGATTACAGAAAATGTATGGAAGAACTCAGGTTTTCTAAAAAGCAACAAAGGACTGCTATGCACTCCAGATTTAGTGTGTAGATTCTTTAATTCATTAGTTACATTTTTCAAAGGGAAAGTTACAAATTTATTCAATTAGCAAGAATTAGTTGACTTTGTATTCCCATACAAACTTTTGATTTTCCGACCATCTTGTCGTGATTACCCATCTGTCGTTACAACCGTGAAGGGGTCTATTATTAGATCTTTTCTCAATGATCATAGAGCTTCCTCTCCATCTCCTCCATCATCCCACCCCATCCCATCTTTTACTAGCACATGCAGTCTGAAGCAAAGGCTTAAACGGTTATAAGGAAATACAAAAGCTACAATATTATAATTTGTGCACAAATGGAGGACGAAACAGCCAAGGACGAAAACGAAAATCGATACCTAAAAAAGCAACGTGATCTTGTATTTTTTTCTCAAAAATCTGGAGCACCTTCTTCAACTGCCCAAGACATTGTTCGGCCATTCAACCGTTCCTGAAGTTAAAAGAGAGATATATATTTAATATGACACTCTGCACAGTTTTGACTTGTTGCTAACGTTAAAGAAAAATAAAACAGTATTTTGATGGTGGGTAAAACTACGGTCATAAGCATATTTCGGTCGCGTTAATATTTGAATAAACGGTTTGAGGCGTGGGGAAATGTTTGAATAGTCTCTGCTGGGTGGGCCATTTGACGCTCTTTGAAGCGCCAGCCATTGGGGCAATTGACCATTTAAGGGTCTGTTTACAAGGTGGTGGGGGAACCCAGGTAGGTAAAGTAACCCTCTTAGGTGAGGTAACCCGCCTGTCCATATAATCTCTTGTATGGTCACCCCGCAAATCATGTAAACTTGATCAAATTAAAACAAGAGAATTTATGGGTAGGCGTTTTACTCCACCTAAGCGGGTTACCTCACCTACCTGAGGCCCCCCACTTCCATGTAAACAGGCCCTAAACTGACAACATACTGGGGAATTTGCCCGGGGGGGGGGGGGGAAGGCATGGGCAGTTTTGGAATTGAATTGGCACATCATTCACCGTTTCAACATCTGGGGCCAAAAGATCTTGAACTTTGAAACCATTTTGACCCTTTGTTGATCTAAAAGCTAGCCTAGTGAGACAAAACCGATTGTGCAGTCCACGTAACATAAAAGAAATTCTCGAGTAAAACCAGTTCATCTTCGAGAAATTTTAAAAGACGTTTTCATCAAAACACTCACCTGTTGCTTATAGTTTGAAGGTGGACCATATTTGTATCGTCTGTTACCCCATCGTCTACAAAAACAAAAAAAAGTAATCAACTTGAACACGATGATCATCGTGCCACATCAAAGGGGGCTCTCGCATTCAGGATGAGATTAATATATAAAAAGATTACTTACTTTGTCGATGTACGGACTTTGATTTCTTTGGCGGACAATTCGAATTTTGCGGTTAGCTGGAGCGAAGCCTGGAGCCGAGAAATATTTGGGGTCTTGCAACCAGTTAGGGACAGTCGGAAAACTCTCGGACAATGCGATCGCTTGCCGAGCAGTATAAAGTCATGCGAGCGGCTCCGAAGATTTCTCTATTCCAGACCTCGCTCCAGCTGACAGCAAAATTCATACTCGCCGCCCAAATTCCACTTATGGATATATGTTCGAAGTAATCTTTATCCAGTATAATCTAACCGAATGCGTGAGCCCTCTGTGCAACTGCAACCACGAACTTTTAAATCGTGCTTTTTACATACGTGTAAATCGTCAACAGAGAGCTTAAGCAATAACGAACACGACGGCGACGAAAACGTTACCTTTGAAAAATAAATTCGCGCTTATTCTATCTCGTTAAATTTATTGAATGCTTTTATTTTTTCTGGAGTTGAATTCGAAAGGACTGTATGGAGGTTGAGAAAAAGAAAAAGAAAGTTGTTGTCTTGTGTTCACGCGCGTCCTCCACAAAAAGTGAAATTAGGCACTTGACGTCGTAGTTGTGCAGTGACGGGAAAGAAATGTACCAAAACCAAAATGCGTGATGCACGTGCAAGTCTCTGTTTTGCTTTTTCAAACCCATTGCTTCTCCGTTCTCGTTGCCGTCACCGTCGTATTGCTATAAGAAATAACATAGATTTCAGACCTACTAACATTTCGCAACTGACCTGTCATTTATGATATTGCTTCCTCTGCGTGCCCCATTAACGTATTGTACTCTGGTAACGTTCCCATAATCCTTTAGATTAAACCTCTCGCCATAAGCCGTGCGGGCATTTAACCGTCCATCTGAAACAGATTTCCTGGAGCTACGTTCAGGGATAAAACTTGACGGATCGGCTACAATGTCGATGCGCCTCCCTGTACTGCTACTTGGCTGAACATCACCTTCATAAGGAACAATTATAGGAGTGCTGGACAATTTAGTGGTCGCGTGAAAGCGACTGGTGCCAGTTGACCCAGAGGACCTGCGTCGGTATGAGTCGGAGGGATCAGTGACGATATATGAAGTGCCCTCTCCACCTGAGATAGTGTGCACAGTGTACCCATCGGGATTGGTTGTTCCTCTAGAAAGTGTACTTACGCCAAAATTCGGTGTCATACCTAGGGCACCCTGCGGAGCTCTGGCAATGCCGTGATCGGAATTTGATGTAAGCATTCCAGAAGACTGGAACAAGGCCTTTCCAGGTTTTTGCAAGCTTAGCCTTGGTGGTCGAGAGGGCACGGCGTTTACTGTTATGACCATGTTACCTCCTTCGTCCTGATACGAAGAAGCCTGCCTGGTAGTTTTGTACCCTTCGTGCATTCTCTGGATTGTGTGCATTGGGACAGTGTAGGGCTGATTGCGTCTAACAACAATTTCATTTCCAGCAACCTTAAAAATGTAAATAAAACAAGAAGAAAATAGGTTCAGTCTTACCTAAAAGTTTGAAGTTGTTATGTTTTTAATGTGGCGAAATCGGTTGGGTAGTCGCTTAGGAGTGGTTAGGTCTACCTCAATTTTTTTAACGACTCAAGCACGAACATACATTTTGGGAACGACTTGGCATTTTACTGTAATGTGAATACAGCTCATAGATAACTGCAAACTAACCTTTGAGCTGCCTTGTAGCGCTCTCAAAACTGTGCGCTGTTGTTGTCCACGTGACCCATACCCAAGGACAGTGGACATCAGCTTGTTACCATGGTAATACCGTGCGCCCACAATGTAAGCTCTACTCCCCGCAGCCCTTCTTCCCCGCTTCATACTGCCATGCCTTTTTATCTCCTTGGTGACGTGAAGCGCCTTAGTGTTGTACCTGTTGTCTTCTTGAATCTTGAATCTGATGGGTACTCGCACAACGCCATCTTGGTCCTGTTCTTCGTAATAGTTTGTGTAGTAGACGCCGTCTTCGTATTCATCGCGGTTGATTGGAATAGTTACCGTACCATCCGACTAAAAAATAAGAAATATTTATTGGATAGCCAACGCTTGGTTCGTTCATAAGTAGGAGGAACAGATGATCGTCTAGGTGAATGTACTCCTGAATAGGACTGTTGTTGACAGTTACTGACGTATCGACAACCCGTGCGGTAGTTATCTCTGTAGATCACGCCAGCGAATTTAGTCGCGATGTTATTGGTCATCGGTCACTCCAGCCGTGATGTTAAGCTATGAAAACGCTAAATATGATTGGTGCGTTTTGATCCGTCTTTCGTCACTTTTTCATAATTATAACGCTCTTTCAATCATTCTATCGTTATTAGTCTTGCTTGAGTTCGTCAATAAGTCGTTTGTAAGGTGCCGGTGCCGGTAATTATTGACTACGACTCAGTGGCGTTTGTTCTATGTTAGATTCTTTGCTCAAATTAAACCAACAAGAAGATCAGTCACCTTTCTATGACTTTCTTTTAGGAAAAGGTACGCTGAGAGATCATGACCGGATTTACCCACGATGTGCGACGAGACACCAGAGTAAAGGTACCTCGTTTATTGCTACTGAGTAATAATGAGCTAGAGTGTTTGTTATATCAGATAAATGAATTGACAGTATAGTTAACAAGAATTTTGAAAATTTAGGCCAATACTGAGCAAACTTACCTCCACTATTCGATCTTTCTTTTGCAGAATCCTTGCCCAAGCTTTCCTGCAAAAAAGGAAAATACAATATTACATTTTCGACAAAACAGTGCAAAGTTGAATATACGTCGAATGGCTCTGATGTCTTTAAATTTCAAACCGTTTTATATTAAAACACACCATGTTCACTTTATGAAACCTTTACGACGGAAAGGTCTATCCTCACCTTCCACGAGTAGTTAAATCCCCAACTTTGATTTTCACCACGCCATTTTCGACCCTGACAGCATCAGCACCATAAACGTCGTCGACCTTTATCTTCCTTATATGTGGATCAGCATTCTCCTTTGTGTCTTGTAGCACTATGGCCTTTTCTTCTGGAGCAGCTTGTGCAATGATGTACCGGGGACGTCTTCGTTTTTCTTGCTTTGCGCGAACTCTCACATGGACGTCCACGATATCATCTTTAGATCGACGAGAGTGTCGTCTGAGCGAACTGTGATATAACAAAAAAAAGAAAAGAAACGAACAACGTAATAAGATTTCTGGATTGCCCGCTAACGCCTATAACATACTTTCAAGGGTAAATATTTATTAACCACTGCAACATACCCTGGAATCTTCTTTGGAAGTCAAATACAGAAACAACAACACAAACAACGACAGCAAACAGCAAACTTTGTATGGAGAGCGACGTGTGGAGGTAAATATTGGATTACAATCCACTATTAAAAGTTAAGTACAAGTTACAATGGTACAGCTGCAAGGGATTTCAATCAAGTTGTCTATTCAAACATTCGCTACTTCTGTGCGATGATTTTTTTTTCTCTTCCTCCGTGGACAAAATAACATGCATCTAAAACCCCAAACCCAAAAGGATTGAAAATCTTGAATCTAAGAAATTGCGAACGCGACCGCGCGACCGCGCGAAGCTTTCAAAAAGTATCAACCAACTATTACAACCTTCTGTCATAAGATCCTCGACGGAAGCTCCGTCTTCTCACTGGTCCTAAATGTAGCAATTTATCCATATCCTCCGCAGTATAAGCGCTAGTGTAACCGTTGAAATTGTTTCGGCTCTCAATCTGAAGTAACCGATCGACGTCCTCGGCTGTGAAAGCATCCCACCACGTCTGTTTATCCACCTCGGGTGATAAGGGCTGCTGCTGTGAATCTATGT
This sequence comes from Porites cylindrica, assembly GCA_964035525.1. Classification (NCBI taxonomy): domain Eukaryota; kingdom Metazoa; phylum Cnidaria; class Anthozoa; order Scleractinia; family Poritidae; genus Porites; species Porites cylindrica. The sequence continues at coordinate 14,075,873 of OZ037788.1, read as the reverse complement.
GGATTATAGCTGTGCCAATGTTCGTCGTATCGCTTCCATCCTCAACCTGTACAAGTTAGTAGTTTTATTATATGAAGAAAACAGTGGCTGTAATAACGAGGTGACCGTGTTACCGAGGTGACCGTAAGGTGGGGTTCCTCTGTATGTATCACTCGAATTACTAGAAGCTATAAGAATTTATATTTATAGCCTGGGAAAACAGCCAAAATTTCGCGACCTCCCCCCACCCCCTCTTGTTTCCCCGCGAAATGACGTCTGAGGAAAACCAACAGAAATTCTATACTGATGACGTGTCACTAACCAGATCTGGGTAGTGCTTCTGATCAGTTGAAGCAAATATACCTCGCGGTATGATCAATCAGAAGTACTACCCACATCTGGGTAGCGACACGTCATCAGTATGGAATTTCTACAGGCGTTCGAATCTCTACAGTCTAATTGGCATTCTACAACTTACAACAATAACGAATCTGCAGACGGCTTTTTTTTATTTCCTGGGACACCTAATGCACAATAAGGGAACGCAAAATGCGGCCTTTATTTACTTAATTACTATTTCTTTATTTTTATTTATTTATCTTTTGAACAAAATGGTTTGGTACCTGTGGAATGTCAGGTAATGACGCACTGTGATCAAAAGGAACGCCTCTTAATTCGTCAATCTGGTCGGGCTCCTCAGCAATATCTGTAGTAGAGGAACCCAGTCGTCGGATTTTGTCCAGCCCAACTTGCTCTTGAATGTCTGGAGCAGTCATTGTCTCTGCATCACGTAATGCAGGCTTTTCCTCCGTTTGACCATCATCTTCTCTGCTAGCTACATCTGGGATACTCATGGTTGTTAAATCCTCCTCACGTATGCTAGTCATTCGTTGCATGGTACTTGCCACGCTTGTTTGCCTACTGATTTGGCGGCTGATTGTTTCCGACGTATCGTCGATGCTCTGTAGAAAAAAAAATTATTAATAACATTACAAAAGTCACTTACGGCTGTATATTCTAGGATAAGGGTACAGAGAGGATGACCTCTAATGTCAGTATATCACTACCTTTCACAGTTTGCTGTTATAAAGGGACTCACTCTTGATAAAAAAATGGCTTCTTTTGAATAAAAATGGCTTCTGTAGATTATCCTATGTTTCATTGAATGGCATTCAGTGAGAGGATCACGATCAGAGTTTGTTAAAACAGTTGTCACAAAGCATTTTTTACCGGAGACATTTCTTTATGTTCGTATAGAAGCCGTTAGGGCAATGAGAATTCTACGTAGATATTTTGAGGTAGGAAAGTCTTCTTTTAGTATCTCGCCACTAGAGACTGTTATCATTCATACTTACAGCACCGGTGGAATATGCTTCCGTAGGATCAGGTTTATAATCTCTCTCTGGTAAGCGTGCAGATCGAGGCTGATATCTAGGAATATGGACTGGGTCCTTGACTTCAACACCCGGCTTCTTTTCGGAGTGTTGATGAACATACTTTTCCAGTTTGCTTCGAGATTTTGAGTCATCCAGTTTATCAACCTTCTTTTTGAGTTCCTCAATTTTCTTCCTAAGTGCGACCATGGCTGACGGTTTGCTTTCCTTGTACACTTCTACTATTTCGACGACCTCCTCTCGAGAAGGAATCTTGCGGTCATCGTGTGTTAAAATTTCTTTCCTTATGCTTGTGCGTCTAGGCGAGACATTTTTGCCAGTCAATCGTCTTAGGGTTTCCAACCTAGAAATGGCTGGGTCGCTGTCAACTGCACCACCTTCGGGAGAAATTAAGGAATCTTTATTCAATATTTTTCTCGTCACAAATTCGCGACTTGTCTGACGGTGGTCGGAGAGTACATCTACCTCTTCGTTCTCTACCTCTTTCCGAGTACTAAAATCACTACACTTCGTTAAAGGTAAATTGAAATCTTCTCGTTTTCTAGAAACAGAATCGTGATCTGGAGGAGGCAAAGGTATGGCTTCTCCTGGTCGCACTGTTCTTTTTGGTGGACTGTCAAGTCTGATGGATTCAGTTTTTCTGGTACCTTCTGGCTGTTCTGCTAGGGGAACATGCAGTGCAGAGGGCTTATATTCCCTAGTTGGCTCTGGCGGTATCGAAGAATCTGACGCTCGAGGCTCTGTTGTTACAAAAACTTCTGTTGGTCTGAAAGTTTCACGTCGCTTAAATGGCTCTCTGAAGTCACCAACATTATCATCTCCTATCCCCTTAGAGTAAAAAGCAGATTGATCTTCTTCGGCAACACTACCATGGAAAAATCCTGTGACAGAGCTCGGACCATTACCATTCTTTGTGGACTTCATGGATACAGTTGAATCAGCCTTAAAAACACGCTTTGTTGCAAATCCTTGAGTGGTTCCAGATCTTGTTTCCTTGTCACCTTGCGTCGCTTCACCCCACGAGTTTCTAGGGGAGATCCAAGACACTCCTCTCTGGTTAAGACTTCTCTCTTCTCTTGGTGGCCAGTCATAATCCGCTGCTCTTGGAAAATACCCTGTTGGACTCTTTTCACTAAAACTCCGCAAGGAAGAGACATTGTCATCGTTGGTTGCTCCGTAGTGCTTATCTAAAGAATTGGGAGAAGAACCATCTTTAGGGTTTCTCTCAGCTTCGGTGCGCCCATCGGGTCTATATGACCCGTCGGTAGTACTTAAGTCACTATCTACGTGAGTACTGTAACGGTATTTACGGTCCATGGGATCGTTGTATCGCTGCGTTTCGTTACGTTCCGACTCGTCCTGAAAAATTTTCCCATCTTTTTTCGACAACTGAAAATGTCTCAGTTCACTGCGATGAACGTTTCTCTCCTCATCATTCTTATGCCAACGATGTGCCAAAGTATCTGAAGCTCTTCTGGAGGAAGACGGGAAATCTCTTGTTTTAGCTCTTAGCTTGGCGATGTCATCCTTTAACTTGTCTTGGATTGAAGGCTCACGACTTTTCCACCTTGATGAAACATCCTTGGACTCTACTCTTGAGGAGGGTGGTGGAATGTAAGGCTTGATATGCTCTCGTGTCAGAGTTTCTGTTTTGAGTTTTGCGATGTCTTCTTTAAGTTTTTCCTTAACTGAGGGCTCCCTACTATGCGATTTTGGTGTAAATGTGCCATCCTTCTTCATAGGACGAGACTCTGTTTCTGCTTTTAGCCTTGCGATATCCTGTTTGAGCTTCTCATGGGTTGCTGACTCTTTCCTTGGCATATATGCCCGCGCATTTGATGAACTAAAACCAATTGCGCTTTCTACATCACCTGTACGAAATCGATCACGTTCAGTGATTCTACGGCGATGAAGAGAATGAGATCGTGATCGATTGTGGTTTTTGGCACCATCAACTTCATTATCGAAAGAGCTCAGATGGCCCGAGGACTTGCTTCGTGCCCTGAAAAGCAAGTCACGTTTTTCAGCTTCCCTTCCGTCCATATAATCTTGCATCCTGCGCTCATCTCTATCTAAAGATCTACTGCCCCTTCTTTTTTGCAGCACTTCGTCGTCTTCGTGGAATCTTTTCTTTGCAGTGTAAGAAAGAAACTCCTTTCGTCCTGGCAATTCTCGGTAGATTCCCAGTCGGCCCCTTGCCTTGTTGTCAAGGGCTTCTGATGATAAAGAACGTCTTGCTGGGCTCCTTGATAATTGTACAGCATCATCATTGTATCTGGTGTTGGAACTATCCTCAGTTAGAGCTGATGGCGCTGAGTCTTTGTCTTTCCATTTGTTGGATAGAAGTAAATATGCACTTGAGGTATATTTTGAGGGATCACTGCGCTCATCTTCGGAGATTCTTTTTGACAGTTTCTCCCTTTCAAAGGAGTTAGAAGCTTGCTTTCTTTCTAGAGCCCTTCTCAAAATATTTACATCCTCCAGACCGATCGTTTGGAAATCTTCATAGTCACTTTCAAAAGGTTCATCGCCTTTACTGCGGTGCCTCTCCAAAGAACGTCTACGGCTGAGAGGATCAGACCAATCTTCCTTACCAGAAACCGAACTGTCTTCTCTCTTTTTCAGTTCCAGTTCAGATGTCCATTCTGTGTATTTAGAGGCACCTGCCGAAACTCTGTCTTTTTCCTCCGATCGTTTTTGGTGGTCAGATGTTTGTTTGCCACCACCGGATCGATAGAAAGAAGATATAACGTTTTCGCCATCCTTGGCTGGTGTATTGGCAGCTGCAGCTTTGCTGAGGTCTTCATCCCTTGAGTAAGAAGAGTAAAATGAACTGATAGGACTATCCTTTGAATTTTCATGAGCATCACGAGCTCCTGTTGAATCAAACTTTGAGGTACCTTTGAATGTATTTCTGATACCTTTCAAACCTCGTGTCTTAATTGCTTTGATGTCTTCTCGTGTTGTATAGGACGAACTTGACCTCCTGTCGATGACATTTCTAGTGACAACCGACTTTGTAACATTCTCCGATATACTCCTTGTATCTTCCTTCATGATATGGTTATCTCTATCAATTTTACCTTCAACAGGTTCGTACGGGCTTTTTGTGAATGTAGCTTGGCTTGAGCCACGGGTGGAGTGAGGATTACCATGTTGTTCAGTTCGAGAGTTTCGAGGATCGAAGGAATAAAACTTCTTTGAATACATCTTTCACTTTAAAACGCCCAGCAGTGGTTTCTAAGTCGAAAGCCAGTAGTCAAATATGATATCCGGGGATTCTCCTAAAGAGAGAAGGCACTAGAAAAAGTCTCTAAGTGAAAAAAAAGTGACAATCTGTTTTGTTAACAATAATAACAAAAAAAAAAAAAAACAAAATATATAGGTATGTAAGTTATTCATGAGAAATATATAGTCCCTTAAAAGAATAAAACTTTTATTTCTTTCTCATTATGCCGTCGATTTTGCAGTAGTTACCAACGAGAAGCCTCGCGGATTTATGATTTCTCGAGTATTCTAAGTTCGCTTAGGGACGGACAATTAGAAAACTTATGGGGGGCGGGCGAAGTACAAAAAAACTATTCGCGGAAGGGAAAATGAAATGAAAAAAATTCATGCATGCCAATTAACCCCCAAAAATATTCATGCTACGGCCTAAAAAAAATTCATACAAGGAATTTGATAACGAAAAAAATTCCTGCGGCTCGAAAATTTCCCACCCCCCACGCCCTCCCCCCCCCCCCCCCCCCCATAACTTTTTTGATGGTCCGTCCCTTATAACACCACCTAATTTTACGCAAAATGACCTGTGCGCAACTTCGGCCAAAAACACGAACTTATATATGTACAAAAAATAGGCTATGTAAAGTAGGGATTTCAAGTTCTTTATGCAGTAGAACAGTTTAGTTCACTACTTTCAAGGTAATTTTCGCTTATGCAATGGAATTGAGGTCACACTATTTTTAGTGAATCATGTAAAGTCGGGATTTTAAGTTCTTTATGCAGTAGAACAGTTTAGTTCACTACTTTTAAGGTAATTTTCGCTTATGCAATGGAATTGAGGTCAAACTGTTTTTCGTGAATTACCGTAATTCATGACATTTCTAAACAAATTGAACAGCGCGCGCGTAGTAGGTAAAATAAAATTCTTTGCTCTTTGGCACCGAACGATAACTATAATGATGATCAAATTCAATTCAGTGAGTTAAAGCAATGGTAAACGTGGGAAAATATTGTTTGGTGGCTTCCATTTTCTCATAATCCACGTGAACAGGGACCAATGCAATACAGATAGTAACCAAATCATTTCTAGCTCATGATAAACTTAACTAGGCCCGTAAAGTTGACGTTTCTCACCCTTTCAATTAAAATCAAAAGTTTAAACCGTTCTTTAGTACAGTGAAACCTCGATATAATTGCGCCGAGTTTTTAATATCAAACCTTTCTATTTCTTTCTTCCTTTTTTTTATAACCTTTAAATCTGAGCAAAAAACTGTTCATAACTTCTCGTTTGAACGTGTCCTGACCAGTTCACAATTTCTTTCATAATCAGTAATGAATTTTCTGAAAGTACTTATCGTACAGGCAAATTAGAATATTCAAATATGTAAGTTTTAATAAGAATAATTTGTTATAACGGTGTTTAAGGTAATTTTGAAGTAGTTTAATCAGTGAGGGCGGTACCAACTTTAAAAAATCTTTTATTTGTAACTGAGTGGAATTTTGTGATTTGAAATAAAGAATCGTGAAGGGAAACCTTGTCTTGTAAGACTAATTCATCAATGAGATATTACGGTATCTAGGGAAGCGAAGAAATAACAATCATAAAAACAAAACATCAATGACTGGAGATTAAAAAAAGCACACCTGTCTTACGTCACTCGCTCATCGCATGGTTTATGGTTTTTCAAAGTCTAGTAAGTGAGTCTTTGTTCCTTATTTAAGTCCAATACCGCTCCTTTAATTAACTAAAACAAGCGATGGCAACCGATTTGGATTTGCTATTTATAAGTCTATATTGGATGAATGTGAAAGTTATGGTTCGTCACGACGTAACGTCAAGGGAAGCTTTTGGTATTTTTTCGGAGGCCGTCTGAGCAAACTATTGAGACTTCAGATCCCTATTTTGAGTGATTTAAATTTTTCACGCAGTTCGTAGGTACATTTTCGATACATCTCTTGTAATATTACAAGATTGCCATTGTTTGAAACCTCTTAAAAAGGGAGTAATAATATTGGCATCATCCACTAATGGATTGCTAATTAATTAACAACCTACTTTTTAAATGGACAAAAATGAAAAACATCATCTTTATATCACGATGTGCAAACTGGTCTAAAATTACGTTAAAATTAACGCGAACGAAATTTTAAAGGTAGTAAGATTCTAATGATAATGAGACAGATTTGTATGACACTAGTTAAAAGTTAAGTAAAAGCATTGGGCACGGGGACTATGCTCGGATTAACACTTACTAATGACGTTACTCTTCGAACAAAAATTGGTTGTCAGCGATCATGCAACTTATTTAACCCTTTTCTACTGATGGTCGTCCAAATAAAGATATAAGTGCAAGATAAATTTCTGGTTTTGTGATTTACACAGTCACGCAGAATTAATTATCCGATCTCTGTAATCAAACTTAGGAGTTTTAGCAAGAGCTAAACGTTTCATTCGTTTTGTTTAATCTGGAAAACTCGCGATTAATTTTGATAGAACCTAATTGCTCTTTTGAAGTGGTTACAAATTGTTATTACGGACGATTTAACCGGCACCATTTTTTATCCCACCTTAAATTTAATTTTCTTTTTAACCAAAATTATTTCGTTCGTTGCCCGTTACAAAGTCAAACAATTTACTACTCCTCGCTGAGACGTAAAGAGACAGAAATCTTGTTATTCTGCTAAGATGCTTACTCTTTGATTTTTAATTTTAATTAAGCGAAATGTTAGCTTATTTTTAGTCCTTTCTTTTTCTTTTTTCTATTTTTTTGAGAGGTATGTTTTTTCTAATTCTCAGATAAATAATTTAACAAAAGGACTATTCCCAAGAAACTGAGGAAACACAGTCAAAATTCCAAGAAGCAATTAGCCTGAAGTTTCACATTAAAAAAAAGGCAAACACAGATACGCTTGTTTAAGCAAGAGAATTTCGTTATTTTTTAAAAAAGAAGACTTCTTACCTTAACGTGCGGTCAATCAGCGTTTGAATCCATAACAGCTTCAAGCGGTGACCCTGTGAAATTAACACAGTGTGATGGAAATGTAGCGTGCTAAATGAAATAAGCTTAATTCAATATAGCAATACAGAGAAGGGTACTTGCTTTCTGGACCACTGAGTTTTGAAATTTTTGGTATGTGAAAGTAATATGTCAAAGCAAAACGCAATATATCTTAAATCACATACACCTAATTGCAAAAATGTTGTAACAAAAAAATGAAAAAAAAAAAGAAAAGAGAATTGAAAAACGCTAAAATAGGAATAAATTAGCCACGCCCACAACTCGTCTGACGAAGCAATGCAGTGTTACTAAAAGGGAGAGCGGAGAACGGGAAAATGAAAATTGGGAAAAAAACCTATCAGTAACTTTATTTGCCACTCTCTGTTTTGTTCCTATTTTTTTCATTTTCCGGCTCCTCGTCCTCCTTTCCCGTTCCTAGTTTTCGTAACATCCTCAGCTGACAAACCCCGAGTGGTCAAGAGGCAAACACGTTGGAAACAATAAAACGACGAATATAGATTTGGTTAAACTCTCGCTTCACTAAAATATTCCTTATAAGGAAACATTTTTAGCTGGGCGCAGGAGAGTGAATTAAGTTTCAATATGATTCGCAGCGCAAACAAAAATTAGCTTGATCAAACACTAAAGCGTCGTGCGTCAAGTGAAGTTTTATTTTATATCATTTTACTTTACTTTACTTTTCATTCATGTTCTTTAATTCTATGTGCTTTACGTTAGTCTTAATCACTTTAATTATTAATTACGTAGCTTTTCCTTTACTCTCTTTTTCTTCGTTTTGCCTACTTTTTTGTTATGGTATACCGTAAATCCTGCATTAAGTCCCCCTTCCGGGGGGCTTCATGTATCTCAAGTACGCTTAAGGGGGAGGGGGGGGGGGGGCTTATTTAATTTTGCGACGATAATGGTATCAATTCTACATAAGAATTAGAAGGTAAAGTAGAAAAGCTCAGCCGGCATCAAGTTGGAGGTCATGCAGCCGAAGATCAAAAACAACTTCGAACTTCCAGTGCGTGAAAAAATCCTATCTGATCGCGGATCAGTCCACGTGAGGTTTTACAGTCTGTCATTTAAGAATAAAGGAGAAGGGTGGGGGGAGGGTTGGTTAAATAGCTTTCTTCCACTGAAAAAAAGGGGGGACTTAATAGTGGATTTACGGTAAGTTATTTACCTCCGACAGATATACGTGCCTCAATAGTCAAATTAGGGAGTTTAAGCAACGACGTTTTTGAACGACGAACGTAAACCGGAAGTGAGCGTTTTTCTCTTTTAATATGCATTGACGCCACCAAATTTGTATTGCTAAGTGTCTTTACTCTTATAGAGTCGATTTGCCCAAAAATTTGTTCAAAATCACGGCTCAAGGGTACAAAAAAACAACTTTCGGTTGACTTCTGTCGCTCCAAAACGCTATTGCTTAAGCTCCCTAACAATCTTCAACCTTTTTGGGCTCATTTTCAAGCTGCTCCAAGCGAGCATCCGCCACAAGGAAAGCGGGGGCCTAAAATGACTGGAAATTGAGCCTAGGACCCACTCCACAATAATGCGTTGCTGTTCTTGTCTTGCTTCCAAACTGAAATGAGGAAAACCTTTTTGCTTTCGGAATTAAAAAGCTTTCGAGAGAAAAGCCTTCAAAAAACAGAAGTCGATCTATTGCTTCAGAGTGGACGGGGCCAAAAAGGGGGAGGTTTTCGTAAATAGTTACGTGATCGCTACTCATAATGCAATTATCCAAGTTTTAAAAATGGCGAACATAGGTTAGGAGTTAACACGTACCACAGGATTTCCAAAAGGCATTACGAACTGTAGTAGTCTAGTAGCGCCCAATCATCTAAATTAGACAACCGCTTATAGTTTAGGGTCTTTAGTTTGATTACTCCTTGTTTCTAGTGAAAGACAATTTTTACATCAAGGCTTTAAGGTTTAAAAATTGGTAAAATTCAAACTCAACAAGTGTGATTGATATAATAGCCTCACTTCGCACGAACAAGAAGTCTCTTAGCTTATCTCCTCCAACTTCTCAATCGTGCGATATACCCTATTACCACACTGCAATCAACCAAATTTAGCTTCCTGAACGTCGCACAGTGAACGAATTCCAAACATTAAAACATTGTTAGTGAAGTTTAAGTTAAATTAAACTTTTGAACTTTGTCGCTGTTGTTAGAAGTTTATTGTTTCAAGTAAAATGTAAGATTTAAGCGGGAGTGCCGCTTTTAGGCTTGACTAAGTCAAAATTCTATTTACAGTAAAAAGCGTCATAAGCGAGCTCGTTTTTTCGATATTTCAGGCTGAAACCTTTCTCAGTTACATAGAGGAGATGCGTTTCTTATATGTGTTAAGAGAAAAATCAGCCTATGAAGACTTTAAAATTGTTCTGTGACTGCTGAAACGTTGCTCGTGACTGGTAAATGATTGACTCTAGTAGGTCTCCTTATCACATACACTATGGTTTAAAGTATAATTATGTATTTAGAAAAACTTGGCATTAGCCAAATTACAACCCCCCACCCAAGCTCAATGTTGGGCAAATACACTGCGGAAAAATCCAATCCCTTCTTGAGGGACGTAGCTGTTCGTTGTTTTGTTGTTGTTGTTCTTGTTTTATGTTGTTTTTTCCCCCGACGGTTTGCATGCTAATCAGTGAATGAAACAAAGTGTGAAAAAATGAAGGAAATCGTTCCCCAGTTCGGGATCGTATACCCTATATATTTTCGAGGCGGGTGAAACAAGAGCCGAGAAAGGCCGTCTGATCTAGCTCGCGGCCTTGCCAGGAGAAGGACCCTAATACATACTGGGCATTTTGAGGTTACGCGTGGGTTTGGGTCAGTCTTGTGTCGAATTGCACCTTGAGAGTAAAAGTTTATCTAAATCTAAGACATCGCTTCAATATTTACTCAATTCTGTACCTACATTAGACAGCCTTTAAAGTTTCCTATGGACACGAAATTCGGGAATTTTAAAGCACACTAATCGATTGCAGCACTGAAAAATAGAAAAGAAAATCTATGCACGAATTTTGGTTTAATGGATGTTTTCGTGAAAGAAGCCTTAGAAATTACAAAAAGCGCTTGGAAGTAGTGGGCGAAAGAGAGAACGGGTGCGCGTGAGGGAGACACGCGAGGACCTTTCTCCTCGCGTGTCTCCTTCTCGCGCGTCTTTTTTTTCTTGTGCCCACTACTTCCAAGCGCCTGCTACCCAGGCTAATTATATCAAAGTTTAATCTATGTGACTTGAAGTACATGTGTTATAATGGTTTTACAATAAAGATTAATTTGTTTCAGTATAAGAGATTCAAAGATTGAAGGTGTACCGACAAAACTACTGGGTCGAGCCACTTTAAGTGGACAATATCTTACTATGCCCGTATACTTTGGTGTCCATTATCGCTGAGTCGATGAAATGTGCTATATTTTGAAAAGCCCGTGGGGCGTGCCAAAATAAAAACGAGTCTACACTAATCCAGATAAATTTCAAAACGAAGAAATTTTGAAAATATAAACAACAACAACAACACACAGAATGTTTTCCGCCCGCGCGAAGCGGATAAATTTGAAAACGCTACACTGCCAGAGACACCAAATGATCATGTCGATCATCGAAACGTCAGCGCTTTCGAAAAGTTTCGTTTTCAAAATGCATGTTTTTCATCCTCTCTAATTGCCATCGGCGTTCTCAAATTTATCCAAATTGATAAGCGATCCGGCTAACCTTAATGGATCGCAGCATCTCCCAAGAATAAGGCAGTAAAGATTCCCTCAATCACTGAGAGAGACCAAAGATTTCCATATCAGTTGTTAAAAATTCGCTTCCCCCGACAAGTAGATTTTCATTGCCACGTGAGGCTCCGAAGCCAAATCCCAAAGACGTGCTGCCAAATCTAGGATTTCTTTCTGACCGCAGTGTTGTAATGTCGGTTCTTTGTCGAGATCCAAACATTGGTCCAGTGAAGGAGCAACACCTTATTCCCCCGAGAACGAAATCTTCGTGATTACAAGCATTTGGATATATCTTCTTTGGAGCAAACCCATTTGGATTGTGTAAACTGAACAGAAAAGACGACGGACATGAAATCCAAACACTGCCCTTGGAAGCTGAAATTTAATTAAGGAACGAATGAAAAGGGCACATACGTTCAAGATCAATTATTTCAGGACATATAGTTTAAGGTGTTTCGATGCAATTTTTAAGAGGCCATACCAATATTTTTCAATCGCCTTAAAAGTGGCTTAAATTTTTAATAGCCGTGGTAGACTAATAAAAACGTTATAAATGACTCAAATTATTCTTAAGTATCGTCAGAATGCTGCTTAATATCACATTTTTGATGCTAGGAAATTTTGATGTATTTTCGTTCTTGCGATCTTGAAAACCAACCCGTTTTCTCGCCACCTGTATAAGTGCAACTTCATTCAAAGTTTTTGACCAGAAAGATATCTCTATGAAATACCAAAAGAGCGTTTGGGTTGATCGCTGATCAAAATTTAACTCACATTTCTCTTGAGTAACCTCTAAAAATATGCCGGCTAGGGGAGTTTCGGCTTAATCTAGATACTTCGCGATATGTTTGACGAATAAAAAAAATATATATTTTTTCTTTTTTGCATGTGAAGTCAGCCGTGGTGCTCTGACAGATCATAGGCGATATTAGACCACAGACTCCGTAGCACTGGTTACAATGTATGGGCCCTTTGCAGCCAGTCATTAACGGGGTGCAAAACCATGCTGGAGCAAGGGACGTAGAGAAACAAAGAGTTCATGTCACATTATTTAAAATTTAGAAGGGTGCTATAAGTGCTAAGTCGGAGAATAGCAGAATGGGAGTTGTGATCCATTATTCAGTTCAGCGCAATAACACGCAACAACAGCCAACAATATGCAACAGGGTGTGCAAACGGACGCAAAATGTAACATCCAACAATGTTGAGAGTTGTTGGCCAATAAATTCGCGTCCGTTTGCAGGTAGCTTTACAGTCGTAGAATGGTAGAATCGGAACAATCGTACAATCGGTCAGATTTGTTTTCATGATAAGGAATTTTTGTTAGAATCGTAAAATAGCACACTCTCAGTCGTAGAATCGTAGAATCGGAAAAATCAGAACAATCGTACAATCAAGACGTCTCTTGCTCTTCAGTATGGCGGTTTTGTATCTCGTGATTGACCAGTGGCAAATGACCTAAATAAGCAGCTTAATTATACGTTGTTCTGGTTGTTACTGATTTACTTCGTTTACAACTTACGTGAGAACCATGGTTTCTCTGTGTAACCTCCAAAGACATTGTCGTCACTCTTGATGACAACAAGACTTGGACACTTTCCATCGCACTTCTCATGAAAATTCTCTGGGTTCCATCCATCCCTGGTTGCTTTGTACAAAAGACGCCATTGGGTATCGCCAGGAAAATCTGTAATCCAGGATAGCAGGATATTCTCTTCGTCACGCCTGGTTATTATTGAGGATTCTTTGAATATTTTTGGCACAGGGGACAGTTTGTCAATCAGTCCCTCCAAATTATAGAACTGTGCCTCGGCAAAAAGTTGGCGTTTTATCCTATTAAAAGTCTCTTCACAGCACAAAAGTTCCCCATTGCGGAGGTAGTTGAGTATGTGCCTGTTGCCAGACATAAAGAAGATAATATGTCAAAACTAAGGCGCCGATAGAGAAATTAATCATTTTACAATTGTAACTTAAGAGGTCGAAAGAGAATAGATCTAAATCAGTTTTGGCCTGCGGCCTCGTGCTCTAATATGGAGTATGAGTGTTGGGTCATTTTCCCAAACAGCAGCAGACTCTCGACCGACTCTAGGCGATGCCGATTATCCACTGATACCTTACCGATACTCGACCGACGATTCCCCGATACATTGCCGACACACTAACGATGATATCACGACCGACTGTCGGTCGATCTGTTGACCGATCTCGACCAACAGGCAAACACCACTCGGCTGTTATATCGACCGACTCTCGACCGACATATCGACCGATATGTCGATCGACAGTTAACCGAGATATCGGCCGATACAGTGATCGACAGCCCCCGTAAGATACATGATCCGATAAATCTGCTGTGAGAGAGTCTTTTGAGCAGACTAGAATGTCTAGCCATTTGCAGGGATAAAATGTATGCAGCATTCATGATTACAATTGAGAGGACCCTGGGTGTTGGTCTGGACGGTAAATGAACTTGGGACTGCCACTCCAACGTCTTATTATTCTGAAAAACGGCCACTAGTGGTATTTATCAAATGTGGTAGTACCTTTTCCTCCCTAACCAAATTGTATTGTAAACTCTGAGAGCGCCATGAAATATTTAAGGGAGTTCAAAGGTAAGCGCGCACCACCATGCGAAGTAGTTTACTCTTAACCAGGAACACGAATGGTGCTGCATTCTAAGGATGTCACAGTAAACTGGTTAAGCAACTTACATGTACTCAAAAGCAAAAAAGGGAAGGTGCAACCTCTGACAAATAGGTATTTCATATTCATTAGACTGAGGACAAACTGAAAAATCAATTTGGTTACTTTTAGAAAAAGTGACAACTAGACAAAAAGTAACAAAACAATAAGATCCGCATCAAAATGTCAGACTAATTAAGGCAATAGGAAAGACTCAGGATCATCGTATATGTATGAGATTTAAGGAGTTTGACTGTTATACCAGTAGTTGAGGACACTAGGGGAGTTGCGTTTATTTTGATTAATTAATAACTGATTGATTGATTGATCATTGATTATTTTTTAATCGGGCCAAGACGTCACTAAGAAAAATTGGCAAACAGATTTGTAATAGCCCTAGAGCAAGACTATTCATCATACTGATTATTAAATTTCTGAGAACATACAAATACATTTGCATGTTATTTGTGCATTCCCCAAAATTAACTAAAATTTCAATCAAGTCTAATTGTTTGCTTAGTTTTTTCTATCCCTGCACCTCCAAGTCAGGAATCGAATTTTGATTGATTGATTGATTGATTGATTGAATAAACTCTTTATTATCTTTTATTGAATAAACTCTATTGGTTTAAGCTGAGCAGCTGGACATCATCAACTCAAAAATAGATTACAATCTCTCACATCTTCGAAAAGCACACAAATTAATCCTCTAAGCTGACAGATGGGTTAGAGTTAGGGTGTCTTCTGTATTTCTTTTTGATTTGTATATCATTCAAATCATACCAAGTTTTCCAACCACAATCTGTAGAACGTCTTACTTCAAGCTTATTTTCGAACGTTCTTTATAGTTTTAGGCCTTTCACTCCATTGGCTTCCATGTTGTTTTTACATTAACAATGCTAGAAAGATTGCACCAAATAAGTCAACTTGTCAAGTTTAAGAGTTATGTTTTGAAAACTAAATACATGGCTACACAAGTGCATGGTGGGGATGGGGCTGGGGAAGGGGAGGGAGTTTGTGCCACATCATTTCAAATTGAAATGTTAATGTGTCTCTAAAACTGATTATATTATAACTTTGCAAAGCTACAACTTCACTCTTTTCTACCAAATCACTCTTAATTTGGCAATTTCAAATTAATTTTGATGGAATTTTGTCAAGATTGTTTCTTGTTTAAGTTGAAAAAAAAAGGGCAGGAGCTGGGGTTCAAGTACACAGACACTCAATATTGGAATCAAATTATTCAAATCAAAGCAACCATTCAGTTTACCTGAAGAGGTCTCCATCCCGGTCAATGAAGTACGAGCCATCTTCATCTAGGTCCTCTTCAAACTGACCAGAAAACATGGCTGACAACATCGAATTTGGATCTTTTGTCAGGGTTAAGAGAGAAGTCTTGAAATGGACACCTCCCACATTCAGCTTCACAGTTTTTTTTAGTCCTTTTCTCAAAAGATGTCATTTTCTGTTGCATAATTAATAATATGATAATTGTTCACTTTAATTTTAGTAGTATTGGCTGTTTTCACACTAGAGACGGATTATCCCTGTTTGCGATTGGGTGCATTCGATTTCAAAAGCGTATTCCAGAAAAAATATATGCAAAAGCTCTGTTGCAAATCTCCTGTAGTGTGATTTTTGGGCCCCGTAAAAGTTACATGCCTTCTGTACATACGTCACGATACTTCATTTCACAAAGAGGTTTAGTAGCAATAGTGATTTTAATTTTTAGAGTTCATTCCCTTTATTCTTATTGTGGAATATGCAGGGGCGGATTCAGGAATTTATTTAGGAGGGGGTGCACCACTAAGGAATGGCGTAACTGACAGACTAACCACATAGTTTTTTTTTTTTTGCAGAATACCAATTGTATTAGAAAACCGCAGGTCATCTCGGGGGGGGGGGGGGGGGGGGGTGGGAGTTGGGTGCGCACCCCCTGGAATTAAGGAATTAAGGAATTAAGCCTATTTTGAATTGAATGAATAACAAAACAATTAGTGAATTCAGCTTTCACATCATCTGAACATCGAAATATGGAGACCCCCAGAGGGTGTTATCTGCCGAGGCCATAACTCTTCAAATGATACGAAAGCCAAATTCAATAATTGTTTTAAAATCCTACATTCAAAACCCCGTTAAAACGAACACTAAGCTAAGGGGGGCCATAGCAATAGCGCTGTGCACAGTTACTATTTATAGACCAGAAACGCAGACACACAAACTGAGATTAACATTTAGCAAGTTCCTCACTTTTGTCTGGATTTTGTCATTAAAATGAGAAAAATGCCAAAACTCAGACAAAAATTGGAAATTAGTCATGCTGATGTCATTCACGCACTATGCTATTGTCCATATTAAGCAGTTTTTATTAAAAAAAAAAAAAAAGAGAGAGAGAGAGAGAGAGAGAGAGAGAGGAGAGAGAGAGAGAGAGAGAGAGAGAGAGAGAGAGAGAGAGAGAGAGAGAGAGGAGAGAAGAGAGAGAGAGAGAGAGAGAGAGAGAGAGAGAGAGAGAGAGAGAGTGCTTTCTTTTCCCAGGGAGAAAGCAAACTGTCCGTAATAATGAGGTGTCCATATTTATAATTGAGGCAGGTGTCCGTAAAAGCGGGGTTTGACAGAGCTGCATATTTCATTTCATTTTCATTTTTATCATTTTGCCATTTTACATACTTATTACAGAATAATACAGGACTATATTATACTTGGGCAAGAGCTCTCAGCAAACCCTTTTGGGCTTAATTTACAAGGAGATCAGCCGCGAACAAGTTTACTACTATGATTTAATTTTAACCTTCGGACGTACATGCAAATCCGTACCCCCACCGTGGTACAAGGGTACAAGGGTACAACGGGGGAGTTAACCTTTTGACGTAGATATTGGGGGAGGGAGTGGAAGGACCCCCCTAGAGTTTTTGATATGTTACAGTATTTATAAACGATTCTGCCTTCAGTGGAAAGTCTTTGATCTTCTCTACAAGATGAGGTATATTTTATGGGTCGTGGCGCTGCTGGGGGCCTGTGATGTCACCAACAATGGTCGCCATCTTGGATTTTACCAAGAATTAGAAATCAGGTTAAAACTTATAAAAATGGTGATTTTTAGGGCTTAAGATGAAAAATAAGACATAAATAAGCACTTTACATAATTTTAGCCACAAGATTGACGTTTATTGTTGAAAAAATGCCTTGACCACCTCCTACTTATGACATCATATCTCGTAACTATAGAATCTGACCATCACTGAACTTGACTCAAAATGCACACGACGGATGAATAAACAGCTACTGAAAACATCAGGTGCTGATGTTTTATCCCCTAGGAGAAAACTCAGAAAAACCTTAGGGGATGCCACCCCCCAGCCCCCTTGTACATCCGAGGGTTAAGATTATAAAAAGGATATAGCTGGGTTTTAAGACTAAGATTAATCACTCATGTAAATAAGTTTGCATAGTGAAATTCTAATTTTCTTGCTTGAGGAGAAAATGACTTTAATTTTGTTTTTCCTGAAGAAATTGAATGTCTTAATTGATTTCTTTTACAGATTTTGTCAAGTTATTCCATGTTGAAACTCCTTTGTATTTCACTGAGTGTTTTTGGTAGTTAGTTCATGCTTGGATTTTGTGAACGTTATAGGATGCATGATCTTGTGTTGTATTGATGAATGTCTTTGTTCAGACAAAATAAATCATTGAAAGATGATGGTAGATTGTTATTGTAGTATCGAAACATAAACAAAGCAATATGGCATCATTGTTTATATCATGTAAAGGTAAAATCGATAGTTTTTTGAAGAGAGGACCAGTATGTCCTTTAAATTTTGAAAAAGTAATGATCCTTATAATTTTCTTTTGTAGCCTTCTTAATGGTGCTATAGTCTTGTTGTGTACTTACATTCCCATACAATGTTACCATAACTTAGGTATGGATAGATAAATGCGTAAAATAGACCCCGCATTATATGACAAATATCAAATATTAAACAAGTGAAGCCTTTTACGAATTACCAAAAACAGGACTGGGTTATTTTTATAAAACTAATCTTACCAATGAAGTGCATAAAACTGCAGTTAAAGCGTGGTAAGACAAACGTCCAAAAGGATATCAGCAAGAGCGGTGGAAGAACAGACTTCTCTGTCAGGGCGGGAAAGAGAGGATGAACTTGTGTTGTATTGATGAATGTCTTTGTTCAGACAGAACAAATCACGGAAAGATGATGGTATATTGTTATTGTAGTATCGAAACATAAACAAAGCAATATGGCTTCATTGTTTATATCATGTAAAGGTAAAATCGATAGTTGTTTGAAGAGAGGACCAGTATGTTCTTTAAATTTTGAAAAAGTCATGATCCTGATAATATTCTTTTGTAGCCTTCTTATTGGTGCTAGGCTGTTGTGTACTTACTTCCCCATACAATGTTAACATACCTTATAGGTATGGATAGATAAATGCGTAATATAGACCCCGCATGACAATTACATGTATCAAATATTAAACGGGTGAAGCCTTTTACGAATTGCCAAAAACAGGACTGTGTTATTTTTATAAAACTAATCTTACCAATGAAGTGCATAAAACTGCAGTTAAAGCGTGGTAAGACAAACGTCCAAAAGGATATCAACAAGAGCGGTGGAAGAACAGACTTCTCTGTCAGCGGGAAAGAGAGGATGAACTTGTGTTGTATTAATGAATGTCTTTTTTCAGACAAAACAAATCACTGAAAGATGATGGTATATTGTTATTGTAGTATCGAAACATAAACAAAGCAATATGGCTTCATTGTTTATATCATGTAAAGGTAAAATCGATAGTTCTTTGAAGAGAGGACCAGTATGTTCTTTAAATTTTGAAAAAGTAATGATCCTTATAATTTTCTTTTGTAACCTTCTTATTGGTGCTAGTCTTGTTGTGTACTTACTTCCCCATACAATGTTAACATAACTTAGGTATGGATAGATAAATGCGTAATATAGACCCCGCATTATATGACAAATATCAAATATTAAACGGGTGAGGGCCTGTTAAAAATTACCGAAAACAGGACTGGGTTATTTTTATAAAACTAATCTTACCAACGAAGTGCATAAAACATTTGAAGCTTGATAAGACAAACGTCCAAAAGGATATCAACAAGAGCGGTAGAAGAACAGACTCTGTCAGCGGGAAATTGCGTTCTTTCCAAACAGCTTCATGCATGAATAAGTAAGTTTAATAATTCAAGACAGTCTTAGATTCTGGATTCCAGGTACTAGAATCCGGTTTCCTTGTCAGTGGAATTTGGATTCCGGATTCCAATCGTAAGCTGTATTTTGGATTCCTTGAGCTGAATAACGAATTCCAAAGCAAAGGATTCCAGATTCCAAAAGCAGAAATTTCCTGGATTCGGAATGGATTCCACAAGCAGCAATTACCCGGATTCCGCAATCCAGAATAGGGACCTTACGATCCGACAACGGCGACGCCAATGAAAACGTCGGTGAAAAATAGACTTTGCGTCCTTTAAAAACTTTTTCGCCCTTTTACCAAGTCACCCAGTTACTTGAAAGGAGGGAAGTTAAGCTGGAACTGAAGAGAGGGGACCGCGTCCGGGCAGAAAGAGATTGTAAAAGTTATCGCCTTACCGTTCCCGTTTCTCAAGTCAACTCAAAATTTGGTCATTTCACGGTGCAGTTTTGCAAGGACTGCAAAGAAATATACAAAAAAGCGTGATGCACGTGCAGAGTTGTTGTTTTGGTCATTAAACGTATTGCGTTTTGACGTTGCCGTTGCCGTCGCCTTCTTAGTTTCGTAAGGTCCCTATTACCTTTCAGCGAGCGACGTGAGTTTGGGTCAGTCTGGTGGCAAAATGCACCATGAGACTGTTCTGGTGACTGTTCTACAGTCGAACCTCCATTAAGTGGCCACCCTCTATAAAGCGGCCGGTAATCAAAGTCCCGAAATAATTGCAGAAAATAATTAACAATAATTATTATTATATAAACACCAATGAAATACCAGGTGAGCTTTCGCGCGAAAACTTGATATCTTCACATGTGAAAATAACATGTTATCTTCACATGTGAAAATATCACCTTTTGCAATGGCTACATAATAAATCGCGCCTTTCACACCAAAAAACTATTAAAGTGAAATGGTTTGGTATTTCATTGGTGTTTATATAATAAAAGAACATTACATGGCCGCTTGGAGATACGAAATTTCTCTTCTCGTGTTGAAAAAATATTTCACGAGTGAGCGCATATTTTTCAACACTCGAAGAGAAATTGCGTATCTCCGCGCGGCCATGTAATATCCTCTATTTATTGGACGAGGTTGAGCAAAATATCGACTGAGGCAAAAAATTGATCTGCGAGACACTGACAAATCACGATATTTTGCGATAACCGAGTTCAATTATTGTTTTATCATTCGATCACCGAGCTTGTTTTTTAATGAACATCCTCGGGAAGCGAAGCGATCCGCCATTTTCACGCAAGAGCGATCGCAAGAAGGAGAAAAGCACGGTTTCCTTTACGCATGAGCAGAATATTATTTGCAGCCAAACACTGTTGGACGGCATTGCACATGAGCAGACCATTATTTGTAGGCAGTTATTTGCAGGTCACATGGTGGGCTCTCGGCCAATGAAAAGAAAGAAAAAATTTCTTCGAATGATAATAGGAAATCAAACCTGCATTAAGCGGCCGCGGACACTTTTTGGCTGTCCCAACGAGAGTTCTCCCATTGATATCACCTCTATAAAGCGGCCATCAAGCGCTTAATACACTTAGTTTGGCTTTATTTCAAGAGTATGATGAAGGAAAATCCAGTCCGAGATTGATGATGACGACCGATTGTGGACCAGTGATACTTTTCACGTCGCGCATTTGTTTCAAAAGAAAGTGATGTTTCTGCTAAAGATTATGCTAATTTATGATGAACCTCTATTGAGTGAGCGGCCAATCTCCATTTAGCGGCCACTTGCCGGTACCCCGAGGGTGGCCGCTTAATTGACGTTCAACAGTGCTTAACCAGGCGAGGCAGAAAAATGGGTCAAAATTGCCCCTCACAACACTCCCACAGTGCAATTCGACAAAACACCAGCATAGGTTCACGGCAACTCCATAAAAAAAGCAGATATCTGATTATATGCTTTGGTGTGTAGTATCGCTGAGTATTGCGACGAAATAGACCTCTTTTATATTGGTGGCCTATTAATATATTCTTTTATATGTATGATAATTAGCCTTTCTGACCTCGTTAGCATGAGAAAAATACAAAAGAATTCTTACTTTCAAACTAGCCCAGAAAGGCTAATTATCAGACATATAAAAGAATACATCAGTAAGCTGCCATTATGAAAGAGGTCTACGTGCTTTATTTTGACAAGCCCGTAGGGCGAATCAAAATAAAAACTACCAGTCCACACTAATCCGGATATATTTGAACAGGAAGAAATAAAATAAAATAAAACCCACACAGAATGTCTTCCGTCCGCGCTGATGAGGATAAATTTGGAAACGCGACATTGTTAAAGACACCACAAGACCATCCAGACGTCAACGTTTTCGAAAAGTTTCGTTTTCAAAATGCACGCTTTTTAACCACACTAAAATGCCACCAGCGTTCTAAAATTTATCCACATTGATGAGCGATCCGGCTAAGTGTGGACGGAACCTTACTTGATCGCGGGATCTCCCAAAATCAGACAGTTAAGATTCCCTCAATCACTGGGGGAGACCAAAGACTTCCAAATCAGTCGTTAAGAATTCGCGTCTACCGACAAATAGATATTCATTCTTGAGTGAGGCTCCGAAGCCAAATAAAAAAGATGCCATGCCAAATCTACGATTTTCTTCTGACAGCAGTGTTGAAATGTCGCTTCCTTTTTTAGATCCGAAAGCTGGTCCAATAGAAGAGCCACACCTTATTCCACCAACTACTAAATCTTCGTCATTAGAAGGATGTGGATATATCTTCTTTGGAGCAAACCCCTTTGGATTGTGTAAACTGAACAGAAAAGACGACGGACACGGAATCCAAGTACTGTCCCCAGGAGCTGAAATTTTAAGGAACGAAAATAAAAATAAAATTCAAACTAAGGTTACAAAAAGTGTTACTTAACCCTGTATATTCAGGAAGGGATCAAGAAGGTGGTGGGAGAGGTGAGAATGCAAAATCGGCCCTTTGGTTGTAGCGCAGTTGTTATCTTGTGAATCCCAATCAGGAAGAATTTTGCTGCATTCTCATAATTACTTAGAACTCCGTTTTAAAACAAATCGTTTTTGAATTGCCTTCCTCCTTTCCCCATCAAGACGTATCGTAAATCTTTTCCTTACCCTTTCCTATACCGCGTTTGATGACAAAGGCACCCCAATCACATACCTAGAGAAGCGTTTTGGTTGATAACTAAGTAACTTTAATTCTCCCGGCATTTCTACATGAATAACTTCTAAAAAATACTTCAATTGATTAAGATCACTTGCAGGCTAGTGGTGTCGCTTCAAGACCGTTAAAAATGGTTTAAAATACCAGATAAATGACGTGTTTCCGTACAACATGTATTTATATACCCCAACCCCATTAAATCCTAAGCCTTTTTATGTACCTCTATATACAAGTTACTTTGTTTATTAGGAGAACAGTACGGTCCATAAAAAAAACTTCTATGGGGGGAGAGGGGGCATCCAACCAGTTGTTGGTCTTACAGAGTGCAAAGCATTTATCACCGTTACATTTGACCATTTTCATGTTTAAATGTTCCCCTAAAAATTTCGTCTTCTGGGGGAATATACCACCTTAAAGAACGTTCTGGAGAAAAAAGGTACGGTGGAACTCTTTGACTTCGCATCTTCTCTCATTGTCATCCGGTTTAACTATGGAGCCTACAATGCAAGAAGGTGGCTACTGGTGCATAATTTTACTAGTTAATGATGTGAGCTCTATGGTTGTCTTTACACTAGGCCGTTAAGGAAGACTTAAGAGCTGCCAAGTTTCACTTAACCAAAAATACGTGTGTGAAGGTCTGAGTAAGCTAACCTGAAGTAAAAAAGATAGGTTGTGTGTGAAGCATCCTTTTACTTAAAGAATTTAAAATTTACTTGTCTTGAAATATTTCTTAGCTTATTTAGGCTCTAATGTAAAGACTAACAAAATTGTGTCATTTTTCCCAGGGAGTCTGTTGCTCTCCAGCATGGCGCACGGTTTTGTACCACCTGAATGACTAGTTGCAAAGGGCCTATGGCAGCTGGACTATACAGGGGCACCCAACGACTGTTTGTATAAAATATCTGTTCGAAGAAACAAATATTGCCTAGAATTTTCTGTACCTTGACGGAAGCGAAAAATTTCTACATGACCGTTACATTCATTTATGAATTTCGAAGCTTATCTTACAAATTCCAAGTTATGCTATATTTCGTAGAAAAAGGAAACATACGTTTTGGATTCAAAGATGTGATAGAAAGAGGAATCAGTAAAATCCTCACCTACGTTAAGTTTTAAATAGCATCTTAAAGTGGCTGGACTAGATTTTTTTTAGGGGGGAAGTCTGAGTATTTACCACGTCAGCATTAACAAAGATATCGGAAAAAAAAGATACCACAGCTCGCTGTGCTATATGAAGATGAAAATTTATTATGATCTATGTTTTTTACATGAGAGTTGCCCTGGCAACGTAATGATGACATTATGTTTTTTACTCTCATAAAATTTGTTCAAACTTTGCTATAATCGAGGCAACTAAGGGAGGCACAAGCTTTTTTAAGCCATTTCTGAGAAAAAAAATACTCCTGGTACCGAGAAATACAAAGGCAGGTAAAAAACGTAATGACAGCTCCGATGTCAATTAAACATCGATCATGACAAATTTTCATCTTTATATAGTACAGCTGTGATAATCCTTTCCCAATATCTTTGTTAATGCCGCCGCAGTAAACGCTCAAAATCAAAATCCAGTTGGTCCACCTTAAAATTTCAGGAAAACAATATTGAAGCCCTTGTAATTTGAAAAAGACTCAGGTTGCTCTAGGATGACCGAACAGATACAAATATTATAGCGCCCCTTAGAATTCGTTTCTAGAGATCTAAAAGTGCTCTCGGTAGCCTGAGAACTGTGTTCACTGCACTTAAGAGGAGAACGTCGTTAAGTGCCCCTGACAATACACATTACGTTGTTATTAATTTTACTTTGTTTATAACCTACGTGTGAACCATGGTTTCTCTGTGTAACCTCCGAAGACATTGTCGTCACTCTTGATGACAACAAGAGTTGGACACTTTCTATCGCACTTTTCATGAAAATTTGCTGGGTTCCAGCCATCCCTGGTTGCTTTGTACAAAAGATGCCATCGGGTATCACCCGGACAATCTGTAATCCAGGATAGCAGGGTATTCTCTTCGTCACGGCTGGTTATTATTGAGGATTCTTTGAATATTTTTGGCACAGGGGACAGTCTGTCAATCAGTCCCTCCAAATTAAAGAACAATGCCTCGGCAAAAAGTTGGCGTTTTATCCTATTCAAAGTCTCTTCACAGCACAACAGCTCCCCATTGCGGAGGTAGTTGAGTATGTACCTGTTATCAGACATAAAGAAGATAATACGTCAAAACTAAGGCGCCGACAGAGATATTAATCACTTCACGATTGTAACTCCAGAGGTCAAAAGAGAATAAATCTAAATCAGTTTTGGCCCGCGGCCTCATACCTTAATAGGAAGGATGAGTGTTGGCTCATTTTCTCAATACCGATACACCACTAATACCTTACCAATACTCGACCGACAATTTCACCGATACATTGCCGACACACTACCGATGCTATCACGACCGACTGTCGGTCGATCTGTCGACCGACAGGAAACACCACTCGGCCGATATATCGACCGAATCATGATCGACAATCGGACGATACTCGACCGAATCTCGACAGACATGGCGACCGATATGTCAATCAACAGTCGACCGAGAAAAACCCCCCGTAAAACACATGATCCGATAAATCTGCTATGAGACAGTCTTTTGAGCAGACTACAATGTCTAGCCATTTGCAGGGGTGAAATGTATGCAGCACTATGGAAGACCCCGAGTGTTGGTGTGGATGGTAATTGAACTGGGGCCTGTCACTCCAAAGTCTTAACTAACCAAATATTAGGATAACAAGTCCAAGGTTTATGGTCACTGTTTGAGAAATATCTACTTTTAAAGACTTTTGAGTGTTGTATTCTTTCTGAAAAAGGGCCACTAGTGGTATTCATGTTGTTACCTTTTCCTCCCTTCAAACTCTGAGAGCCATAAAATATTTAATAGAATTCAAAAGTAAACGCGCACCACGTGCACCTTTTTAACCAGAAACAAGAGTGGTGCTGCACTTTTAGGATGGCACAG
The DNA here is from genome assembly GCA_964035525.1 of Porites cylindrica. NCBI lineage: Eukaryota > Metazoa > Cnidaria > Anthozoa > Scleractinia > Poritidae > Porites > Porites cylindrica. The sequence goes on along the minus strand of OZ037788.1, from coordinate 14,050,499 downwards.
TAAACAGGTAAAGCAATATACATGTACCCAAGAGCAAAAAAGGCAAGTCACAGCCTCTGAAAAATAGGTATTTCCTATTCGTTAAACTGCGGACAAGCTGAAAAATCAATTTGGTTACTTTTAATGCCTTGTTATAAAAAGTAACAACTTGACAAAACAAAGCAATCGGATCCGAATCAAAATGTTAGATTAAAGCACTAGGAAAGACTGGATCATCTTAAATGTAAGAGATTTAAGGAGTTTCACTGTTATACGGCCGGTAGTTGAGGACACAAGGAGGTTGCATTATTAGTTGATTGATTGATTGACTGAGTATTTTTTTAATGGGGCAAAAACGTCACTAAAAAAATTGACAAACAGATTTGTATCGCCCTAGAGCAAGACTTTATGTTGTTTGTGCATTCCCAAAAATATCAATCAAATCTAATCTAAATCTAAATCTTTAATCCCTTCACCTCCAAGTCACGGGAATCGAATTTTGATTGATTGATTGATTGAATGAACTGTTTATTCATCTATTATTGAATAAGGTCTAATGATTTAGGCTGAGCAGGACATAATCAACTCAAATATGGGTTACAATCTCTCACACCTGAGGTTCAAGTACACCCCCCCCCCCCAGGAGGGGGGGACTCCCCTATATAAGCCATATAGCTATGTGCCACCCCAAAGGGTGGGGTCTTTACAGCATTTCGGTCTTAACAGGTTTAGACTTTGCCTAGTTTGGCCTGGAATCTGGTATGGTTTTTAAGGGAACCACGGGATATGAATATATTTACCACTGCAGTTCCAAATGACTAATATGCAAATTCGAAAGGGATTTTAAGAATCTTTTTTTTTTTTTGCTGTTGTAATCTAAGTAATGATCACAGTGTTTCTTAGAGGCCAGGTCTGAAAATGGGTTTGAATAATGACATTGGTCTGAAATAGAGTCAGAATTCAGACAACCAGGCAGGACACACACACCAATAATTCCCAGGAGTAACCCCCCCCCCCCCCCCCCCCGTCCCCCTTGCCCCTTGGACACGCACACTCAATATTGGAATCAAATTATTCAAGTTAAAACTGAACCATCCAGTTTACCTGAAGAGATCTCCATCACGGTCAATGAAGAATGAGCCATCTTCATCTAGATTCTCTTCAAATCGACCAGAAAACATGGCTGCCAACATTGAATCTGGGTCCTTTGTCAGGGTTAATAGAGAAGTCTTGAAATAGACACCTCCAACATTTAGCTTCACAGTTTTTTTGGTGTTTTTCTCAAAGGATGTCATTTTCTGTTGTATAATTAATAAAATGATATTTGTTAAATTATTTAATTTATTTAGTAGCATTGGCCTTTTTCACACTAGAGATGGATTATCCCGCTTTGGGTGCATTTGATTTCAAAAGCATATTCCAGAAAAGAAATATTTATATGTATATGGAAAAGCTTTGTTGCAAATTTCTTGTACTGTAATGATTTTTAGGCCCCTTAAAAATTACATGTACATACATCGGAATACTTCATTTCATAAAGATTTTTTGCTTTTGAGAGGAGAAGCTGTTATGTCTTGTTGCCATGGTAGCAAAAGTTCTGGATGACAACAAACAGAAAACATCACTTAAGAAGTGAATTCACATTGTTTCAAACTTCATTGATCTTATTCAATTTCATTTTGAGTCAAATGTTGGTGAAATTTTCTGGCGTTGAATCTGAGAGGACCATATCTAAGTTTAAAAAAAAAAAAGAAAATTTTTGTGTCGTGTTCACGTACACCATGAAGCAGGCGCATAGAATGAGGACGTTTCATGTCACAGTCATGCAACGATGGCTAAGAAATGTAAAAAAAAAAAAAGGAATGCATAGTTGTTTTGTTAACTAAACCTATTGCTTTTTTGCCACTCTCTATGCCGTCACTGTTGTTGTTGCTTAAGCTTCCTATTACTCTGATCCAGAAATTTTGCTACCATGGTAACATGATATCACATCTCCTCTCTATTGCCAAAATGGGTGATTTTTAGAGTTCATGAATTCCCCTTATTCTTATTCTGGAATCTGGTCAATCAACACTCTTTATAGACAGATAATCTGTCTTGATGGTAAAACTGGACTATGTTTTGGGCGGATAATTCATCTGATATTATCCATCTGTTTATCCGTCTTTTTGGATTTTGAAGACAAATTATACTACTCATATGAATAATCTGTCTAAAGGCTTGTCCAAGCAGCACACTACATGATTTATACCCCCCTCAAGAGTTGGTTCAGAAGTAGTGCTAACTTTAAAAGCTTTTCAACAATGTAGTAAATTAGAGCTTTCAAGTTTTCTTGACATTAAATAAGCAATGGCTACCTTTTTAACAGATTGAACTAACTGTGTGAGAGCTTTGAAGGCATGGTTTATCCTTCTAATGTGAATCCATGACAATGCAAACTCAAAATGGTTATCTGTCTGGCATTCACACTAAGACAGAAAAAGTATGGTTACCAGACGGATTAACCATCTGTGGTGTGAAAAGCCAAGGTGAGTTGTATATTGTGACACTACTATTCATTCAAAATATTTCCCCATTTTTGATTGGCTGAAATCCTATGCATAATTCATTTTAGTAAAATCCATGCAACTAGTGGTCTATTATCAATGCTACATTCTGATTGGTTGAGCTACTACCAGGCTATATGTTATAGCCCACTAGTAGCGAAAAGTGCCGGCTTTGAAAACCAAAACAATGGCGGCTGAATAGCGTTTTGCTAGTTAAAGTTAGTTTTGACCTACTAGTTGGATTTTACTAAAACATTTATTCCTCTCGCCCTCATGGCCTCTGAGTCAATAGCCCATTTGGCTAAAAAATGTAATTGTTTTTGGGTACCTGCCTATGATCTCTTCACCTCTGCTCGCAAAGTAGTATTTCCCACAACAACCTTGACCGACTTTCAGAGATTGAGGAACACGTGGTCGTCTCCGTGAGAACTAATTTGCCACAAAAAAAGTTCAACAGTCCTTTCTGAACCAAAGTTTTGGACCCTCCCAATCAAAAATTCCTGGATCCGCCCCTGCTTTTATCTCTTAAACTTGCCGATAAACATGCACTATCGAAAATGAACTTAACATCGATGGAGGTAAGCATGTTTTAGCTTGTTTTTATCTGAGGAATTCTTTTGAACAAATAATAAGACAATTGTTCAATTCGGCTTTCATATCATCTGAAGAATTATGTAGATCTCAGGGGGTGTTATCCGCCGAGGCCATTATTCTTTAGACAATACTCAGCCTCATTCAATAATTGTTAAATGCTACAGAGGCCCTGCCAGGGTAAATTCTGACAAGCGACACGGCCCAAAAAGTAGCGATGTCAGCGCGTAAAATGAAATCGCGACAAGAGACAACCTCCCTCAGCCAAATTGCAACAGTGACGGCAAAGCCAACAATAAGCGACAAGCATTTATAAACACCGACACGAGACGTTTTAAAATTCCGACATGGGACATGGCGACATGGGACCCCTCCGGCAGAGCCTCACTACAGTCAACCCCGCTAAAACGGACAATAAGAGGGCCGTATTTACGGGCTGTCCATATTAAGCGGGTTTAATTTAATAGAAAATGTAAGTGCTTTCTTTTCCCGGGAGAAAGCAAGCTGTCCGTACTAATGAGGTGTCCATATTTATAATAAGCGGGTGTCCGTAAAGAAGGGTGTGACTGAACCGTATATCAAATATTAAACGGGTGAATTTGTCTACGAATTACCGAAAACGGGACTGGGTTATTTGTATAAAGCTAATCTTACCAATGAAGTGCATAAAACAGTTAAAGGACCTCTTAAAGCGTCGTAAGACAAACCTCCAAAAGTAAAATCAGCAGTAGCGGAGCGGGATGAGTGGTGGAGACAGGTACAGACTTCCCTGTCAGCGGTGAATTGCGTTCTTCTAAACTGCTTCATGTATCCATAACATGTTCTCCCGGTTTTCAAAAAAAGACCGTGGGCACGAGGCTGGGCAGCGAAAGTCTGCTTTCGAGAATCAAATTTTTTAATCGAAAATTGCATTTGCTTTCTATTTTGCCATCAGGAACTCGGATTAAAAACTGTGCAGTATTCTGCAAACTCCAGTTGTGTGTTCCGTAGCGGGGCTTTCGCGAGCGAAGCGTGCGCAGCGTAGCACCATGTGTAAGAAAATGAAGAAATCTACCCATCCGATAAAATTTGGTAATCACGTGACCATCGGCACGCGTGCCCACCCATCCGTCCGCACCAAAGGCAAACCAATGTAAAATAACTCAATCAACAGGTATGGCAACCCAAATGCAACTCGAGGTTATTTTGGCGGGAAATCGCATAGCCACCGGCGTCTTGTAAAGCAGAGACAACTAAAGAGTCGATGAAAAACGAAAAGCGGAAATTGTTTCTGTATCCGTGTTGTCCAAAGTATTAAGCTTAGACTAATTGTCATGTCCCCAGATTTGGAATATAGAGCAAGAGAAAGACAAAGAAAAAGAGAAAGTAGGCGGCAGGCCAGCGAAGCTCAAATAGAAAAAGGGCAACAAAGATCTAGAGCGAGAGATAAAAAACAAAGGAGACATTTTTTTGTTGGAGGAACAGCATAAAAAATTTCGTAGCGGCGGTGACAAAATGAGAAATTCTAGTGGCCACCAATACATGCAAGGTGAAAATGAGTGCAGTGAAAAAAGAGCGAACGTGTACACGGACGACATTTCCTCCATAAAACGTATAACTAAGATGTTTCTGGAAGTTTCACGTTGCAGTCGTGCAAAACAATGGCAAAGAAATGTACAAAAAAAGTGTGCTGCACGTGCGAAGTTGCTTTTTTGCTAATAAGACCTGTTCTTGTTTTTCACCGTACTCCGGCGTTGCCTTCGCTGCGCTTAGCATTACTCGATTTTATATTTTTTTTGAACAAACTATAAATATTATCGAGAACTTCGATTTTAACCCTGGCTAACTCTATATATAAGTACTTACTTACTTTCTAAGAAACTGAAAATCTGGCTTGGCCTTGGGTAAAATGAGGTACCGGGCTTTGGATTAGACGGGAAGAAACCGGACGTTAAACTTATGTCAGATTTGAAATGAATAAATGAACAAACAAAAAAAGAACAAGTAAATTAAGGCCGCCTGGCCGTTGTGAACGCTTTGCAAATGGCCATAGCCTGTTTCAACGTGCTTGGTTGATTACAGGTCTGCCAGTGCACCAGCCTACCCCACCCCTAAAAATGCTATTAAGTTTATTTGCAGAACTGGTTTGTTGTGAGGTTTTCGCTTAAGTACTTAGAGGACAAATTTTCAAGATAGTTAGCGATTTGTTACTTGATATATGCGATTGTAACTGGGATGGCTAAGAGTTCCATTTGTAGCTCATTGTGATTTGCAGAGTAATCCAATTTTTTTGTACGTGAATTGCTTTACATTAATATTATTGTGGTCAATTTTCTGCGTTTGATGATATGGCTCGAAGATGAGCAGCAGGAATTATATATCAGTTGATATGAGGCCATTCTACTGGATTTGAAAAGACGATTGAGAGATTTCAAATTTGGTAATATATCATCGTATATAATGTGACTAAAATCTGAACATTTCTCAGGTTAAAGCATAATTTTCCTTGTCTTTTATGAATAATTGGGCTTGCCAGAAAAGGGGATTCTGACCTCCACGTCAGTTTGGTTTCTCTTAGTGCGACGGCACTTCCAGTTTTGTGGCGATCGCTGCCAAAAAAATGTGTTACACCTAGCAACAGTTTGTCCTTGATTCATGCTAAGTTTGGCTCATACCGAGTGAAAAAAGGATCATTTTGAAGCTCAGTCACTTCTCCCCGGCGACACAAGTAAGATGTGACTATGCAAAAATATAGTTTGTTTGGGAAAATGAGCTCGTAGAGCCTTAACATGTTGAGTTATAATTAGTTCGAGAAGTCTAATACGGTTTTTCTACAACGAGAACATTGGAAATTATCCTCGACTGTGGAAAGGTATACTTTGCTTACGGGAATCGGCAAAAACCAAACTAAAACCAAGATTATAGACCTCAGTTTTATCACAATCAGGCTCTTTTATTGTTACACTTTTTCACTTATGACAACTGATATCGATATAAAACTACATTTGTACAGGCATATTTCCCCTTCATTTTCCGATTTCTTGTTTCGAGAGATAATCATTTCCTGTGGTCTTGTCGAGTGAATTACTTTTTGTCTTTTTCGTCGCCAAGTCTTTTGGTGCATTCATGGAACCTCACAAAACAGCACAGCTTCTCCTCGCAGGTCTTGCTTCCCAGCATGCAGCACGGGATGACTGGTAGACATTTTTTCTTGAATAGGACAAAACACAAATGGATAGCATAATTGTCAACAGGGTGAGATTAAACTTAGGTAATGCAAGCTATACTGGTTTGCGAACTTCCTCGTCTTGTGACTAGCCTCGGACGCCTTCAAACAAAGAGAATAGAAAAAAGAAAGCTGGAAGATGACTCCCAACTTCTCGATATGACTTTTGAGAGCTCTATGCCGATCCATGGCGTGTTTGGTAATAAGTCACGATCCTTTCCTTTTCCGGCTTAAGACTCTGCTAAACCATGTCTTACGAGCTCAGCTGTTATATAGTAGAGATAGTTTGGAGTACAGAAATAACAAAATGCTAGACTACTGCAACCACGGGAAACAGTAAGCTTAGAATTAAAAAAAGTCAGACAGTTCACGAGATTGAGTGTTCGCTCATCCCACAGAACTTTGGCTGTCACTGTAACAACCAACCCGCCCTACTGCCTGAGATTTTTTTAAACGTCTTGCATACAGTTAGGTCTATTCGCAAACGTTTTATCAACACTTACTATAGCTGGAGGCATTTGGCAAACTTTTACACCCGCTTTTTTCAGGCATTCTCCCGTTTTCTTGATGCACGCTAGATGTGCACAAGCGTCCTCATTTGCTCTTTTATGGCATATCACTGCTCCAACGATGCAAAGTTTCTAAAAAAAGACAAACAAACAAAAACTTGAGAATTTTTGAATTTAAGATGAAAATTCCCAAGTCTAAAATCGAGGTGCAAAACCTGTGCGCTCGCTCCTCCTGACCGTTTTATTTTTTTCCTGGTGGGGTGCATGCGCAGTGCCGCTTGCACCTTTATGTTTGCCGTACTGCAATGAGTTTTTTCCTGTGTATTTCCACGGTTTTCCAGCTTTATGTGTTTTATTAAATAAATGGCTGAATTCATTAAATCATTTGTGTTTCTTTTTTCGCCAGCAAAAAATGCTAAAGCAAATTCCCCAGCGACAGGAACGAAAAATAGGCAAATAATGGAATAAATAAATGAATAAACGAATAAGACCTTGGCTGCCTAAACTTCGCCACCAGGCTCCTCCTCCTTGTTCTCCTTAAAAAGTAAACTATAATCTATTCTTAGCTTTGGTTTCTTCTCAAGTAAGTCTGAGAGTGAAATCGTCAAGCTACAGGTCAGAACTCTACACTGTGATTCTGCGGTGAATGCAAAAGAGTTTTGTGTAGCTATAATTTTTGAAACCTACAAAATAGACTGAACAAAAAACTAAGAATTTACCTGATTCAAGATCGTATCAATTTTTTTTTTATTTTGCCGACAAACTCTCATCTAATTATTTCAATGTATCATAAAAAGGGTGCATTGTATGTAATGGTGGTAATCATACCCTCAGATGGAAAACGCTATAGTTAAAAGCTATATACATATGGCAGTGACACATACGGAAAATTCTCTAAACTATTTCGCATTTCAGTCATTTGTTGCCATATTTTACTCAATGTTTTTGTTTTTGTTTGTTATTCAGATTTGTCTGGTTCTAAGGCTATAAACTCTTATCCACAAAAAGCATTTTTATGCCCTGATACTCACGATTTTGGGTGGAATTCCGTTAGGGAGGCCACTTGGAAGTTTTGGTGAGCTGCTGGGTTTGGGACCGTCTTCCTTTAGCTTGACAATGCTTCGAACTTTCTCTGCCATTTTCCTATCTTCCATCTCGAGATAGTGTAGGACGGCTTGTGGATGGTACTCCGTCTCAAGCTCGGCCTTGGCGTAAAATGCCACCGCAACAAAAAACAGCAAAGCTATCTTGAAGTTCATAATTCTGGATACTCCTCGGTGTTCCTGAGACACTGATGTGCACGACGGAATCTGTTCTTGTTTATATAGACCATCGAACACTTTTTGCGCATGCTTAGGTAAATTTGACAATCTGCTTAAATTTTGTTTTAACAGCTTTGAGAACGAAGTAAACAAATTAGTTAGCTTTTGTACTCCTCCCAAAAACGTATTGAAAAGCACTTTGTGTATAATATTAAAACCGTAACAACCGTTTTATTATCGAAGTCTTAGCTTTTGTACTCCCTCCATGAAAGAGGTGCAAAAGCCCCTTTGTAAGTAAAATTACAACACAGTAACATTTTATGACGGAAGTCTTTCCTTTTAGCACTCTTGTTTTAATTAGTAACTTTACTTTTCAATTTGTTGCAAAGGTCACATGCTAAGAGGATCCATGGTCTCTACCCAAGTTAAGATTTTCCTTCCCTGCGTTTTAGAATGTACTGAACTGTCCTTTTCAGAGCTTGTCGTTCATGAAATTTTCGCCTCATTTCTGTCATGTTCTATCCTTTGCCAGTAATTTTATCTTTGCCGGGAGCTAAATTCTTGCCTTTAGTGAAAGGGAAAATAATTTAAAGTGAAGAACGTTTTTTTTTTTTTTTTTTTTTTAATGAAAATATAGCTACTTCTATAGTAATCCTACTTCTACTCAAAACTGCCGGTTGAACTTATCTTTAACTGTTGATCATCCTTTTTTTTTTTTCAAAAAAATATAGCTTTTGATACATGGGTGATAAAATTAGTAATGTTGGTTGCATCAGGGAACTCAATGCGCTTAAAATTGAATAAGGTGGAATAAAAAAGCGAGGTACACAGCGAGTGTTGGAAAGGCGATTATCCAAGAAATAAATGAAACTTTGTCGAGACCTATCACCTGTATATCTAACCCATTTTTGAAAACCAACCTAACGAAATTTGCAGTCAATTGAGTGAAAAAAAAGCAATGGTTTCACTCTTTTTGGCCAAAAAAAAAGACCTGTTGGACGCAAAAGGCCAGGTCTATTTGGCGCTAGTGTTTTCAAACAATCCGGCTAGATATATATTCCAACATTTTTATTTTATTTTAATAAAGTTATTTTATTTCGGATGATGAGAGAATGATACTTGCTATCCCCAAAAGTTTTCAGCAAGTAATGCTATGTTTTCTCTTCGGCTTATATACATGTTATGAACAAACTTAGTAAACAGTTTATTTATAAGTGATAAAGAGGTACTTTCTGTTGTCTTCCTGAAAACAGTTGTTACAAGTTTCCTTAAGTTCGAACGGTTTTCCCTTTTTTTTTTTTGCTAGATGATTACCTTCAATTAAAGCCACGGTGATTATACACGTGTTTCGAAGCGGGTTAATGATGTTTACACAGGAAGTCCATATTTGTGGTGGAGTACCTCTTCCACGACCTCCGAAGGATGTACTGTATGTTAAGCAAACAAGTGTTAATTACGATATTTGCACGGGAGGCCAAAATTGTGACCTTATTTTCCCTGGGGTCATGATGATCTACTCAGTGTTTAATCTACTTGCTTGTGTGCTAGCTGAAAAAACGTCACATGGTGCTTTCGTCTGCAAACCGTAATTTAGTTTAATTCTGACCTCAGTCAGAATTTATGTTCTATGTACTCGTGCCTCGACGTTTTCACTGACCAGTTTATTTAAACAATGATATTCATTTGGCTCGAATTTAGGATACCATTTAAGTCCCACAAACCACGGTTACCAGATCCATTAAAGACCTGAAAAATGGTATTTTTGACGTTTTCACGACGTTTAGTTTTCCTTTTTCATACTTTGAATGGGCTCATGGACGGAACGGAGTTTCCTCTATTGCGGGAAAAAGTGCTCTACAATGTATCGAAAAATATATAAACCGTTTCCCGGTAAACACGCCGTGACATGGGCCTAGTATGAGAGTTTCTCCCACCGGTTATGGGCTCCTATTTTTCGTCCTCATAAGGAGTCAACAGTATGGCATAGCCCCAGGCGATGTGTGTGCTTCATTTCTGAATTTGTTCTCGTATCTTTTTTTGCCGCCTGATAACAGGCCCAATTTTTTCCATTGTCAATGGGTGAAACCAAACCAGAGCTTGATCTCAGGTTAAATATTTCCCATACCATATATATCTTGTAAACATCATAATTAAACCTCACTTGAGCTCTATAAACTACGCTAAATGACGTACCCTCCTGATTAAATATTATAGCATTTTTGACCTCATGAGCAAACACCGTTAAAACCTGCTTTCTTTAAAATAAAATCAGAAATAGCTTAAAAACTCGTCTTCCTGGCTTTTGGTTTGATAACTCTCTCGACGCGAGAGTAAATTTGGCAAATAAAGTTAGTTGGTTAATTACTAAGTAAAATAAACATAAGAGCTGAGGTTCGTTGATCTAGCCTCCTTAGTAAATATTATCGCATTTGGCCTTTCAAGCAAACATCGACAAAAAGCTGCCTACTCTTTTAATTGAAATGAAGTGGCTCGAATCTCATCCCTTTGATAACTCTCTCGAAAAGAAAAGACTCGGTTAGGCAATTAACTTGAATTAATTACTCATGTAGCTACTAACAGACTGTAATTAATATAAGTCAACTGGTTACTTTCTGGTTAGTTTTGCTGGTTTGACCTTCACCTTTTGAGTAGATATTATCGCAGTTGTGACTTTTCAAGCAAACATTATGTTAACTTTAAGGTCAAGTTAAAGTCATGGTAAGTAAAATTTTGACCCTCTGCATGTGCATTTATCATTAACTGTGGTTTTCTTTAATTAACACTTGTAATGTTAATAAACCTCAGCATACGATAGTCAAGCACAGCTGCTTTGACATTTTTACCGATGGAGAGTAATTTTTTCGAAGGAAAATACCCCGGGGATAAGGCAAGCAGTGTAACTCAGTAAATACAAAGCTCGTTCACTACATTAAAAAAAAAAACATGAAATGAAAAGACAAAAGAATAATAAAAAAAACCCGTAAGTTAGCTAGTATTAATTTAGTCTCCAAATTGCAGGAATTTCTTGCGAATTTTATTGTCAGTAAATCTGTGTAAATATCATTATCTTGGGCATTGCTCACACTTAGAGTGTTAGTTTAGGCTAATGATATTTAAACAAAGCTGGCTGAAAACAAAAATGATTTCTTTAGCATCTTTTGTTTTAACCAATATTAACACACGTGCTACTGCGCAGCCGCAAAGAATGACCAGCCGTTCTGTTTTCGCTACATAAGGACCTGTTTTTGCCAGGAAAGTACAGTGTTAATTGCACCCATCTTGAAGGGACAATGAAGACTTTCATAGCTGTTCTTCTCCTGACCGCCTTTGCGGCTTATGTCACTGCTGAACACATGGCTTTTCACAAAGCCGTGTTTCAGTTTTTGGATAAACGTCACGATGAAAGAATGACACGGATACTAAGAGACAACGGACTACCTGAAGACACTATACCTGCTAACGATCATCAAGAAAAATCCCCAGAATGGATGGTAAATATAAAGAGTTCTAAGAAACAATTAATTATTCCACGAGTGCGCTTTGGATATGAGATGGTAGATAGCCAACGAGGCGTGTAACGCCGAGTTGGCTATAATCATCTCATACTAACAAGTGCCAGTGGAATATATATATATTTTTTTTATCAAAAACACCCACAAAATATCGAGAAGTCTTCCCGGCTTCTTTGAGCGGACGCATGCAGTTACCATATTTGGAGAGCATGGTATAATAACTCATATACCATATGATGGTTAAGCCAATCAGAGCTCTAGAATGAATTGCATTATCTAATGACTCAGTTTTTAACAATCCCTGGTACTCAATATCACCATTAAAAACAGTTATAGGTTCCTACAAAAGAGAAAGGAACTGTGGAATATAACGAACAGTAAACTGAGTGTGACTGAGAGTTACTTCTCATACCTCTCATTTAAACCGAATCAGACCTCAGTATAATCTGAGTGCGACTGCAATACCTCTCGTTTAGACCATATCAAACCTTAATAAACTGAATGTTACTCGACTGTGTTACCAACTTATTCATTTGTTACATTTGCTAAATTTATATTTTTTCATGGCAGAAACCGTGCATTGAAACAGCAAAGGAATCTTGGAAAAAGGCAGGGCATGACGCCTGCAAAAGACTGGCTTGTATCGACAACTTCTTCGAGTGCATCAAAAAAAGCCACCCTACTCCTCTACCATCTCTTCCACCGCTTCAGGTAAAACGATAAAGCAGTTTATCTGCTACTACTGTTGTGATTCTTATTAACCCCCCACCCCGGCCCTTCCAGTGCCCCACCCCGGCCCCTTCGGCGCCCTACTCCCTTCTCTTCTTGATATTTTTCAATGTTTCAAATCATCAATTTTTTATAAAAGTAATATTCGGGCATCTTATCTTGAAGTCAAAAGTCCAACATCCTTTGACTAAATAGACGTTTTTGTAAAATCAATTCCGTTCGGCATAGTAGGCAAAAACACAAAAATAAATATGTGGCCATTTTCTTCGTTTTCGTTTTTCCTGTTTAACCGTAATATCAAGGAGTAAAGCTTACGAAAAGGCTAGAAAGAATTATTTCTACCTATTATACCTCTGTCAATAGTTAATAAATTTGCATTTTTCTTAAGAAAAAGTTAAGGTGACATATCTCACGACACACTGAAAGGTCTATGTACAATATAACTGACATTTAGGACGTATAATATCTTAAACTGTATGCGTGAAATTCGACTGAGTTTCATCCTCGTCCTTTAAACTAAATAACTGCCGGTGAATCACTTTTTTAGAGAACACTGAAGCGGGTTGGACTTTGACAAAATTAACTTTCATAACTCAGAGCGATGGTGCGTAAAAATTAAACTTTTCCTCCGCTCAATATCTTTCTTTTAAAAATCTCATTGCAGAAAGGCTGCGTGTTTCTCCTGTATATGTGCAGGAAGCAGAGTCCTACTTGTGCTGGTGAATTGTGCTGTTTTGTTCGCATCAAAAGATGCTTCAAGGCCGTCGCTGAACACTGAGATACCGCAAAGAAAATGTTACACTGTCACTATGGCAACAATTAGAAGATATCGTTCAAGATGATGTGCAGTCAGGCTCGTTTTAAGTTGACATATTATCATATTATAAACTTGTACAGGCATTGTTAAGGGAATAAAAGCATTTAAAAGTGCATATTAATCGTTTTTAAGTTATCTCTTACAAGTAAAACATAACATAGCCATGGAGTTATTCACTCTGGGTACCCCATTTATACACCGTGTGTTATTCACTGTAACCGTGTGCACATTTTCTTCATTAGCCCTGACAGACATCTTTCCCAAAAATATGCTCAGCAGTGAGTTATGACCAGTTATGGGTACGCAAATCAGTGGATTATTGATCCGGCGCCTCGAAACCCTGGGAAAACGCGTGTACATCGGTGCCCAATTCTAGTATCCAAGTGCAAGGTGGACATTGTACAGCACCCTAGCTGAAGAGTTTTGTGATAGGTACCGGAAAGCGAGTGTGTTTATGCACCCGGGGGGGGGGGGGGGGGGAGGGGGCGCAGGGCATGGGGTGGGGATTTGATTGTTTTGTTCGTCCTGGGGTGGGGCATTGACTGATCTTCCTCTCCCGGGGGAGGGGATATTTGAACCCGCAGACTCGGACAAACACTGAGACCAATCATTGACCGATCATACGTTTCCCACTGCACTCAATGCGCTGTAAGGTCTGGAAATCATGGAAGTCAGTATAAGGTTAATGCTTAATACAGTAAGTTTTGAAATGCACGGGGCTAAAAATTTTTTGACACAGTGTTGTCGCATTTCAAAATAAAAGATGTCAGTTATTGCTTTTACTAGAAACCTGAACATATGTGGAAATAAAGTTGATGGCAACAGACTCCAGAGCATTAGATAATCCCGATTTTAAAACGATGTATAGATGATCCTATTTTGCAATTGTTCTAACAAAAACAACTACGAAAGCTATATTAAATTTCAAACTTACAAAATGACTGGACTGCCTTCTAGAGTCTTTGTTGAATTTGCTATTTAGTGAAATTCTACGCAGTGTAACTCAGATTTAACGTATAATTAGAGCTGTATCAGATTTTAACAGAAACCGATGTATCTTTGACTGAATTGCAGCAAAGTTAACAAATTTGTCTGCATCTGACTGGAATGATTTACCCTTGGGCAGGGAATATGACGGGGAATTTTTGAAAAATGTCATATCCCCATCGCATGCCCTGCCTTCCCTCAAGCCCCCCGCCCCCCGCTGAACACGCAGTGTAATCTTTAAACTTCTCGTTGTATAATCAATGGCATCTGAATCACTGGACATAGGTGTAAGTCTGACAACAAAGTGAATTTAATCAAAAATCACTGCAAATTGCCCTCGGGAATTAAACTCAAGATAAAACTTATACCCCTTCCATACGAGTAGGGAAACTGCATACTATTATACCTTGATTTGTGTGTACTGGGTCTTAAAACAACCCTGGAGAATGGTCCAGTTTCGTGTGGACGGACGAGGGCCGATTCGTGTATAAAAAACAAAAGCGGTTTCAAAGATACCCGAATTAGTATGGAGGGGAGGTTTAGAAATGCCGTTTCTCTTTAAATATGTAATCATGGTCTGCTCAAATAAGGACAGGCTTTCTAAAAAGAAGGAGCACCCGAGTTTGAAGCAGAATTCAAGGTTTCTGGATATTGGATATTTAAATGCTGTCTCTTTTGGGTACGCGTAATAAGCCATTCAGTTTTCATTCTGTCCATGGCACAAATTCTTAGTTTCTCAAAAAATCAGTTTCCTTTTCTTTTTACATATAAACTACTACTATAAGCCGAACATATATACAAATCCACACCCTTGACGCCATAAAATTGGTTAGGATATCCCCACACCCCTTGGATTTTCGACGAAAGGAAAGTCTAACCAGGCTATAGATAAACACTACCTAAAATTCCAGGACTCGAAAACCTTCACCATAGCAACTGATGGTTTCAAGTACTTTAAGGCCTGGGACTAAGGGGTTTACCTGTGGAAAATGAATTATTGGCTATAACTTCGGCATAGATGATGTCAATGAATCAAAATTTGGCACACATAAAGAACTTGTCACTATGGTATGTCACGAAACCATTTAGCTAAAAATCGTAAATTATTGAGCAACTGGTGGCCAGTTTAAACAAAGAAATCGAGCAATAACATTTTTCTAATTCATAATAAAATATTTCTAACGCTTCCAGTTTAGAATGACCGTCCATTGCACTTCAATAAAAAATCATAAGGAAATTTATCATTTTAAATACCCAAATTTAATCTTGAATTTAAATTTAAAACTTCAATTTTAAACTTCGCGTACATTCATTTGAAACGTAGAAAGTTACTAGGTATGTTTATCCTCTTTCAGACATGTCAATTTGTTTATCCTAACAATTTTAATTTGCCACCAGTTGTCCAATTTCCTATATTTTAAACGTTAGTTAAGGCACAAGAAACCCTCAAGATATACTTTTTGCGGAAAAAGTTCATTTGGTTCTAGGTCTCCTAGCGAGATATATTGCCAATCATTCTTATGCTCAGAACACACCTTTGACCCAGGCATTGAAATAGGTATGTGCCGCTGTGAAGGGTATGGTTTTAAATCAGTTTACTCTGGGATAGGGTATATAAATCAGAGAGTTTAGGTCTAGAATAGGGTATCATTTTCCAGGAAACTGATCAATTGGTTGAAGATTTTAGTCTAGACTAGGGAAACCGGGAATTGCCAGTCAAAAATATGAAAAAATCAAATCGGTTTTGATGTAGTTTCTGGAAAACAGCTACTGTGGGATGGGGGGGGGGGGGAGGGGGGATTTTCGGAGTTTAGTCTAGTATAGGGTAGCAAAAGTCCCTTGAACGAGCTCTAGTATTGGTTAAGGATTCCAGGATCCCAGCGGCACATTCCCACCCAAAAATCCCTAAAGTATATCCCCCCCCCCGTATTGAAACCCCTCGAGGTTCATAAAATTTTCTCAAAAAGGAAGGAGAGATCATCGGTCATCTCTTCCATCTCAAAATTTCACGACCGAGTATAATGGCTGTTAACCAAGTCTAATAATATGTGTTCTTAGCAGTGAACTTTTCATAAAGGTGATCTCGTAACTTGGTAAGCCCAAAGAAAAACAAATGCAGTAAAGGTAAAACCACGAGCAGAAAAAGGACCAAAAGGCCTGCAATTCTCGGTTCGAGGTGGTTGTAATTCAATGGTTTGTAGATGTATTGCTTCCCTTCAACGTTGGTCCCACCCAATAGCCAGTAAATGACAGAGAAAAGGATATACACAATGAAGTACAGAAAGACATAGAAGCAATGGATCAGACGGACTGGGATGCGGCTTAGCCACATGTCGATAACCATGAATACGGAATTGAGCAGATGCTTTGTAATGTTGTTTGCATCGACTTTTTCATTGCCCTTGAGCACCGTCCAGTACCCCACCGTCACAAACAGGCCGCCTGTAGATGAGATTATGTGTAGGAGCCAGAGTAACTTGTGTTGCCACTGCAAAGCATCTTTTTCTCCTGTGCTCACAAGTGGTTCATCAACTTCGTCTCTGGACTCCTCGGCCATCTCCAACGCTGATGTCTCGTTTCCCCGTTTCTTTTTCACGTCTTTAAATAAGGCAATACAGGGCAGAACCGTTGCCACAATAAAATAGACGTTTAGCAGAGTAAAATTCCAGTTTGTAAGGTAGATGAAAAGTTTACCACCACTCCTGCAAATGTTGTAGATGAGCCATGCAAAAATGTAAACTAGGACGATGAGGCGATAGGCAATGAATACTGGTAGTGGAAGCCACTACAGAAACAAAAGCAATCATTTCAGCAACATTACGGCTTCATTTCCTAAATTGACCGGCCATTAAATAAAACATGGTTAGTAAACTTAAGTTTAAGAAAACTAGACAAAACTCCCTGTTAACATGATTATCCCTTCGTCATTTGAACAAAAACAGGGTCGGTATGGTCAACCAAGGCAGTAAACTTTCCGACCCTCGGCCTTTACTCTTTAGTTCTATCAAGTTCCTAATGTCTCAATAAAATCAGCCTTTAGTTATTTTTGTGGTGAAAGAATGTCTTGATTATAATATTGAACAAGAGAACAAATGACCAAACAGTTACAACAATTTTATATCTCTCCTCGAATTTCGAATCACTGTGAACGATCGAACTTTAAAAATTCATTAGATTATTGAAAAAATGTTCTCCTGCAATAAGTGTGGGTGTTGAATTTGTATAGATTGATTGGTAGGTTTTCAAGCGCACTACAAATAAACGTATTGACTAATATAGGGAAGAACATACTAGATAGGTGTGTTCGCTACATTAAGGTACTAATGGCCATGGTGTGGTCACCGTCTCCTTCTTCCTCCCTCATCAAATATGTTTGACCGATTTTTCATAGCAAAGAACCAAGGTTTTAAAAAAGTTTATAATTACACAAAGCAGAACGAAAACTTTGTATTTGAGCCGGGAGCATGACTAATTATCTATCCAGCTGTAAATGTGTGAATTAAAGAACATTAAAAGTGAGTCAAATTGCCAATTTCTATGCCGGAGACACAAACCTTGGAGTCACTGAAGTCACGAAGCACCAAATGCCACAGCCTGAAATGTTTTAACTGAAATTCTTCCCGAAACATGCTTATAAAAGAAGCTCTGATCGATGCTTACATACGTGTCGTTTCCTTGCTTTAAAGGAATAATTTGCATTTATTTATGTTTTCTTTAACTCATGTCAAGACAGAATGCTAATTCAGAACCCACTTAGCCGCGCAAATTCTGTATTATTATTTTTAAAAGCCCTGTTTTAAGTGAGTTAGTAGTTAGTAGAACTTTGAGATATGGAGAATTTATATATTACCGATGCCTGCAAAATTTAGCGACCTGGACCTTTTTTTTTTAATACTATGGTTCAAGGTATTTGATATATAGAGGATATTACATGGTCGCGCGGAGATACGAAATTTCTCTTCCGTTCGAGTGCATGGTGATAGGAACCCATATCCCGGAGCGAGAAACTTCCATACGCTCAAGTCACGGCGTTTTCACGGATTATTTTGTTTTTAGAACGGTTTTGGCGCGAATTTTGAATATCTTTTAAATTCCACAATCAGTCTGCAAAACCTACAGACCTAAAAATGATCATTTTTTTGCCTTTTAATAACCTTTAGTTTTCCTTTTTGATTTCTTATATGCTTCGAGGGGCTCGAAGATTTGGTGGAGATTCTATTTTCGAGGAAACATGTGCCCTAAAATGTGTCTTAAAATAAACTGATCCGTAAAAAGATCTAAAAGCGCCGTGACTGACAGGCCTAGTATGGGTGTTGCTCGCTCCGGTTTATAGACTCCAAGTGGGGCCACCTCCCTAAGGGTTTTCTGATTTTTTTTTCGTAGACGATAAAACATCAGAACCAGAAGTTTTCTGTAGCTGATCGCTTATTCCTCGCGCGCATTTTGAGACAAGTTTAGTGATGGTCAGTTACTGTGGTAAGAGATGTGACGTCATAATTAGCAGATTGTCAAGCCATTTTTTGAGTGAAAATGCATGTTTTTTCAACTTCTTTCAGGAAAAAAACTAAAGCTTGTGAATAAAAATGATGTAATAGTAATTATTTATGTTATTTTACATGTTAAGCGCACAAAGTTATTAATTTTCACTGTTTTTACCTGATTTCTAATTCGTGAAAAAATCCAAGATGGCACCAACTTTTTTGGTGACGTCACAGGCCTCCAACAGCGACACTACCAATAACATATATCTCATCTTGTAGACAAGATCAAAAGCTTTCCACTGAAGGCAAAATCGTTTCGAAGTGATGCAAAATTTCAAAAACTCAAGGGGGTGGGGTCCATCAACCCCCCCCCCCCCCTCTTCCCCTTGTACCACGATGGGGGTATGACTTTGCGTGTACGCCCGAGGGTTAACAGAGGGAAGCTAAAATAGGAAAGTGAAGGGTTACTCATGGCCGCCCAAGACCAGGCATTGCGAACAAATAGTGTAAATATACTCTTGACAATCAAAATGTTTCCCCGCGGCCGGCATGCAGAATGTGTAGAGGAAGAGTAAAGACAGGGAGCCATCTATTAGCACTTGTACAGAAACAGTGCAGGTTATGGAGACACGATAAGTTAAAGTCGCCCAGGTTCGCGCTGAATTCAGCGGGAAATGTACGTGGCTTTGAAAGGCAAGTAAACTGGTATGGCTACAAACCGAATCCAGTCCGGCTGTGATACTGAAAAGTACAAACTGTTATGGGATTTTAAGATCCAAACAGACCATTACATGAACACAACAAGCCCAATATTGCGCTCCTAAATAAGGAAGAGAAGTCAGGTATTATAATTAATGTTGCCTGCCCATTCGACGCTAGAATAGTAAGCAAGGAAAGAGAGAAGGTCGATAATTCAAGTTACTGTGACCTCAAATACGAGATCACACGATTTTTTAATTGTCGTACATTTAAGGTCATTGCAATAGTAATTGGTGCCCTGGGAACAGTTTCGAAAGATGTATAGTTTCCCTTCAATGTTAGTCCCACCCAGCAGTGGGCAGATGGCAGAGAAAATAATATACACAATGAGGTAAAGCAAGGCGTAGTGAGGCAACGGATCAGACGGACTGGGATACAGCCTAGACTCGAGTTGATTAACATGGATACGGAATTGAGCAGATGTTCGGCTGCTTTGCCATCAAGTTCATCTCTAGACTCCACTGTGATCTCCGTCGGGGATGTTTCTTAATTATGCTGTCTCGACCGTTGCTTTTTTCACGTCTTTTTATTAGACAAATAATGCAGGACAGTAATCCGCTCTAACTGAGGCTATCCGCAATGGCGATAATGCCAATAAGGTCCCTCTCGGCCAATTCGCTCTCTCCAGTCCTGCCGAGCTTAGACTCGGCTGACTGAGGAGGGACTGCTCGCAGTCTAGGAAATAGTTGGCTTGGTTAACCTTCTTACCAACCTTATAGTCACTTTCGTGCAACTCGTGAAACAATGGCGAGCGATCCAGAAGGTCAACTAAGGGATCAGTCAGATATTCCAGCAAATAGTGAGGTCACTGAGGTCGTTATAAACTGCGTACTGTCGAAAGATAATCTATGAAGATGGTGTGGTCTAAAAATTATTACTCGTCCTTCTCGTTGTGCATGCAGGAATATAGAATGTACTAGTATTCGTGTGTGCTTAGCCTGCGTAGTATGGCGGTTTTGCGTGGTTTTGTCGGGAGCACGACTGAGCGGCGAAGCAGCTCCCGTCCCAGTCTCCTGGCCCACACCCGCTTTTATTACATGTATTTAGCGCGCCCAAACCGCCTTGCTACGCAGGCTAGTTAGGCTTGGATGAATTGTGTTCGTAAATTGGCTTATTCTCATGCCGGCAGTGCTCGTAAAAATTTCTTATTCTGCTCAAATTCTGGTCGAAAAAGCCTTATTCTGCCGGCAGAATGCCGCCCTCAATAATCGCTTATTCTGTTCGAAATTCTGCCGGCAGAATTAGTCCGAGCCTAAGGTATAGTGTGTGCTGTGTGCCCTTCGCTTCCCACGGTGTGAAAGTAATGCATCAGTCAATTCCAGCTGCGCCCAGCCCCCCCCCCCCCCCCCCCCTCGGGCTACTGCGAGGCAATTGCCCACCTTGTTAGTCCCGGGGGTGGGGCATTTGTTTTGCGTTGCCAGGGGCCGAGCATTTGTTAACCCCGGGGCCATTCCCGAGATTATGACACGCACGCGGTTTCCTATCAGAATATAACTACACAGAAGGTTTTATAGGAAGATAAGCAGATTGGCTCATCTGTCAAGGACAAAAATAAATAGAAGAGGATTGTAAAGGCATGTTCTCGATTTTATGCATACATTTCTTCATTGCTCATGAAGCCAAAATAACATAGCGAAAACCGGAGCTATCGATGTGAATCAACGTTTTTTGGTTATGAATCAAATTTCTGTTGATATTATTTGAAGAACATCCTTTCATATTTATAAAACTATTCATAACATGTAAAGTTACAACGCTCTGTTAATTTTAATATCAATAATTTTATACAAGAGCCATAATGGGATTGTCCCATTGTGGCTCTTGTTTTATATCAATACTAAAACCATATATAAACTGGTGCATGTTGTTGGGGCGTAAAGTCTTCATTAGAATCTTAACGCTATTACAAAGGAAGACGTTAATTGAAACAAAAGATCGCTGATCAAATGCTTGAAACGGCATTATTCGACTGTGCAATCAATGAAAAATGTTGCAGTGTCGACCCATCCTGGGGGATTTGTCAGCTCAAGAGTCCCCACTCCCGGAAATTTGCCATCCAAAGCAAAAAAAACGCTAATGCCCGGGGGTCAGCCCAGGGGGGAGGCTGGCGCAGCTGGAATTGACTGATGCATAATACTAGAAAACTCCTGTTGCATCATTTACGTAAACGTATACATGTAATGAACAAAATTAAACGAGTGCGATGATCATATGTTTATTGCACGCTTGACATCGACGGACCTTGATTTTGAAACACTGACATAAAAGTAATATTTCTATTTGAAAGGAGGATTCAGAGGATTTGTAGTATTGGCAACTTTCCCATTTGTAACTGCGGTTTCGGTATTTGGGTAAATTGTGATGTGGTATTGCGGTATTCTTACCCCCCTTACTCCGCTCCCTTATCCGGAAAAATCGTGAGTGGCCTCCGACCCAGGCGTTGTTTTTCTGGTCTTTGCCAGTATTAAAATGTAGCGTAGTTCCATATAATTGTATTGAATGTATTAAAGGTCGCGGAACTCAAATAGAATCGGACGAATGGTGTTAGATAAACGCGTTGGTTCAAAATGTTGATTATGTATAACACGCCTTCCGTGAACACACAGAGTACTACTCATCGTAAGGGAAAGATAGATGCCAAAGCAAATTGCAATCATTAATCTCCGAGGCTTTGTGTGTGCAGATTCAATCAATTTTTTGGCCTGAGCTTGCTAAACTCCAGCTTTCGCAGTGAATCGCCGTTCATGCACGCGCTGGTGCGTTTTGCTTGTACTTTTATGGCCTCTCTCTGATGGAATCTTGTACATTCAACGCACTATAGTTAAAAATTTAACCAAAACCATGGAAATAATAATTGACTTTTTCTTTATATGGAAGAAGTGTGACATTATGATTTGAACTCTGATCGAATAAAGCCAGCATTGCATTCTTGAGATGATCGTAAACGACGGTGTTTGCGTCTGGGTAGGTTTAGATGACATTAAGAGAATAAGACGGTCTTCCTTTGCCTTGAAAATGCTTCGAACCTAACTATATTACGATAAATGTTTACGTGGTAATATTCATAGGCAGTACAGCCTGGTACGCATTTTGATGTTGAAAACGTTAGATCTTCTAATCCGACTGCATTTGTTTGGTGACTATTATGCATGATCTGCTGTCAATGCTGTAAAGCGTGTGCAAACGGGCTACATAAAAAAAAAAAAAATCCGTTCTTAAATTACGGGTTTGCGGAAATACTATTGTTAGCAGTAACTCGGCCTAAATTCCTGAAGATGTCATAGTAGAGGCAGAAAACACAAAGACCAAGCGATCAAATGGATTCGGTCGAATAGTGAAATCGTCATCCCACCAAAACGTGTCCAAAGCCCGCCAAACATTACCAAATCTCGCCGCTGCCGCTATCTAACTCGTTATCCAGTCAAGAAAAAGCTATGTATTGCAGGAAAATGAAATCACTTGCGCACAGAAGAAAATTAAGGGTTATTAATATGTCTGATAATTTATGTTTTAGCTCGAGTAAGGAAGTGTTATTGTATTGCCATGGTGATCTAAACTCTTAAGTGCAATTTTTAAAGCAACAGAACACTAGGTGGCACGCCCGTGATTCCGTGAGTTAGACACCACGGTATTATGAAATTACTTGGGCACAGAGAAAAATTAATCGTTAATATATTTCAGCTCGAGTAAAGCAACAGAAACACTAGACAGCTGACTAGGTGGCGGGCCGTGAGTCTGTGAGTCAAACACCACGGCATTATGAAATCACTTGCGCACCAAGTGGAAATATGAAGGTGAATATGTTTTAGCTTGAGTAAGCGAGTGTTATTGTAATGCCATGGTGTTCTAAACTTCTAAGTGAGATTTTTAAAGCAACACTAGGTGGCACGCCCGTGATTCTGTGAGTTAGACACCACTGTTTAATCAAATCACTTGCGCACAGAGGAAAATTAATGGTTAATATGTATGATATGTTTTAGCTTGAGAAAGCGAGTCTTATTGTTTTGCCATGGTGATCTTAACTCCTAAGTGCAATTTTTAAAGCAACAGAAACACTACGTGGCACGCCCGTGATTCTGTGAATCAGACAACACGGCATTATGAAATCACTTGCGAATCAAGTGGAAATATAAAGGTTAATATGTTTTAGCTTGAGTAAGCGAGTGTTATTGTAATGCCGTGATGTTATTCTAAATTCCTAACTGCGATTTTTAAAGCAACAGAAACACTAGGTGGCACGCCGGTGATTCTGTGAGTTAGACACCACGGTATTATGAAATCACTTGCACACAGAGGAAAATTAATCGTTAATATGTTTCAGCTGGAGTAAACGAGTGTTATTGTAGTGCCATGCTGATCTAAACTCCTAAGTGCAATTTTTAAAGCAACAGAACACCAGGTGGCACGCCCGTGATTCCGTGAGTTAGACACCACGGTATTATGAAATCACTTGGGCACAGAGAAAAATTAATCGTTAATATATTTCAGCTCGAGTAAACGAGTGTTATTGTGATACCATGGTGATCTAAACTCCTAAGTGCAATTTTTAAAGCAACAGAAACACTAGGTGGCAAGCCCGTGATTCTGTGAGTTAGACACCAATGTATTATCAAATCAATTGCGCACAGAAGAAAATTAATGGTTAATATGTCTGATATGTTTTAGCTTGAGTAAGCGAGTGTTATTGTAATGCCATGGTGTTCTAAACTCCTAAGTGAATTTTTTAAAGCAATAGAAACACTACGTGGCACGCCCGTGATTCTGTGAGTTAGACACCACTGTATTATAACATCACTGGCGCACAGAAGAAAATTAATGGTTAATATGTCTGATATGTTTTAGCTCGAGTAAAAGCGAGTGGTGATCTAAACTCCTAAGTGCAATCGGGGATGTTTCTTAATTATGCTGTCGCGACCGCTGCTTTTTTCACGTCTTCTTATTAGGCAAATAATGTGGGATAGTGATCCACTCTAACTGAGGCTATCCGCAATGCCGATAATGCCAAAAAGATATGGGAGAGTCAGCCCAAGGCGGTAGGAGCGGGGAGCTACTGGTAGAAAGCTATTTCATCACTGAGGGAGGTGGGTGGGGCGCGCAAAGAAGCGTATGAAACACAGGAAAAACTGCCGAGCAGGTACGCTATTGGGGAGTGAAACTGATCTACAATCTCTTTGGAAAATTCTTCTCTCTATCGTTTTCCCCCTTCCTTTTGCAGTGTTGTTGAAGCCACGTAACTTTTCATCACATCTCAACGTTGCATAAGGAAAGAGGCGTGCGCAGGTGTTTCAGGTTTTTTGGCGAGGGTTGTAGCTTGTATAAGGATCCTATGTACAATGCACTCACAGACATGTATATCCGGACAGCCATGAGATATTAGCGGCTCGATATAGTTACGTAATAAAGTTAAAAGCGTTTATACGTACTGTGGAGTCCCCAGAGCCGAGAATTATTCAGTATATAATTATAAAACTGAATACACTTGTATTAGAGCCGAAACCAAGATAAAAAACAATAATAACAATAATTAGTCTACGATTAAGCTGCAAAATGTGTGAATTGAAGAACATTAATTTAAACAGTAAAGGAATAACCCCGAACACAGTTTTGAGTTAATACATGTACTATTGATCACGATATTTAATACAAGTTATTTCCATATGTTTGATAAGTTCGTCACGAATTTGGGCAGGTAACATTGCTCGCGGATAAAATAAAGGAGGCAATTTGCCCTCGAATTTACAACCTTATGCAAAATAGCAACCAAATGCGGTTTATCATCCTTGCCTTTGATTCCTTGTAGTTTGCACTTTTTTTCGAACATATTTACCTCGAGAAAATTTGACGTAAATTTTAATTTTTGCTTCGTGATTTTTAGTCTATCGCAGTGGGCATAATTTGAGGTATTCATCGACCGTTTTTTTTCTAAACAACTTCAACGTTTGGCGATGTCAGATGGGCCATTTCAGAGTTACTTATAAATAAGACTCTGTTTCAAAGCGATGCTCCTTGCGAAGCCATTGATATGAAAAACTCATTTTCACAACAGAGGTTTTTCACTAAGGCTCGTACGTTTTGAAAGTGAGAGTTCTTGGAACTCGGAAATAGTCTGTTGATTGATTTCTATTTTCGGTGGCCATTTCATTCTTAACTGAAAAGGGGGATTATCAAAATACGTAAACTAAATAACTTAAATTAAAATAACAATTATCCTAGGCCAGGAAATTCCAAGAAATTGTCAGCTGCACATTGACTCTAATTTATTTTCTCTTGTCTTTTCTTTGTGCACATCTTTCTTTTACTTTGTCTTCTCTTGTCTCTCTTCTTCCTCTTTTTTTTCTTCTTCTTCTTCTTCTTCTTCTTCTTCTGCATGGGCTTAAAACATGCATCTCAAATGGGAAAAGGATGGTTCAGTCGTCTGCATATTTGAATATAAATAAAGAAGGGATTTGCTTTCAGGAAATCGAGCGAGACAAGAATAGTTGAGTTTGATTAGACCTACTGCAATTTTTTCTGCCTGATTATGCAACAACGTTCATTAAATTCAAACAAAACCCATGAAGGAAAAAGTATTATCTGACTGAAACAGCCAAATCTGTCACATGCCATCCCACGTACAGCGACAGCATATTAGTAACAATGTACTGTACTTACGTAACCATAATGACCATAAAACGGGAAACGGGATAGAGAGGGTATATTAATGATTGCAATCGACAGCAGTAAGATTGATGTCCAGAAAATTCAAGACATCGTCTGTTCGCCAAGACCCAAGGAGGGAGTAGGTACTGAAATGAAAGTTTATTCGTGTCGATTAACCGTTCAACCATATTTTGCTTGGGAAAGTAAACCGGTAAATCACAGAACTAGAATTTACGCAGGCACGCAAGTTGCCTAGGAACTATGGCTTGATACGAAAACAAATTGGAGGCAAACGGTTTGCTGAACCATATCGAAAGCACGACAAGCTGATGAAAATTCTTGTGTAATTGAAAGTAGGGCGACAGGTCAACTTTGAAAAGATCGAAATAGAAAAGAAACAGAAAAATTTTCATGTCTTTTTTTTTGTATTTCCGAAAAGCGTAAATTCAAGAAGTGACTCCCATAAACCAGAGATCGCGATATTTCCTAAAGAAAGAAGAAACAGAAGAAACATTACTGACATCATCATCACCATCATTGATCATGATCATCATCGTTTGCAATCATCTTGAAACTTAAAGGTCATATGAAATCACGATTTAAATCTCGAGAATGTCAAGTAAAAAAAATCTATCGAGCGGTTTCCAAATTATTCGCTTAATCATTTAAGTAGGCCAAAATATATTTACAAAAGCGCCAGCTAGAGCAATTCCTTGCTTACTACTTTCTTGCAATACAATCGGCTTATCCATCCTCGTGATGATCCTCATTTCGAAAGCGCCACCTTTTCGAGTTCTATATACAACGGCCCGCATTCTACTCATGAAAAATTTCATCGCAAATATCTTCAAAAACGCTTTCATATATTTTGCTCAAACTTCACTAACATTGATCGGCTGCGAGTACGTAAAACATAAGGTAAAGATGTTAATTCGTTGCTATCATGACAAATCCCATGTCAATAACCAATATTTTCACCTTTTTTAAATACAGCGTGATCATTTCCTAGTACTTTTTAAATGGCAACGTACTTTTGGCTTACCGTGAACGTGGGAGGTATTGCCCAGAATAATATAGTCGAGCCACTTCAAATGCGCTGTTTCGTCGTCCTACATTCATAACGATCGAATCCTGTTTCGTTTTCAGGGCTAAGTGAACACCTAACTATCCAGAACTGGTACTTTGTCGCAACAGTTCAGTTTCGGGCTCATTACTTAAAAGATTGCTGAGATACTTATTAAATTATTTACGAAGGGAAACCAATTTGAACGATATAAAGGCAAATTCCGGACGTTATTCTCAAAATTTCGGACGACATACACTGAGAAGATACAATTAACGCCTAATTTATATTTATTGAACAAATTTAGCTCGTCTTTTCAAGTCCGGTCTCGAACGCACCTCACCCAAGAACAGCTAGGCAGAAGACAACAATGTGAATTATCATTCGATGCAAATTTTCTTCCTTTTCATTGGCTAAAAGCCCACCACGTGACCTGCAAATAACTGCCTACAAGTAATGGTCTGCTCATGCGCAATGTCATCCAACTGTGTTTGGCTGCAAATAATATTCTGCTGAATGATGCGTAAACGAAACCACGGGTGACACTTTCATGCGTGAAAAAAGGCAGATCGCTTCGCTTTCCGAAGATATTCATTAAAAAACAAACTTGATGATCGAATGATCAAACAATTATTGAACTCGGTTATCACAAAATATCGTGATTTGCCAGTGTCTCGCACATCAATTATTATCGCACATCAATTATTGATCTGCTCGCCACTGACAAATCACGATATTTTGCTCAACATCGTCCAATAATTGTTCTATAATATTTGTAAGAAGTAATGCCAATATATGTTGAAATGCGACTGTTTAGTCACATAACCTTATTGGAGTTTCGAAATGTATTATTTATCAGAAAGTGATTCTTTTAGGCTGTTTCCCTTTATGTTGTGCTTTTTAAAAGCCAAAAAAAAAACGAAACGATAAAAACCTAAAAAAAAAATAAAAAAGGAAATAAATAAGTAACAATCGAACAAACAAACAAACAAACAAAATCTGAAGATGAAAATATTCAAATGGACAATTTGCTTTTAACCGTTATACGACAATGGAATCTCATCAGCATGTTCAGCACCAGTGATGAAAATTATCGGACAGGCAGAATGTTACTTCTCAAAGACGGCGGCGGAAGCATGCATGCACCAAATAAACTGTTTTTGAGGAGTACCTTTTTTTCCAAATGGGAATAATTTGGGTACGCCATCTGCAGATTTAAATAGAAAACAACGAGGGCTTTCTTACCTTTGTTTTGATTTTGGATTCTTGTTTTTCTAATAAACCAAAAACTAGTTCCTAAAAATGGGAGAAGGCAAATGTAGGTTGCATAAAAGTAACTTCCAAAATTAAACAAAGTTCATGAGAAAATGGAAAAAATAGTTTAAAAGTAGACATTTGCCTGCTGCAAAATTAATGTAATAAGTTTTGTTTCTCTATGAAATGTTTCTTTAAATTCGCTTCTTTTGCGCACCGTCATTGAGGGGTTCAGAAGATAAAGGCTGTTGTACATTCAAATAGGGAAGCATATCTTGCAGCTACCGGCAATTAGGGAGTCCTTTTAAGGAGCCGTTTATCCTTCGCTTTTATGACTTATTTTGCTTGTCGCGTAGATAATTTAAGTTCTTGCCAGATTTGCAGGGGTTTCCTTATCTTTATCGAAAGAGGGTAATTCTTTTTGTCTTATCAACCCTATAAACAGATTGGAAAATCAAAAGGAAAGCTGGTGTTCCAGTGATACAATGATAAACAGCCAGGACAATTTGGTGAAAGTAAGTAATTAATTGATTGATCGACTTCAACAGATATCAATGAATTTTCTTGTTATGTTCCGCTCTAGGATCCGTCAAAATAATAAAAATAAACGAGTATGTGTAATCAACTGGTGACAAGTGAAATTAGGAAATAATTTCAAGCGCGTTTTGTCCAAATCCTTAAATTTCCCAAGCCTTTAGGCGAGGGAAATTATTAGGATTTGGACAAAACGCAAGTGAAATTATTCCCTAATTTCACGAGTATACCATTTGATTACCTATTAATATCATAGGTGACGAATTACGTTAGCAATCTAGGATTTTTTGACATGTTTATCCTGGATCGTATCGATCGAGAACTCCCCTCTCTCGAACGTTTAGAGCTTAAATTTGGCTTAAGTTCAGAATTTTTCGACAAAATACCTGATAGAATCCTTCTTGATGTGCTCTTTCGTGTGTTCTGGTTTTCTAAAGCGTCTTTTTATGCCCTGGCATCTTCGTTCATGACATTTTAAAACTCTGTCGCCATCTTGACACTGAGACGTACGGAAGGTTGCCATAGCAATTTTGTAATTTCACATGTGAAATTAAAAATTATTGCTGAAATTTCGCGCCAAAATTAAGGAGTAATTCGTCACCTATGATATTAATAAATAAATATCTGAGGCCATTTCCAATTTGTGTCAAGCCTCAGTTTCAAAGCGAGATTAAGTACGAAGCCATTAATACAAATATATGATTTTTTTATTCTCAAGCAAATAAAACTCATATTCACAAGAAAGGTTTTGCACTTAGCCTCGGTTTAGAAGTGAGAGTTTTTAGAATTCGGAAATAAGTCATTATGGCAACTGCTGCGTCAACGATCATAAGTTGCGTAAACATAAAACTTGTTCCTTTTAGTCACTGCGAACGCTGAACTTCTTTTCAGCAATCCTTCCAATCTTAGGAGATCAAACGAGGGACATAATGTAAGAGCGATTACCTCAGTGTGGCCTGGGTTTGAATCCCGGAGGCGAAACGATGATTCTCGCCCTCGTTTCGTCGAGGTTATTCTCGGAGTCTGCCGGTTCTCCTTTCTCCGCTAACAATAGCATAGAATTGCTTTATTCCAATTCGATCTGAAATATGGATGACGATAAGCCGCCTTGTGAAAGTGTACCTTTTAAGTTATAATCATTTATGTTCAAATTTACATTTGTATTAAAATCTATTTGTAATTGTAATGGTAATTGTATCTGTATCTATATTTATATTTTTGTATAATGTATTTGCATCTGCACCTGTCTTCATTTTCTATTTCTATATATTTCTATTATTTATTTATTTATTTTCAATTTCTTTTCTCATAAAAAGTAACGCCAAGTGACGAGTCTGTCAGATCAACGTCGATTACAAAGGCGAAACATTGATAATTAGATTTTAACAGAAATTATATCTTCTAACAGAGTTAACACCGAGCGAAAGAGGAGTAACGCAGGAAACATGAATACATCCTCAAGTATTTTTTCGACCAGCATCTCAACCTTAGCCAGGAGTGGGACCTACTTAAAGTCTAAACTCTATGTGTTTAGCCCAGCAGCATCCTCGACAAAGCTCGCGTTGACGATGTCAATGTCTATGTCTGGAATTGTTGGATTAGTTGGAAGTATTCTAATGCTCTGGTTTCTTCACAAAAAGAAAAGGATAAAGTCTTTCATAAGGACTTTGTCATCAGAAAAAAACTTCCACACCTATCTCAAAAGTTTAGCCATTTCCGATGTTCTCTGTGTTTTAATATCGCTCCCGTCAGTTTGCGTTCAGTTCTATATTGATGTGTTTGAGGGTGACTGGGGTTGCAAAATAGCACGTTACTTACAAATCGTATTTCCGTCTGTTACTATGAACAACTTGTTGATAATATCTATAGAAAAGTATTTCTCAACTCGTAAAGTTCCCCGCCCATTTTTTTATTCCACCGTAAAGAAACTGGTATTACTTGCATGGATTGTGGGGGTTGTTTTTGTGTTACTTCCAGCAAGTACCTTTACACAAATAAGATATGAATACAACGAAACTCATTACACTTTGGATTGCAAATACGACAAGCAGTACTTTCCATACAGAATCATTTTCATTTCCTTCATAACTATGCAGTATATTATACCGAGTTTCATCACATTAATAATAAGTGTTTGTCTCATCAAAACTGTGATGGCAACCACAAAAAAAAGTATAAACGTTTTCAAAGACAATGCCATCAAAAAAATGTTAAGGGCCGCTCAAAGAAGAGCAACAGTTAGTGTTATTTTACTTGTATTGGCATTTGTTATTCCATACTGTTTTTATTTTGGTCAGGTATTCTACACCATGGCAACACAAGATGACATTAGGTATGAAACCGACTTCCTCATTCGTTATTCAAGTGCAGTTTTAGCCTACTCAAACGGCGCTATCAATTTTTTCATTTACTTGTTCTCACTGAGGGATTTTCGTTCTTTTCTAAAAGAACACTTAGTTTTCAGATTTCGCACCATTAATCCAATGTCAGAGGAGGCAGAGACAGGTCACGATTCACACCCTACTTAGTTTGATTGAAATAGTCATGTACCGTTACCGTCTAAGTAAACTTCTTCTATTTAGTTTCTGGACGGGTTTCACTCGCGGTTGAATTAATTAAGGTATGGGTCTCGGGAAAATTTGTAGGGGTGGGGGTGGTCTGGTTCAAAGAGGATTAAACCTTTTTCAACTAAAACTTAGTTGGCGTGACTCTTTCGAAATTCTATAAAAGAATATCATTTTCGATTTGAACGATGCATTTTCTAGGTCACGTGACTTGCCACGCCCGTTTTTGCTATACATTTTAATGCAAATTTACACAAGATACAATTTAATCAAATATTCTTCTTTTTATGACTGCAAATACAAAGTTTATGGAACTGGCCTGGGTTTTTGGAAATTATTTTCTGCGGTCTAAAACGTTTTCATTTTAGAGAAGGACTGAGTAGATTTTACCAAGTAATGACTGAAATATTTTAACTCCCCGATCAATCTGACATGTTTAGCATTAAAATAAATACAAAAAAATAAACGTTGAGAACTTGAAAGTTTGGTAAAGTGGTGTAATTTTAAAATGTAAAAGTTTGCATAATTATGGGCGTGACTGATCATGTGACTTGAAAAAGTGCCATGTGAGTACAGAAAATATCATTTCATCCGGGCAGTTATAATCAAAGATAAAGGCAGTGCGAAAGAAGGTGAGAAAAATAAGGATAAAAGCCAGATATCAGTAATGAGCCATTCCTTAATTCGCACAGTATTGACCTTTCACACAGTCCTATTAACGCTAAAATCAGGATTGGTGATAGCCAATCACGTTAGAGAATTTTGTTACCAATGGAGCGTTTTCATATGACTTCGGGTCGGCCGTATTGTTGCCCTAAAACAATAAAAACGGCGGCCATGTTTGTGTTCCAAACCAAACTCTTTCTTTCTTTGTAAACGCTTTTCTTTGCTCCAATAAACTTGCATAGATACTGGCCAGGTGAGTGAAAACGCTCTATATGACAAAAGAGGCTACTGTCGTTCTTAAAGGTCTAAGCAACTTGTACAATAGATTATTCCTCTGAGAAAAAAAAATTAATATTTTACGTAAATATAACACCTTGCTGATACAAAAAAACGTCCGTAAGAAATATTTGTTAACAAGCTGAGTTCATGTTAGAGTCTGAAAGCTGTTTTCTGTGCGATAAAACCGTTACTACAGTTAGCATAATTTTA